>JAGFMF010012263.1:39748-55935 GCA_019455555.1 Galemys pyrenaicus | reverse complement strand
CACCCCTCACACCGCGGGCTGAGGTGGAACATCCACCCCGTCCGTGAGACGTGAGACCACGAGCCTCTCGCGCCGGCAGGCACCGTCTTGGGTTCCTCCTGGACAGACCCACCTCCCTCACAGTCGTTCCTGTCGCTCCCCAGTCGGTGATTCCCCCAGTGAAGGGAGAACAAAGGGGAAAACCAAACCCCTCTAGGCGGGGAGGGGATGCGCTTTGCTCCTTTGCAACCTGGTTCATTTCTTGCATAATAAAGATGGGGACTTACCCGCTGGCTCGTTCTGGTGCTGTCGTCATCATCTAGTGCAGGCAGCTCCGCTGCTTCTGCTCCCACGTCAGGTCCTCTCAGGACTCAGGCCCCTGAGAAAAGGACACTCCTTGTGTCCCACCCGCCGAGGCTCTGGCACGGCATGATGCCCAACGACTGTCCTGAGCCAGCGTGTGAGTGGTTTGTCCTCAGAGCCAGTGTCTGCTGCTGGGACCAGACGGTCACAGGTCTGTGCATGGAGAGAGGTGGTGCCGTCTCCTCAGCACCTTTGGCCACCAGCCAAACGTTCCTGGGTGCTGAGGGAAAGAACCGTGATCAGAAAGGACCTTTGTTTCTCCAGTAACAGTGAAAACAACATAAACTGAATGTTCAGCATGAGAAGGTCACATGACCACAGGGTTGGCTGGAATCTGATCTCCGGAGACATGAAGCTGAGTCTACTGTCCACTCAGCACAGTCCACGGGGCACCTCACAGCTCACATCAAACCCACATGAGGGCCAGAGACTCTGTTCATGGGAATCATTCAGGGGACATGAAAGCAATGTCCGGGGATGACGCGTGTTTCAGGGTGTCCCTTGGCGCTCAGTGACCACAGGATGGTCCCAGCTGATGCTGACCCACAGGGGAGCGGCTCTGCAAGCCCAGGGCCAGGTGGAGTCAAAGCACCTTCCTCAGAGCGTCCTTGTCTCTACCTGAACGTTTGCCTTCCCCTAACCCGAGAAGCATCACGACTCTGACTAGAGACTGTCCCATGAGGTCTAAATGTGTCCTCTGTCTGAGCGTGAAGATGGTGACCCCCTCCACGGCAGTCACGTGATATCTCCCCGGACACCCAGTGCTTCCCCTCAGCTGATTTCTCTACTTAGCTCCAGATGTCAGAGTAAATCATGTTCGGATGTCAGAACCATCCTCGCAGTGACAAAGATCACGACGGTCTTCAGTCTACACAGCCGATCGGCTCCTGGAGTCCCAGCGGCCCTGGCAGTTGCTGTGGCCGAGCGCCCACATTTCCTCGGGGTCGATGGGTCGATGGCGCCCAGCGCGGTGCAGTCTCTGTGGATGTGATGCTCAATCCAGCCAAAATAATTCCATCTCGTACATGACTCTGCATGAAATCCTGTCCGAGGGAACCCAAGGAAATTACCGGTTGACCCTAATCAAATGGCCTCTTTGGATTTCCGTCCAGACTTAAAACATTTTTGATAATTACCTTCCTAATCAGGAAACATCCACAAGACTAAGGAGGTCTCTTCATGTTTAGGGAAGGAAACTGACTCCGCAGGTGTCTGAGACCTGGCCCTGCGCAAGTGCCCTGGAGACCCCGCCCCGTGGGGGTGGGGGGGACACGCCCCAGGGATGGAGCGCAAGGAGCACCTGGCACAGGGGCCAGTGCCGAGTCTGCTGAGGGCGACGACTCCAGCTCCTGCGCAGCGCGTGCAGCAGAAGAAACCCCTGCGCTGGGAAGTCACACGAGGGGCAGGGTCGTCTCCCCCAGACTCCCGGTGGCGTCAGGTGTGGNCCGTCCCCGCGAGCTCCTGGAGAGCTGTCTGTGCCCAGCAGACGATGGGCAAGGAGGACGTCGCTCTCGGCACCCCATCTCCTTGTAGGATGAAACAGGCAAGTGTGGAGACTGTCAAACTGCACTTTTCTCTACAGAGGGAGAAGGGTGGATGTCCGTGAAGTTATTTGGCCGTGAAGTTATTTGGCACCAATGTGTGATACTCGCAACACACCTGCCCGCCCGCCCCGCCCTGCAGCAAGTGCTACATGATGAGTCCCTGTTCTAAATGCGCTCCCGGCCCAGCTTTGGGGACCTCGTGTTAACAGCAAACCACTGTCACCACTTCAGCCTTGTCTGGGCCATCAGAGATGTGATTTCATGATGCAACAGAGTTTTGACCATCCACCCCTGATTTAACAGTTTGGACAAAGCTGTAGCATCTCACTCCTCCTGGAGCCGTCACGAGGGCCGATGTGTGGCCTCCAGACTGCTGAGATGGAAAAACAAGGAGGAGGCGAGCAGGCTGGAATGACACAGATTTTGTGAATTGTTTTCTTAAAAATAGTTTGCCTGACTTGTTAGAAGTGAACCCCTCCACTGACAAAAATTATCTGGAGAAGTCAATACCAGGAAGTCATAGTTATAAAACCTTTGCTAGTTGCTACATGTCAAATCATATTCCAGTTTCTTTGTGTACATGAATATGTGAAATTTTCCTTATGAAAAACTTAGAAGGTCTATAAAGTTACTCATTTTGTGTTGCTCACTGTGTAAGCGAAGACACTAAGTTGAGTTAGACGTAAAGGTCCATCAGGTACTCAGAGTCATGTAGCTGATGGGGGGAACACAGAGCAACTGAAAAAAGAACAAAAACTATCAGAACAAAACTGGAGAAAGAATTATCTTTTCAGAGTCCCTTTTCACACAGAAGATAGTATTTGGCAACACTTTTCTGCAGCTTTTAACTTTATATCACCCCATTAGCTGTTTATCACAAACACCAGCCAGCTAACTTGTTGCCTAAAAAGAAAAACATGAAATAGTCACTAAACAAAGCTGTATTGGGCCTCCCTGGTGACACAGGGGTTAGATTCAGGCTGTGAAGTTGTCACTGCCCAGGGCAGCCTGAGTTGTACTCCGGCCATGGTGGGACCCCAGGGCGCAGCAGACTCTCCATCTCCTGCTGCCCCTCAGCAGTGGGTTTCGGTAGACCTGCCTGTTCTGCTCCCTGCTGTGTCTCTGGGGAGTCCTCTCACCCCTGCACCTCTGGCCTGCAACCCAGCTCTTGTCTGCATGAAGAAATAAATGTTTAAAGACTTCAGCATTAGTCCTGAGACACAGCCAACAACAGGCTGACAATGTCCTGTTGAAAAGTTGGCTGAGGCTGTGGTCATGGCAGCAGGGCCCAGGCGCAGGGTCAGGGGTCACGTCCTGCCTGAACAGAACTGAGCTCCCTCGCGCCCATTCCCAGGCCGGCAGCAGGCCCCGGGATGACCAGCAGAGGGCGCCAGGCCTGAGCCATGAAGAGCTCAAGTTCACAGCAGAGCATTGTGCCCCTGAAACTGGTGATCCAGGCCCACGCCCCCCTCCCGGGGCGTGTGCGCACCCCCGAGCCCCCGCAACGGTCCGCCCTGGGTCCTCCCCTCGCCTGCAGCGGAAACCGCGTCTCTGGTCTCCCTGTGCTGTGACCACTCCCATGAGGCTGCTGGTGATGGGATGATGGCCTGGCTCTCCAGGCAGCTGGCCTGTCTGAGCCGTCCCTGCACGCGGGGACCCGCAGGGGGCGCCCGGGGCCTGGACACCCCCTGAGGCTGTGGGCCCCAGCCAGGGCCAGGCAAGGAAAACAAAAGCGAAAACAAGCAAACGGGATTATTGAAGCTGAAAAGCGGCTGCACACAGCAGAAGAACCGTTGCTGAGCCAAGGACACCTGCCGCTCGGGAGTGAGGTGCAGGCGCACCTGAGACAAGGTCACGTCCAGGCCGCAGGACTCGCAGCTCCACGGAAGACCGAAGACCTGACCAGACAGGCAGAGGCGCTGGGTCGGCGCCGCTCCAGGGACAGCAGGTGCCACAGGCTGGGAACACTCCTGGTCGCTCATCCTCAGGGAAGTGCAGCACAGGCCCCCAGGGCAGTCTCTGGGACAGATTTGGGGGCCTGAGGGGAGCCCCTGGAGAAGCTGCGCCCAGGGAGGACACGCCCACAGCGGCTGTGAGGAGCCCAGAAACCTCCGGAGAGCAGATCCTCTCCCTGCGCACTGGCCGCTCACAGGGATGGGGGGACCCCAGGTGCTGATGCCACGACCCCACACACCCACCTGCACAGACCCCAAAAATAGCAAGCTCAGCAGAGCGGGTCCTGCTCACTCTGTGCTGCAGCTGGTGCCGCGGGTGCTGCAGGGAACTCGGGGGTACCTCCCCCTAGTCTCGTCAAATGTTAAACATATTTGAAAAGTTAAATATTTGTCCTAATGTGACTCTCACATGAGACACACGAAATAAGCATTTTATATATTTTTATGCCAAAGTTGAATCTGTTTTAAGGTGGCAAAGTTAATCAATGGATAGATAATTATCATTGCTCACTACATATCTGGAGGCAAATGGGGATGACTTATGGGGGAAATCCTGCACAACAAGAGAAATCCTACATTCTGCTGAAACATGCAGAATTTGAACCTCAATATTCTGAAACAAGGCTGTATTCGTATAAGCTAAAAAAAATTGAAAAGTGTGTAATTTGAAAAATGACATAACCGCAGTATATGACATTCGATAGATGAAAACATTAAATATAAAAATAAAACAATATATATTGAAAAAACTTTATATAAAGCAACAGACATGTTGTGTCTATCCCGCCACCTGCTCCTTGAGAGACTCACCCGGCTCCTCTGACCAGGACAGACAACAGACTCAGACACAGGATCTCCTCAGCCCTGCGGGTCCCAGACCCTGAGTCAACCTGCAGGAAGCTGAAGCTGCGACGCCCCCTGCTGAGGAGCCTCGGTGCTGCAGTTCTCCGCGTGTCCTCCAGGGGGCGGCCACGCGGCTCAGGCCTCCCCTGTTGAAACCAGTTTGGGGACCCCCGAAGTGTAGCAGAGGGTCCTGGTATCTAAGGGCAGGATCATCCCTGAGCTGTGACGGTCAGTGTCTCCCTCATGGACAGGGCGTCGCACCCGTAGGAATCTGTGTCCTCAGGATCCTGAAATCCGCGACCCCCCGCAGACGCGTTGCTGCCAGAAAACCGCGGAGCAAACGCCGCCAACACTTCGTGTCTGACGCGGAACCGCCCCGGCTCTGGGGTCCCCCCGACAGCACGTGCTGCGGCCGCAGGTCCAGCCGCAGGGCAGAGGGCGCGGGGCAGACGCCCGCGCGGGGTGACGGACACGCGGAGCTGGCGTGGGCCGTGTCCAGCCACGGGCGAGGCCGGGCCGTCCACCCGGACCCGGGCGTCCCCCAGGGGCGTTAGGGACGCGGGTCCGAGTCGCTCACGCGGGACTCGCAGGCTGAGAAGGAGCCGCTGGGACACAGGCAGTCGGGAGGTGACTCTGCCCTGGCCGGGCTGTCTCCGCGGACGAGCCCGAGGCCAGAGCCGCGTCTGGCAGAGCCGAGCAGGTGCGGCCGCGGCGGCTGTGCTGGCCGGTGCTCAGGTCAGCGCTGAGGGCGGGGGTCCCGGCGGGCTGTTGTCCCCGATATGGTCAGACGACTCTGGGGCTGGGTCCGGACGGTCCATCCGCTCAGCACGAAGCCCCGGCAGACTGGGTCACACGGCCTGGTCGGACCACCCTCCCACGTCAAGGGACCTCACCCCTTGGGGCAGAGAAAGTGGCAGCAGCCACAGGAGCATCGCGGACACGTGATAAGCAGTGGCATCTCAAGGGGCCTAATTCCGCAGATGACAGTGACACGGACCAGGGCCTGGGGGAGGGAGCGCAGTGTGTGATCACACCTAGGCCAGCACAGAGCACAGCGCGGTCGCCCCACTCTGAGCCCTCCCCGGGCGGGAAAGCAAAGGGGAGTGGGGATGCCCCTGAGCCCCTCAGGCTGTGTGTCCAGAGGCCCACACACTGTGGCCAGCAGCTCCGTGTGAGACCCCCAGAAACAGCCTGACCCCGTGCACCTCTGTCTGCTCCCCAGTGCCTCCTGTTCCCTTCCCCTTAAGGGCACGAGCAGCTGGACGGAATATTCCCCTCAGCAGGGTCCAGAGGCCCTGGACGTGCCTGACTGGGCAGACGCTCAGCCCCTGGTGACTCTGCGGTTCGCGGTCCAGGGCTGACTCGGGGTCCCATGGAGAGTCTTTCTGTCTCGTCTCGGTGGAAGCATCCCCAGGAGGAGTCGGGGTCCTGGGTGCATCTTGGTGGACAGAGAGGCTGAGTGACCGCCCTGACTTGTGGCCGGCTGAGGGAGGGAGTCGGCCGGGCAGGGCCAGACTGTCCCGTTGTGACCACGTGGGCAGAGCCGTGGGGACCGGGGTGGAGGACAAGAACAGAGAGACTGGGAGACGCCCTTAGACAGAAACCCGCTCACAGGAGGCCCTGAGCTGCAGGTGGGCAGGAGGATGAACAGCCACCAACCAGCCGCAGAAACAAAGACCCCCAGGCGCCAGCGCCCAGGTCACAGAGCACAGGCCCCGGTGGGCGCAGACCCTGGAGCTCAGAGAAAAGTAAAGACATGGAGACTCAGCTCCGTCTCCAGAGCCCACTGTGGAATCCGGTCCCTTTCAGATTCTTTTTTTTTTTTTATACACATAAACAAGATTTTTTATTGTTAACAGCAATGAACACAGATGGGAGAATAAAGGACATACTACTGCTCATAGTGCTCACAAGATCACGAAATGACTGTTGATTTGTATTCATAAATGATGTGGTGAATCACTGCATGTCTCTCAGTGAAATACATATAAATGTTGTGTGTGTGTGTGTGAAGAGATTTCAAAAGCCTCATTTCACTTTGGACTCTCGCAATAACTGCATTAGAAAAAGAAAGTAGAAGCTTTGAACTTGATTTCTGCACATCTTATATTCTGATGTACCCCAAACTAAAATGCCATCTCACAACACACATTTTAAGCAACACACCAAAAAAGCACAAGAAACAGTGGTATGGCTCAATGACCTGCCTAATAAAGGCTTGGGGTTTTTTTTAATGCTTTAAAAAAAATCCAGCACCAAGCTTTCAGGGACATCTGATGGTGCATTAGCAAATTGTCTCCAAAGCAACTCCAGGGCCCTGTTGTTTCTTGCTTGCAGTGTCTTCTCTGTTCTCAGTTCATTCTTGATGGCCTCGACCTCTCCGCAGATCTTATCCACTTCCAATTCATACTGCAGCTTCAGTTCTTTGACCAGCGCATTTCCAACCTCAGTCTGACGCTTCAGCTTCCTGACAGTTTCCTTTAAATGTCTGTTCTCCAGGCTCAGCTTCTGGATCATTTCTTTGGCTTGCTGCAGCTCTTCAGTTAAGTTCTTGACATTTGTTGTTCTTTCAGATAGGTTATTTCTCAAGGTTTGACGTTCCCAGTCTTTCTTCAACGTTCCCACGTCTGTCTCTTGAAAATTTAAGGGTCTTGGGGACACTTCTTTTTTGGAGCTCATCAGTTCTTTCTCAGCAATTTCAAATTCTTCTTCTATTTTTCTGCACTTCATATTAAGTTTTTCCAGTTCTTCGTTCAAAATATTCAGGCGAACTTTGGGAGACATCCCTTCGGTGAATTTCTTCTTCGACTCCTGTCGTGGTGGAGTTGATAACTCCTTTCGAATCCAGGTGGTGCAGTCTTCTTTGATGTTACACCTTTCTTCACTGGAAACATCTAAACTCGGTGATTCATGGGAAGCAGCACGTTTGTCTGCTGCATGCTTTGACGTGCGTAGCTTTCTCTCTCTTAAATTTGGTTCTTTTTCATTGAGTTGGGAAATAAATTCCTTTCGCTTACATTTACTTCCTTCTTGAAACTTTTTACTAGACAAATGATAAATTCCACCCATTCTCTTGCCCTTATCTGAAGCAATTCGTTCAGAAGATTCAAGATGAGACATATCCTGTGTGCCAAAAACAGGAGCAAAAATTCTCCCTCCAGTGTTTTCTTCTAGCACCCATTTCTTCGCGCACCTCTTCCAGTTCACTTTCTGAAGTCCACGGTCTTCTGGTGGATGCCTTCATTTTCCTCCTCCAATTGGAACTGACCGGGCAGGCATGATCCGGTGGGCGCGGTCCCTTCATCCCAGCAGGCGGCCACGAACAGTGGGCGGCCGCGCTGGGCTCCGACCGGCCCCTGGCCGAGCCTCCGCAGTGCAGCCCCGTGCGGGCCACGCCCCCCTTTCAGATTCTACATGGTTGGTTCAAAGTCAACAATAAACAAGCCCTCCACGCAGGACTGAGCCCCACAAAGAGAAGGCTCTCTCAGGCAGTCTCTGCACTGTACCAGGGCAGCGTCCTCCTGCCCACCCATGCCCGTGCAGGGGCTTCTCCTTACCTGCTCTCTCCTCTGCAGGGCAGCGGCCTCCTGCCTGCCATCACCTGCACCTGCTGGGGCTTCTCCTCACTGACCAGGCAGCTCCCTCCAGGCCGCCGCCTGGCCCACGCAGGCCTCTCTCAGCAGACCTGTCCCTCTCGGGGCAGCTCTTCCTGCTGCCAGTGTCCATGCAAGTGTCCTGTACTCTCCTGTCCCTTCCCTAATCAACCTGCTCTTTAAAATAACCAATGTCTCTGCCTTGTGGAGAAACTCTCCTGGGAACTCGCCCCGTGCCCTGAACAGGGAGCTCTGGGGAGAACTTCCCAGAGTGATCCCAAGAACCCATTCTCCAAACCATATTGACTCCAAAACGACATCAACTGGGGACTGTCCCCTGAATTTGGCCTTCTATGTGAGGACACAAGCTGAGCTCTGGCTCCATCGTGTGAGCCCCTCAGGCTCCAGCTAATGGTGCTGGACTCGCGCTGAGCTGTGAGACTCCACTGTAGACAGAGAATTCTGTGGGACCAGGAACATTGGGGCCCAGAGCGTGAGGAGCTTGTCTTGGGTCGGGGGTTGGGGGGAGGAGAGGAGATACCCGGGAGCAGATGGAGGTTCCCTTCACCGCAGAGACCTCGCGAGTGTTTCTGGAACACCACTCACCCTGCTGGGAGAGCACCCAGGGGTGCAGGTGGCCATCGTGTCTCCTCAAGGACGACCTGAAGCCTGTTCCAGGCAGGGCTGTTGTTCTCTGTCACGCCCGACTCTGGTCAGTCACCGCCGTGGACGCACGGAAACCTCTGCCCCTCGGGGAGCATGTTCCGGACACCCTGAGATGGCGCCTCGGAGCCCGCGGGGCACCTCTGCGCGGAGCGTCCACCGCGGACCTGAGACGTGGGTCTGGGGTTGGTGTGGAGCCCTGAGGCAGACGGGCCCCCCGCCGTCCCTGGGCGCTGCCCGGGAGCACCTCGTCCTCCTCCGCGTCGGGTTGGCACCTCCCAGCCGTGCTCTGTCCGCGGCGCCCGTCCTGCTGGTCACTCGCTGAGCTGGAGGAGCCCGAGCGGTGTGGCTCAGCCCCCGCGCTGCGGCTGCAGGACAAGCCCCTCGGGACCCGCGACCCCTCAGCGTCCCTGGGGCGTCCTCGAACCTGCGTGTGACTCGCCGTGAGGAGCGAAGACGGACGTCCGGCTTGGAGAGGACGCAGACGCGCACGCGGACGTCGGTCCAGCATTTCGTTCCCTCCCGGAGGACCTGCTGGGTGAGCGTCCAGGCTGAGGGGAGCAGTAGCAGCCGCAGACGCGAGTGCTTGGCCGCCAGGACATGTCCCGTCCTCGTCTCCTGCGGTCATCGCCCGTCGCCGTGTCCGGGGAGCTGCTTCGTGTACGCGCCTGCGCCCAGTGAGAACAGTTCTGGGGTCCCGCTGACCCGCGAGAGGCCTGGCACTGTGCACGCGCGTGAGCACACAGGCCCCGAGAGTGCACCTTTGGGGTGCGGTGGTCGGGCTGCTGTGCCGTCATTCGCAGTCTGAGCAGCCGTCCCTGCGGTCACGAGCGCTGACCTGCCAGCTGCGAACCCTCCAGACTCACCCGACATGAAGCTGGGGCCCGCGGGGGGCCGGTCCGTCGCTGGGCACAGTCTCGGCTCCAGCGGCAGAGTCCGTGCCCAGGGCCACAGCCGAGTGGCCTGGAGTGCCCAGGGTCAGCCTGAGCCTCACAACCCGGGCAGAGCCAGGGCCTGCTGCCCGCACAGCCCTCAGCTGGGGGAGGAGCCCAGAGAGGGGGAGGCGCCCCCAGACCCCTGGGTTAGAGCTGCTGATGGAGTCCTTGGGCCCAGCTTGACGTTCCAGGGAAATGCAACCCCAGAAAACGCAGCTCTGAGGTCACCCTGGACCTGAGCCCTGAGACTAAACTTCTGTCCGAGGTGACCCCGTGCAGACAAGGGGTGTCTGCACCCACAGACCCTCGTCTAGACTTGGGGTCACAACGGCGCCCACAGGCCGAGACCCTGCCGAGTCCAGAGCAGGCAACTGTGACCCTGACATCGGCCTTGGGCTCTCGCGCCACAGGCTCCGCCCGCTGAGGACACATCTGTCAGAAGCTCTCACAGCCGATGCCCAGGCAGAGTGTGTGGGCGGAGAGCGAGGGTCCAGGCCAGCAGACCCAGCGCTGCCCAAACGGCCCCTGCAGAGCGTGGGCAGCAGGCCCTGGGGGCGGAGACGGCAGAGCACAGAGGACAGGGCTATGGAGACGCCACGTTCTTGATAGAAAGCAGAGGAGGCCAAGAGCATCAGACAGAGGGCTAGTGACAGTCCCTGAGGTGACTGACGGTTCTGCAGGCCTCCAGGGGTGTGATTTCCCTGCAGCCAGAAACTAGGCTGGACGCTAACTGGGACTTGTTTTTCAGGATGTGGTGCAAAGGCCCCGTGATGAGCGTGTGTCTTTATCTAGAAAGCCCCAACCTCATCTGCGGGCATGGAAGGGGTCAGTGTTTAATTCAGCAATGATGATGTTTGTGCTGTTCTGTGTCACCTTGTTTAGGCGTGAGACCCACGGCCCTGGAGCCCTGGGGTGTCTCACCCCTGAGAGCTGACTGCAGGGGCAGGACACGCCTGGTTGTGCTGGTTCTTCTCACACCATGTCTGTGCAGGCTTCTGTCGTTGCATCTCTTGGGTCCAAACTACAAACGTGAACTTTCACACTGGCCTACCATGTCAGCCATCTACCATCTCGTCCTACCGGGCCCGTCCCTTCCCTTCCCCTCCCCTCCTTAAAATACTGGACACATCAGTGTCAACATTTGCTCAGCCTTAGATACTGAAACCATGTGCCTGTAACATAATTTACATGGTGACCCCTTAGATTTGTCTCTTTGTATAAACAGCTCCTATAGGTGGATAATCATCACGTATCAGATGTGAGTGATGCCTGACTCATATCTGCATGATGCACTCTGATGCTGCAGCCTGAGGAACACGATAGGGAAGACACTTAAGACATTAAAAATAGGGGCCTCCCTGGTGGCACAAAGGGTAAAGTCTCAGCACTATGAAGCATCCACAGCCACTGCAGCACAATTTCATCCCCAGCCAGGATGTGACCCACAGGGTACAGCAGACCTCTCCTGTCTCCTGCTACTCCCCTCAGCAGTGTGTTTCAGTGGATCCATCTGTTCTGCTCCCCACTCTGTCTTTGGTGAATCCTTTAATCCCTCGAAACCTCAGGCCTACACTCTAGTTCTTCCAAGCATAAATAAATAAAATCTTAAAAAAAAAAGTAGTGACATTTTCACAGGTAACAGATTTACTACTGTACTTTTACTTTTTACCAGAGAGCAATAATGCAAAAACTTGGTTTATGAAACATTATGAATCAGATCTACTAGGAAGAGATTTTCATCTGTGATAGGACTAATCAGGACTAGTTAGTGAAACTGGTAGGATGATACTCATTTTTCAATGAAGAAAGTCTGCTTGAGAGGCTACATAATTTACTGTGCTCAAGAAACTATGATTTAATCTGGGATAGGAATTTTATATGTATAAATGATGGAATAAAGAATGCTGTTTACAGGTATCTAGTGATGTAGAACATTGTTTAAAACATAATCAGAATTGGTGTAATGGTGTTTTAAAAAAAGTAAAAAATAAATATTTTTGTATTTAATGGCATTATATATTTGTGACAGAGAATTCTGAATGTATTCAAAGGTTGCGCGACAATTGTAATTTTCTCATTGAATAGTAACACCATGTGGACAGTTTCATCTAGCACAGACATTTTTATGGTTCTCATTGCAACGATCAGACTGTTCATATAGGGAAGCTTGTACATCGGGCCAGAGAGCAAGTATTCATGATACTAACTACATTCTGGTTTCAGAACAGCAGTAGCAGTTCACACCAGACACCTACTCAGCTAGAATCCTGCTCTACCGAACCCTGAGTCAGAGCACCGTGTGGGGTTTGCGCACTGAGCTAACGCACAGTGAGATGCACGCGGCGGTGTTTCTGGAGAAGAAGCTGTGGCTCAGCACCTGGACAGCAAACTAGGACGAATAGCACGAAGGCCCACTGGGGACGGGGTCGACAGACACGTGATGGGACGCAACTGGACGTCACAAAGACAAAGCAGCTTCTCATCAGTGGTTGGGGATTTCTCTAAGAAGAGGTTAAGTGAATTTGGCACTTGTCAGCGTAATTATTCGGTTTATTGCAAATCCATTTCTTCTCCGAGTAGCCCCTGCCACTGCTGACCCCATCGTTAAGGTAGGCGTAGTTCTCATCTCCGGTGACATCAAACCTAAAACCAAACAGCAGCGTTAAGTCCACACACTGACGCCTGCACTCACCCCTGCACCACAGCCCAGCTCCGGTCCCTGAAAGCTCCACTCTACACTGGTCACTCTGCGTCCCAAGGCCAGGACTGACCACGTGTCTGTCAGCACCCGCACAGCCCTGGCATCCAGACGAGGTGCAGGGGGAGGCGCGTCCGCAGCAGACGACTGTGACGTCAGAGCTCGTGAGTGTTGTCTCCAGGCCGCTCCTGGTCGCTCATGAAGGTGTGATATAAACATACTGACCTGCTCCTCAGTGTTGCTGGTGTTTGTTTCTCTACACTGTGTTGGTTTTGTGCAGTGTTCGATTCTCTTCTTAGGGGCAGCCCCACAGTCCTCCCGCCACACAGCACCGTGACCGTCACACAGCCCCTCATGCTCTTCCCTCCCTGTTCTGAGCCTTCCCCTGCAGGCCTCAGGTGAGGTCAGGGCTGGTTTGACCAGGCAGCTCTTAGACGCATCGTTTAGATGGATGGAGGTGACGTGGTGCCTCTGTTTATCTGTCCACTGAAGTGTCCACAATCCAAGGATGTGCTCCCAGTTCTATGCACTCATAAAAACCTCAGGAAATATTCCCATAGCTTCCCCAAGACTCTCCTTTGTGACGGATGCAACAGTGGGGTGAGAGAAGGCTCAGGAGGTTTTTGGGGACCCTTCTCTGTGGTTCTAGATGCTGAGAGCCCTGATGTGCTCAGCAACTCCACTTTCTGATATTACAAGTTCGAATCACTGGCTCAAAGTATATTAGCGATATCCAAAGTCATCACCCATTAAAGGTTTCAGTGAAAATCACAGCAAGTAAAGTTTTCAGAGCCATAGCTAATAAATAAAAGGGCAAAACCATGAAGTGCATCTCTTACCTCCTACACAGTGAGTCTCGTGACATAAGTTTGCTCCTCATGAACACAACTCACACACAAACCAACATGAACACAGAGGAAGGGCAGACCCCAAACATACCAGACGTTGTGTCCAGCGTTGTCTACCCACTCCCAGGGGTCATTTGACGACTCTCTGCTGAGGCCTATCCAGTGGGCGAACCTGTCTGTGTATCTTTCCAGGAAATCCTATTATAAAATCACAGAAGGTGAAGAACTGTCTCTCCTGTTAATCCCCAGTCTGCCTACAGTCTTATCTCTTTAGACAGCAGCCTGTTTGATGGAGAAGTCAAGACTCTGGAGTTGGACTCATCCCAGGTTTTCAGCCCCAAACTCATCCCTGTCTCTGACACAAATCACTTCACAGTCACCACCCCCGCTGGGTAGGGAGACCCAGGTGCTGACTGTGGTTCAGCAGTGTGAATACTGTCACCCTCAGCCCCACAACACCTGTCTGGATGGTAAATTCTGATGCCCACATGTCTCTGTCCATTGACAACAATACAGCTGACCCATGGGGCAGTGATGGGGATGCCATGAGAGAATGATCTAGAACCTCTCGCAGGCCTCAGCAGGGAGCACACACAACACCTCCAAGCCCACCTGCATCGGATCCTCTGTGTCCTTCAGCTTCACCCCACGCAGCCGCCCCCTTCGAGCTGGGACCCAGCAGAGAACACGCCCAAGACAGCCCTTACCAGCTCCTCCTGGGAGTCAATGTGAACGAGGTTGGCTTTCTCTGAGGCACAGAAGAGCTGGCTGGATGTCCAGTTTCTTATGTTGTCCGAAAAATAAAAACACTTGCTCCCGAACCCAATCCACCCCTCGGGGCAGGCTGCACACGGAAGGGGCTCAGCGGCTGGTGGTTCCTTTCCTGACGAACCTTTGACTGTCACAATAAGTTAGCAGTTAATGATGTTCTCGTCCTCACGTTTGTGCTTCCACCTGCCCCTCGGCTCGCTCTGCAGCATGGACTGTCTATCGTCCCTTCCTAGCTGCTCGCAGGACCTTCCCCTGACACACAGGGAGAGTCCAGCAGTGTTCGCGGGCCTGGTCCTTCCTCCTGAGGTCAGGGGCACTGCCGTGTCAAGCCCAGCATGTTTCACAGCAACGCTCCTGGGGAATGACTCTCACCTCACGTCCCCAAAGGTAAATGCTGACGCCCTTCCCTGCATCCAGCAGGCTCTGCTTTCCCACATCTTCCTCAGTGTTCACCCTCAGTCTCTGGACGCTCCTGACCTGTTTTAACCTCTACTGTGCTCGTGTCTTAGGGTACAACATGTCCCCGGAGCCAACCGTAACAGGATTGAAAAACAATTTGACACCAAAATACAATGCAGGACTTCCTGTAGCTTTTATTTCATCTGCATTCTGTTAAATCTGAATAAATCTATTTCAGCCCTGCTTAACTATCCTGACACCAGGCAGAGTTCAGACTAAGTCAAAGACATTTTGTGTCATGATTTTACCTTCTCCGCTTCTGACATCTTTTTTTTTTTTTTTTTTCAAAAAAGATTTATTTATTTAGGCACACAAGAGCTGCATTACAGGCCAGAGGTGTGGGGCTGAGAGGACTCCCCAGAGACAGAGTGTGGAGCAGAGCAGCTGGATTCACTGAAACACACTGCTGAGGGGAGCAGCCGGAGACAGGAGAGGTCTGCTGCACCCTGTGGGTGATTCACTAGTTGGGGATCGAACCAGCTGCAGTAGCTGCTGGTGCTTCATAATGCTGAGACTTAATCCCTTGTGCCTCCAGGGAGGCCCTCCTCCTTTAACATCTTAAACACACACAGACACACACACACACACATTGCTCTTTGGCAGGTCTAGTAAGTAAAAGTTATTTCTTTTGAAATACTGAACACCACAGAACACTTTTATTTCCCCCTTTATATTTAAATGTTAGCAATTACTTAATATTAGACTGCGATAAAATTCTATAGCAGAAATATAATATATAAACAATCATTTGAAGAAAACAAAGTAAAACGTTCCAAGATTAAGGATGGTTTTGCATGTGTATTTTTAAAATGGGTACTGTTGGTAACAGATCACAGAGAACTCCCATTCCATGTAACAGGATAAATGTCAGTGTCCACCGTGTGGTGATATCACATCCTTTGCAGCTCTTTAAATCTCTAATTAAAGATGCCGGATGATGGGGCCTCCCTGGTGGTGCAGCAGATTGAGCGCCACACTGAAGCATCTGTGGCACAGCAGTGTGAGATCGATCCCCAGCCAGGGAGGGGACCCGCACGACACTGTAGACTTCTACCTCCCCTCTGCTCCCCTCAGCAGTGTATTTATCTGCCAGTTCTGCTCCCCACTCTGACTCTGGTAAATCCTCTCACCTCCCGTGACTCTGGCCTGTACCCTAGTTCTTGTGTGCATAAATAAATAAATCTTTCAAAAAAAAACATGCCAGATGATAAGACAAAATTTCGTCAGGGGATATTTAGTTCTCAAAAAGGTTTAGGCCATATTTTGGCGTTGAAGGAACAAAAGCCGTGGGAGGTCGTGAATGAAATCAGAACACACACGACTGTGACCTCGTGACCTGAGAAGCCGTTTCCTCCAGACAAGCGCTTCCAGAACTGCTCGGGGCTGTGCTCTGGGCGCGCTGGGCTTGGCTGAGCCGGTGCCGCTCCTGTGCTCTGCGCATCTCATTCTGCACGAGCAGACGCCAGGACGCAGACACTGAGCTGAGGGAGATGACGAAGTGCTGACCTGACGGGACTTCAGGAAAAGCTTCATGGA
>JAGFMF010012263.1:0-10123 GCA_019455555.1 Galemys pyrenaicus | reverse complement strand
GTTTTGCTTTGCATTTCTCTGATGACAAGAGAAGTTGAGCATTTTTTCATATGCCTGTTGGCCATTTGCATGTCCTCTTTGGAGAATTGCCTTTTTAGCAGTTTTGCCCATTTTTTGACTGGGTTGTTTTCTTTGTTTCTGTTTAGTCTGGTTAGTTCTTTGATCCAGGTGTTTTAGACAGAGTTGGTGACTCCACAGAGCAGGGGAAGGACAGAGACAGGGACAGGGGAGAGATCGACCCCCTATCCCCACCACAAACCTGAAGGCCAAGCTCAGGAACAAGGAAGAGAAGAGAAAGGTTGGAAGAACATATCACAGACTCACCTGGAAACTCTGAAACAGGACACCAAGGTCAGCAGGGGCATCCCAGCGGGAAGCGGCTCAGCGGCTCCAACCTGCAGTGGGGGGCTGAGCACAAGAGGCTGCTGGCAGGGTAGTGCCTCCCCAAAACCCAAGGATGCCAGAGCGCCCCCAAGGCAATCAGGGAGCAAGCAGGGTGGGGGGCCCCCCAAGCTGAGGCCCCGAAGCCCCCAAGTAAAGCAACCAGAACCTCAAATGAAACAGCCCAAGATTGAATGAGGGGCTGTTCACGCACTGCCCTGGTGAACTGCTGGCTGAGCCTGGAGTCTGGCCTTGTGCGCTTTTTTTCAAAGGCTCCAATCAGAGGAACCAGCCCCGCCCTTCCTATCTGCTGGGGCTTTTCAGAGGCTCTGGTCAGAGGAACCAGTCACTTCCTTCCCTAGCTGCTGGCGGGCTTTTCAGAGACTCCAATCAGCAGGCTGGACGGATGGCAGGGCAGGGACGAGCTTGAGCCTCCCAGAGCAGCAGCCCGGAGCTGAGAGGACTGCTCTGTGGGAGGAGGCCTGGGGCCCTGAGGCTGGGTGAACCCAGCAACAGCTTGAGAAAGTGCAGCTTAGAGGAAACTGGGGGAGGAGCAAAGTAAAATGAAAGTAAATCAGCCTGGAGGGAAGTGAAGCCTCACAGGAACTCAGGCTGAGTTCTGCTAACTCAGGACATAGCACGAGACCCTCGTGTCACAGCTGCTCTTCCCACTCAGCACAAAACCCTTTCCCAGATTTGGGGAAACGACCAGGATTGTGGGAAGACTCAGACCCTTAGTGTCCCCTGAGCCTCCGCACACAGCAGACAGGGCTCTGGACCGAGAGAACAGTCCAGAGGAAGAAGGAGTCGGTGTACGCCGAGGGCACTGTGGACACCAGAAGCGGAGCATGGGGTGTCCAGAAGCGCTGTCACCAGTCACCGGCCCAGACTCACGTCCCCACCACGTGGGGGTGCGGGCTGGACTTGTGCGCTGTCTGGGTCAGCCCAAGGAAGGAAGGGAAGGACATGCGGTGAGAGCACCTGAGTCCCACAGTGAGGGCAGCGTCCGGTCAGCGGCCAGCGGCTTGGGCCCCACACATGCACGGGCTGAGGGACTCTCTGTGGCCACTGAGATGAGGCTGGTCCCAGTGAGGTCATCACAGAGAGGCTGTGCAGGGACAAGGGAGAGAGAGAGACCTTCCCCAGTAAACACCCAGTCATGTCTCCTGGGAGACCCACCAGCTCTTGGCCCCTGCACCAGCTCTCAGCCCCTGTGGAGATCTGCTCCCTCCCTGCAGATGTCTCTGTTTCACAGTCCCTGCTGGTTTGGGTTTTACTTTATACAACTACTTCCCCCTGATCCCGTATTGGGTCCTCTGCGTTCTCCCTGCACTGAAATGCATAGAAGGACACGCAGCAAACTCAGGGACATCTAACCACAGGTCCCCCAGCAAAGAGTGCAGGGAAGACTTACAGCCGGGACTGCAGCGAATCAGAGAGCTTCAGTGCAGCGAGAGGCAGTAAGTAGCCAGAAGAGAGACCCCCACTGATGGAGATGTCTGCAGCCAACACCACTGACAAGGACTGAGCACAGAGACCTGCAGAGCTGAGGGACACAACCAAGCAGAGTAAACGACCCAGCTAAAAAAAGGGCAGAAGAGCTACAGAGACAAGTTTCCAAAGAGGAGATACAATTGGCCAACAGGCTCAACATCTTCATAGCCAGGGAAACGCAACCAAAACCGCCCGGAGACCCCACCCAACCAGTGAGAGCAGCTGACACTGAAAACCTGGCAACAAGTGCTGGCAAGGACTTGGAGAAAGGAGTCGCCCGCCGCGGGCTCGGACGGGGCCAGCACCGTGGGCGCCGCGTGGAGGCTCCTCCGTCCGCTGAGCCGGAGTCCCCGGGACCCCGTGCCCGCGCCTGGGGCTGCCCAGAGGACACGCTCACTCACACGGGGATGCCCGCGCCGGTGCTCCCGCAGCCCTGTGCACAGCGGGGAGACTGTGACACCCCTGGGTGCCCAAACAGACCCCGCTCCTAGGGAGGCTCCTGTCACCTCTGAGACGACAGACAGGGCCTCAGTGCCCGTCACCAGGGCAGTGGCCGCGACCGCAGAGGGACCCAGCTCATGCGGCGACTCCACAGATGCTGAGAACAGCTCAGACCCAGCACAGGCATCAGGAGGCAGGGACACTGCAAACCAGCCCTGATGCCCAGGCGGGCCCCGGGGTCCGAGCAGACTCCGCCGTGGCTCCTCGGGGCATGGGGGGGGACGCCAGATCGCAGGGCCAGGGACCGGGACGAAGCCCACCCACTGGGGCATCTCCAGAGTGACCTTCCTCGCGGGAAGCCTGTCCCGGCAGCGGACACCTGGACGCGGTCACCACCGCCCCCACCCTGCACCCTTCTCTCCGCCCCAGGCCCGTCCGCCCCGCTCAGGGCGTCGCCCCCGGGCCGCTTGCTCTAGAATTCGTGCCCATGAGGACCTCACACGGGGGCGCTGACCTTGTCCTGTCCCCACGCTGAGTCCGAGGCTGCTTTGATGGCTGACCCGGAGAAGGACCCGGGATCTCCTCAGCGCGCCACAGGGTCCTCCTGCCACACGAGTTGAGGTGGCGTCGTCGCTGGGGTGTCGGCGTTTCCCCTTCATCAGAACCATCAGGCAGCTGAGACAGAGACTCCCGCAGGGAGGGGGAGGGTCAGGACGGGGAGGACACAGGGACTCCGCGGCGGTGACCGTGCCTGGCGCTGGACATCACGGGAATGGACGCTGCACGCATGGGAGGTGACGTACTACAGAAGCACACGCGTCTATACCGTCACGTCTGATTGCACGGAGTCATTCTTACTGACTCTGGCCTCCCGAGGCACAACCTCGCACCGGCAGAAACAGCTGACCCTGTGCTGGGCGCTGGGGCACAGCCTCGGGCTCTGATGCTAAGGAGGATGGAGCAGGGTCTGGGCAGCCACAGGGACCCCTGGGCCGATGTTCCTGAGGGCCCGGGAGGCAGGCGCTCCCCTGGGGCTGCGTCCAGAGACACTTTGCCAGGACTGTTGGAACCAGGAGCGAGGACACTGTCGTGCGCGTGGCCCAGCGAGGCTGCAGGAACTCGGGGAAGTAGACACTGCACACAGGCCAGATTAACAACGGTCCCTCGAGGAGCCTGTGTCCCTGGTGTTAACCTGCTGACACGAGAGCTGGGTGCAGGCCAGAGGCGGGGTGAGAAGACACCCCAGAGACAGAGCAGGGAGCAGGGCAGGCGAACCCCCTGAGATACCCTACTGAGGGGGCAGCGGGAGACAGGAGGGGTCTGCTGTGTGCTGTGGTCCCTCCCTGGTCCATTATCAGACTTGCACTGTGGTGGCTGCTGAGGCCTCATAGTGCTGCGACTTAACCCTTTGCATGCTCAGGGAGGCCCAGAGGTGCAGGATTTTAGCAGAAGGAAAACAGCTTCCGCCACGGTCAGGGTCTCAGGACAGAGGGTGAGCGGTCAGCAGTGCGTGGAGACGGAGGTGGGGTTGGTGCAGGCTGGTCAGGGGCCGGTAATCTCTGCCCTGGTCTCTGCTCTTCATGTCCGCACTTTGTTCTTATTTTGCTTCTTCTCACAAGGGAAAGAGGACCCAGGCCAGTTCCAAAACCCAGACTCTGTTTCCAGGGACCCCAAAGTTCTAGCCCGGCAGCAGGGGGTGGACAGACAAGGTGGGTCGGGAGAGACGCGGGGGAGCAGGGCCTGTCTGCCCGTCCTTGAGGCCTGTCCAGTCTGCCTGTCCTCGAGGCCTGTCCAATCTGCCTGTCCTCGAGTCCTGTCCAGGCCTGCACTGCAGACGTCATCTGTGGACCCTGCGCCTCCAGGGTCTGCGCCCGCCGGGGCCTGTGCTCTGTGACCTGGGTGCCGGCGCCTGGGGGTCTTTGTTTCTGCGGCTGGTTGGTGGCTGTTCATCCTCCTGCCCACCTGCAGCTCGGGGCCTCCTGTGAGTGGGTTTCTGTCTAAGGGCATCTCCCAGTCTCTCTGCTCTTGTCCTCCACCCCAGTCCCCATGCTCTGCCCACGTGGTCACAACGGGACAGCCCGGCCCTGCCCGGCCGACTCCCTCCCTCGGCCGGCCAGAAGTCAGGGCGGTCACTGAGCCTCTCCGTCCACCAAGACGCACCCAGGACCCCGACTCCTCCTGGGGACGCTTCCTCAGAGACGAGACAGAAAGACTCTCCGTGGGGACCCCGAGTCAGCCCTGGACCGCGAACCGCAGAGTCACCAGGGGCTGAGCGTCTGTCCCCTCAGGCACGTCCAGGGCCTCTAGACCCTGCTGAGGGGAATATTCCGTCCAGCTGCTCATACCCTTAAGGGGACCGGACGGCCCGGCCTCGCCCGTGGCTGGACACGGCCCACGTCAGCTCCGTGTGTCCATCACCCCGCGCGGGCGTCTGCTCCGCGCCCTCTGCCCTGCGGGCGCAGCACGTGCTGTCGGGGGGACCCCAGAGCCGGGGCGGTTCCGCGTCAGACAGGAAGCGTTGGCGGCGTTTGCTCCGCGGTTTTCTGGCAGCAACGCGTCTGTGGGGGGTCGCGGATTTCAGGATCCTGAGGACACAGATTCCTACGGGTGCGACGCCCTGTCCATGAGGGAGACACTGACCGTCACAGCTCAGGGATGATCCTGTGCTTAGATGACCAGGACCCTCTGCTACACTTCGGGGGTCCCCAAACTGGTTTCAACAGGGGAGGCCTGAGCCGCGTGGCCGCCCCCTGGAGGACACTCGGAGAACTGCAGCACCGAGGCTCCTCAGCAGGGGGCGTCGCAGCTTCAGCTTCCTGCAGGTTGACTCAGGGTCTGGGACCCGCAGGGCTGAGGAGATCCTGTGTCTGAGTCTGTTGTCTGTCCTGGTCAGAGGAGCCGGGTGAGTCTCCGCAAAACACAGCGTCCGTGTGTTTTTTACATAAACACATTCTTTTCAAAATTTATTGTTTTATTTTTACCTCTAGAAATAAATATTCTGAGGTTAAAATCATTTTTCAAATTATGCACTTTTCAATTTATTTTTTAGCTGATTTATAAGAATACAGACTTGCTATTAAATATTTAGATTCAGATTCTGCATGTTTCATCCATGTAGGATTTCTCTTGGTACACCATAAAATAATATATTTCCCCCATAACTCACCCATTTGGTTCCAGATATTTTTGGAGAAATGATTATTATCCATTATTTAATGTTGCACCTTTAAACAGATGCAGTGCTTTAAAAATTGCTTATTTTGTGTCATTTGTGTGTCTCATGTCACATTCACATTAGGAAAACTTTAAATTTTGAAACATCTTTAATATTTGCCCAGAGTATTCAGCCCGCGGCTCTTCCTCTCAGGCTGTCTCTGCAGGTTTTCTGCTCATTCCCTTCATCTCCACAGGGCTGGGGACGTCCTGTTCTTCATACTTCAAACTGGGGGGTACCTGAAATAAAACTATTGGAGCAGCACTCCTGCTGTCTCAGGACATTATTTCTCCGCAGAGGAGCATGTCATAAAGTGCAAAGCACTCTGTGTTCTCCTCCTGACAGAGACAGACCCAGTAGGGCTGAGATCAGCGCCTGAGCCTCAGCTGAGGGTGATGTCTCAGGGGATCAGCAGCCAGAACCCCTGTTTCTGCACAAACTGGGTCGCACTGGTCATCGGAGCATGATAACCCGGCAGGATGGCACCGCCTGTAGCTGCCTCCACTGTGTGCAAACTGAGTGGAGGCTTGAGGAGGAGGGGTGGTGGGTATGTTTCCTCTCACAGTAGGAGGGAGGCACCCCCCACTGACTTTCTGCAGCACTGGTGGTGCTGGCTGCAGCACAGAGTGAACCCGGGCCGCTCTGCTGAGCTTGCTCTTCTCAGGGTCTGTGCAGGGGAGTGTGTGGGGTCGTGGCATCTGCACTTGGGGTCCCCCCACACCTGTGGGCGGCCAGTGCTCAGGGAGAGGATCTGCTCTCAGGTGGCTTCTGGGCTCCTCACAGCCACTGTGGGCGTGTCCTCCCTGGGCGGAGCTTCTCTGGGGGCTCCCCCTCAGGCCCCAAGTCTGTCCCAGAGACTGCCCTGGGGAGCCTGTGCTGAGCTTCCTGGAGGAAGAGCAACCTGGAGAGTTCCTAGCCTGTGGCATCTACTGTCTCTGGAGCAGTGCCGAAGAAGCGCCTGCAGGGGCCATGCTACTCATGCTGAGTGACTAAAGTCCAGCATGGGACATCCCTGAAAAATCAGGAGCTCCAAAGCTGGCCCCTGCCGGATCTCCGCTGTTTTGGCTGATATTACTGTCACATCTTGTAAAGGCATATTAAGTGCTAATTGGAAATTTACCCACAGATGGGGGGGCAGTTGTAAGATGGGCTGTTTTACTAAACACACAAAATAACTGGTTGCTGGGCGATTTTGATGACGAACTATTGATTGGCAAAGTGCTGTACGGTAAATTCAAGAAAACTAATATTGTAACAGGTGAGTCGTGCTTGTGTACAGCGGGACTCCTTTGGTGACTGTAAACACTGCTGGCTAAGGTCTGGGTTCGGCATAGGTTGGGGTTAGTGGCTCCTTTTGGGGATGGAATGGTAAGGAACAGATGTAGTTTGGGGTTTAATTTTAATGTTTCCATTTTGCTTGGGGCCTGTGGTGGACAGGGCTAGTTGATTGTGATGGAGCTGGGTTGTTGCATCTGCCTCAATGTTTAGTATACGGATAGATGCATGTTGCTGTGCACCTACCTGGCTTAAACATGTTGCTTTGCACCAGTCCTAAGAAAATGTGATGAATGTTGTTCTGCTATTCTCAAAAACATGTTTTTGCACAGGGCTGGTGGCTGTGAAGCTCCCATGTTTTTCCTAAGAAATTGTTACAAATGATGTTTCCCTGCTTTCCTTCTTCTGTGTGTAAAGTATAAAGACCTACTGAGCCTCTCAGAGTAAGATGTGTCACCCTAGAAGGAGTATCTGTGTCTTCTCGCCCCTTTTCCCCTGTCCCTATACATTCATCGCCGATGCTGTTTCATCCTGTGGGGACCCTGGTTCGATACCGGTGCTGGTCTGCGGCAAGCGCCTCTGCCTGTCTGGTCAGGTCTTCGGTCTTCCGTGGAGCTGCGAGTCCTGCGGCCTGGACGTGACCTGTCCCAGGTGCGCCTGCACCTCGCTCCCGTGCGGCAGGTGTCCTTGGCTCAGCAACGGTTCTTCTGCTGTGTGCAGCAGCTTTTCAGCTTCAATAATACCATTTGCTTGTTTTTGCTTTTGTTTTCCCTGCCTGGCGCCCAGGGCCCACTGCCTCAGGGAGTGTCCACGCCCCGGGTGCCCCTGCCGTCCCAGCATGCAGGGAAGGCTCAGACAGGCCAGCTGCCTGGAGAGGGGAGAGCCGGGAGTCACCTGAGAGCCGGGGTGTCCACTGGCACACGCAGAAGGCGCGGGCACCGCCCAGGAGCCAGAGCCAGGCGGGGCTGCAGGCGGGGACAGACCCACCGCTTCTCTGTCATGCGGTGGGGAGGGAGGGCGCGCTGGCGCACAGTTTGGGATCTGGATCGACAGTTTTGGTGGCACTCCTGGGTAGCTGCACTCTCTCATGATGACGGCCCAGGCCTGGCGCCCTCTGCTGGTCAACCCAAGACATGCCGCCCGCCCGCCTGGAGCGCAGTTCTGGCAGCTGCTGAGGTCAGCAGGCCGGGCCTGACCCCTGACCCTGCGCCTGGGTCCTGCTGCTGTGACTGCAGCCTCGGCAAATTATTCAGAAGGACATTTTAGGCCCGTTGTCGGCTGTTGTCTTAAAGTCTTTATTTGAAACATTTATTTATGCATCCAAGAGCTGGGTGCAGGCCAGAGGTGTGGGGGTGAGAGGACTCCCCAGAGACAGAGCGGGGAACAGAACAGGTGGATCCCCTGGCACACACTGCTGAGGGGCAGTGGGAGGCAGGACAGTCTGCTGCGCCCTGTGGTCCCTCCCCGGTCTGGATCCAACTCAGGCTGCCCTGGGTGGTGACAACTTCACAGCCTGAATCTAACCCCTGTGCCACCAGGGAGGCCCCAATACGGGTTTGTTTAGTGACTATTTCATGTTTTTCTTTTTAGGCAATAAGTTAGTTGGCTGGTGTTGAGATAAACAGCTAATGGGGTGATATAAATATATAAAGCTGCAGGTGTTGCCAAAGACAATCTTCTGTATCAAAAGGACTCTGAAAATAGCAATTTTTTCCCAGCAGTAGTTTCGTTCTGACCCTCTTTGTTTTATTTTCAGTTGCTCAGGGTTCTCCCCATCAGCTACATGACTCAGTGCCTGATGGACCTTTACTTCTTACTCAACTTAGTGTCTTTTTTCTTTTTTTCTTAAAAAGGAAGTTTTATTTAGGAAAAAGGGAAGAGTAAAGACTCCCAGGTATGGTACCTGGAAGGGGCAAGAGAGCCCTCAACTTAGCGTCTTTATTTACAAAATGAGCAACACGAAACGAGTCACTTTATGGACTTTCTAAGACTTTTATAAGGAGAAGTGTCACACATTCACGTACACAAAGCAATTGGACTATGATTTGACATGTAGCACTTACAGAAGGTTTTATAACTATGACTTTCTGACATTGATTTCTTCTAAATACTATTTGTCAGGGGAGGGCGCGTCATTCCTCACAAGTGAGGGAGGTAAGTATTTTTAGAAAGCTGCACAGAATCAGTGTCACTTCAGCGTGTTCTTGTCCCTCCTTGTTTTTCTGTCTCAGCAAACCGAGGCCACACATCAGCTCTAGACACCGCTCTGGGAGGAGGGAGATGCTACACTTTGTCTAAACCTTTAAATCAGGGGTGGGAAGTCAAAGACCCTGTTCCCTCATGAAATCACATCTCTGATGACCCAGACAAGGCTGAAGTGGTGACAGTGGTTTGCTGTTAACACGAGGTCCCCAAAGCTGGGGCAGGGGTGTATTTAGAACAGGGACTCATGGTGCAGTACTTGCTGCAGGGCGGGGCAGGGCAGGCAGGTGTGTTGCGAGTATCACACGTTGGTGCCAAATACCTTCACAGACAAGGTTGTACCCTCCTCACTCTGTAGAGAAAAGTGCAGTGTGACAGTCTCCACACCTGCCTGTTTCATCCTACAAGGAGATGGGGTGCCGAGAGCGACGTCCTCCTTGCCCATCATCTGCTGGGCACAGACAGCTCTCCAGGAGCTCGCGGGGACGGGCCACACCTGACGCCACCGGGAGTCTGGGGGAGACGACCCTGCCCCTCGTGTGACTTCCCAGCGCAGGGGTTCTTCTGCTGCACGTGCTGCGCAGGAGCTGGAGTCGTCACCTCAGCAGACTCGGCGCCCGGCCCCTGTGCCAGGTGCTCCCCGCGCTCCATCCCTGGGGCGTGTGCCCCCCAACACAGGGCAGGGTCTCCATGGCGCATGCGCAGGGCCAGGCCTCAGACACCTGCCGAGTCAGTTTCCTTCCCTACACTTGCAGAAACCTCCTTAGTCTTGTGGATGTTTCCTGATTAGGAAGGTAATTATCAGACGTTTTAAGTCTGGATGAAAATGAAGAGGCCATTTGATTAGGGTCAACCGGTAATTTCCTTGGAACCCCTTGGAGAGGATTTCATGCAGAGTCACGGACAAGATGGAATTATTCTGGGTAGGATTGAGCATCACATCCACAGAGACTGCACCGGGCTGGACACTCATCTGACCGCAGCTCTGAGCGTTTGGACTTTGGTGCCCCGAGGAAATGTGGGAGCTCGGCCACAGCTTCTGTCGGGGCCGCTGAGACTCCAGGAGTAGGTTGGCTGTAGACTGAAGACCTTCTTGATCGTTGTTACTGCGAGGAC
>JAGFMF010012262.1:2219894-2309720 GCA_019455555.1 Galemys pyrenaicus | reverse complement strand
AGGTGGTGGCCTCAGAGACTGGGCTTCTCCTCACCCTTGGTTACAAAAAGGGTGCTTTTGCCTCAGATTCCTCTCCTGGAGGTGCTCCGGGTCCTCAACCAATCGCGAAATAGGCCCCACCCCTCAGACGGTGGCCTCAGAGACTGGGCTTCTCCTCACCCTTTGGTCCTAACGGTGCTTTTGCCTCAGATTCCTCTCCTGGATGCACTCCGAATTTTCAAACGGGCCTGATATATGCCCACCCCTTAGGTGGTGGCCACAGAGATTTGGCTTCTCCTCAGCCTTGGTCCCAAAAAGGGTGCTTTTGCCTCAGAATCCTCTCCTGGAGGCGCCACAGTGTCCTCCACCGGGGGCCAAATATGTCCCTAGTATCAGGTTGTGGCTTCAGAGACTGGGCTTCTCCTCACACTGGTTACCTAAAGGGTGCTTTTAACTCAGATTCCTCTCCTGGAGGCGCTCCAGTGTCCTCTACCATGTGAAAATCGGTCCCACCCCTGAGGTGGTGTCCTCAGAGACTGGGCTTCTCCTCACCCTTGGGCCCAAAAAGGGTGCTTTTGCTTCAGATTCCAGTCCTGGAGGCTCACCATGGCCTCCACTGGGCGCGAACACGGTCCCACCCCTCAGGTGGTGTCCTCAGAGACTGGTCTGCTCCTCAGCCTTGGGCAGAGTGAGGGTGCTCTTGCCTCAGATTCCTCTCCTGGAGGCGAACCAGTGTCCTCCATCTATTGGGAAGTCGGTCCCACCCCTGAGGTGGTGGCCTCAGAGACTGGGCTTCTCCTCACCCATGGGCCCAAAAAGGGTGCTTTTGCCTCAGATTCCTCTCCTGGAGGCGCTCCAGTGTCCTCCATCTATGGGAAGTCGGTCCCACCCCTTAGGTGGTGGCCTCAGAGACTGGGCTTCTCCTCACCCTTGGGCCCAAAAAGGGTGCTTTTGCCTCATATTCCTCTCCAGGATGCGCTACTGAGTCCTCCATTGATAGCAAAATAGTTCCCGTCCCTCAGGTGGTGTCCTCAGAGACTGGGCTTCTCCTCACCCTTGGGCCCAAGAAGGGTGCTTTTGCCTCAGATTCCTCTCCTGGAGGCGCTCCAGTGTCCTCCACCAGGTGCGAAATAGGTCCCACCCCTCAGGTGGTGGCCTCAGAGACTGGGCTTCTCCTCACCCTTGGGCCCAACAAGGGTGCTTTTGCCTCAGATTCCTCTCCTGGAGGCGCTCCAGTGTCCTCCACCAGGTGCGAAATAGGTCCCACCCCTGAGGTGGTGGCCTCAGAGACTGGGCTTCTCCTCACCCTTGGGCCCAAAAAGGGTGCTATTGCCTCAGATTCCTCTCCTGGAGGTGCCACAGTGTCCTCCACCAGGCGCGATATAGGTCCCACCCCTCAGGTGTAGTCCTCAGAGACTGGGCTTCTCCTCATCCTTGGGCCCAAAAAGGGTGCTTTTTCCTCAGATTCCTCTCCTGGCGGTGCTGCAGTGTAATATTACGTTCTATCTAGGAAACGAATTTGGTAATCCAAAAATGTTTTAAAAATCAATATATCATGTCATGTCCTTCAGATACTCATGAATAATTAATTAAATATTTTTCAAAGCATAGTTTTTGAAAACAAATTAGCTGATTATGCAGTATAAACTAGGTTTTTGAAAATTTTTAGGAAAATATAAATGACCTTTTTTATAATTTTAAAACCTTTTGGAATTGATTTGTTTGCATTTCATAATCTATTACTGCTGCCTTCTAAAGAAATGTCAACATTGGGGTCTCCTATTACCAAGCTTTGCACTAGAGTAGATGTTTTATATGCACACTTGATGAAGAGTCCCTATTGCCTCGTGCTAGGTTTTTGGTTACAGGGCAGATATTACTGACTTGAGTCTTAAGCTCTCAATACAGAATATCAAAGAGCCTGAATCAGCATTATGAAGCAGGTTATGTGGCAAAGGGGTCTATGCATAAATTAAGCCACTATTTGAAGCTAAATCTGAGATAGTCAAAACATCTTCCACACACCACCTGAGGGCAAAATCAAAACAAAAGTTTCCTTAAAGAATAGAACAAATGGACCTCCCTGGTGGTCCAAGGGTTTTTGCACCTCACTGTGGGGCTTCTGCATCCACTTCAGCCTGAGTCCATCCCCAGTCAGGGGACCCATATGGCACAGCAGACCTCTCATGACTCACCTGCTGTTTTTCTCAGCAGTGTATTTATGTTGATCTGCCTGTTCTGCTCCCCACTCAGTCTCTATTGAATCCTCTTACCCCTCCACACCTCTGACCTGCATTCATAGCTCTTGTATGCATAAATAAATATACCTGTTTTTAAAAAATAGAACAAGCACCTGAAAATAACAGGCACAAACACTTCCAGATGAGACTTTGTGCTGGAAAAGGAATGAGAATCCTACTCCTTTCTGTGACCTCGTTTCAGATCCAATCTGTGCCCAGCACTGCATCTAGTACTTAAAAATTGCCTACAGTAGAACTGGTCATGTGCCTATAAGAGATACTAAGACTGAGGAGCTAACCTAGAGGAAAAGCCCACTGTAGATTCAACATCACACAGCATCAGCACCCACAGCACAAAATAAATTTCACACTTGAGTTTACTGGAGGTGATTCTTTGTTGCCCTACTACCCTTGTCCTCTTTAGTAACTTAAATCTAACCAGTACTTGTCCTCAGATTACATCAACAGATACAAAGACAGCAGTCTAAAAATCTATCCCTATTAAGACACATAAATTAAAATAAGGATGAAGAAGAAAAAAAACCTCAAAGCCAGGACAGGGGAGTCCCCTGTCCAGCGGCATTGGAGAATATGACAGAATAGAGTTCCAGGTGAAATTTCTAACAGTGTTTAATGAACAAATAAAATAGGATATAAAATGACAGAATAAGGAAACTATGAGGCAGCTACGGTTAGAAATAATGAAGAAACACTCTAGCTGATTTTAAATTGAGTCCAGCAAGATGGCAGTAGAATGAAGACTTCAGGCTCCCCTCCTCCAGACTTATGCAACAAAACTGGCACAAAACAAAGCCAAAAACTCCTGAGAGAAAAACTGATTAAGACCATTGTTGTATAAGGGAGACACAGAACAGGTTCTTTATCAATTTGGGCAGAGAGATAAAGGAGACTCCTGGAGCCCTCACTGGCTTTTTCAGGCTTTAATGCTCTTTGTATGTAGATTGTTCTGGTGGAAGCCAGCAGTTAGGTAAGACAGGGAGGCTGGCAGGCAATTGAGCTTCCCAGATCTCCAGGAATCTTTATGCTTTCTCTTTGGACTCTCTCTGGCATCCTCTCATAGCCGTCATTCATCCTCTCATAGTCATGTGTGTCTCTGAGTGATGCTGCCATGTGGCTTAAGACTCTAGTTTCAGGTGTACCTACTTATGCATGCCAATTTCACATTCTAGGTGTCCACCATCAAGCATGGGTGCTCTGTGTTTAGCTCCCCAGCACCTCCTGCATTCAAGGCCACAGGTGATAGCCACAGAGAACAATGACATATAAGCCTAACCATCTTAATTTACCTTACATACTTATAAATAGCACCAATAGATTAACTAAAAGGGATAGGAAAAACTAAGTCAATCTTGTTTAACATAATAACAGGGCAGTAGAAGAAATAAAGGGAAGGTGCAATTGCAGGGCAGAGTCCCCTACAACTTTTCAGCATACACCATCCTCAGGATTCCTAAAACCCAGCACTTCATTGGATATGGAAAACACCTAATGTAGAAGCTTCATTGCTGGGTAACTGCAGATGTGGGGCACAGGTCAAGGACTACTGACTTGAATCTCAGAGAACACCTGTAACTTGAATGTATCAGAGCACCCAGATTTCCTTATTAAAGAAACTACTACCAAAATCCAGGTTAAGATATCCTAAATTCCTGCCACATCCTATCTGTAACTGTTGCGCCAAAAACACCTACCTCCCCAGACAAATAGGAATACTTTACCACAGGAACTTCAAATTCCTCAGTCTACTGGTTTGATGCCTATTGTCCTAGTTCTTTTATACATGCCATCTTTCACTGATACAATTTCTGTACTCTAATAAGTAAAAAAAGGATGAAAATACATACCAAATCATGCAAAATGTAAAATGAGGAGAGAGAAGAACACAGTACAAAACCCAGAATAACAAAACCATTAAAAGAATCCCACCTCAGTGGAGTTGTAAAGCATTACAGAAGAGGAATTCAGTACAGTAGTCTTAGCAAAACTGATTGAACTTTAAAAAGCAATGCGTATATAATACAATAAGTCATTAATTATAATAGCTATATGAAGCAGCTACATTCAGAAATAATAGATCTATGAGACACAATGGCTATTTAAAAAATACAACTGAGAGCCTTAGTAGCAGACACACAGAAGCAACAAGGAGATTAATGAAATTGAAGACATAATAGTGGGGAAAGGAAGAATAGAAAAAGCTGGAGAAAAAAGAATAGAAATATGAAAATAGTTTAGGAGCTTTCTGGGACAACTTAAAGACAAATATGATGGGGATCCTGAAGAAGAATAAAAATGGAAAGTCATAAAAATACTATTTAAATAAATGATCACCAAAAACCATGTAATTTTAGAAAATGAACCAAAAGTTATGATTCAAGAGGCCCAAGGAATTCCTGTTAAAATAATATCACATGACAAATACCAAGTTAGACATAAGAGCATTTGAGAACAAACAATAGGATAGGATTCTAAAAATAGTGAAAGGAAAAGAAAGGTAACCTATAAGAAAATACCGATAAATTGTCAGCATATTTGTCAACAGAAATGTTCTAAGCATGAAGGACCGGAGAAAGATATTCAAAATACTTAAGTAAAAAGATTTCCAGCCCAGAATCTTCTATCCAGCTTGATTAACAATAAAGATAGGAGGAAGATTAAGCAAGTGAAAAGCAAAAAATTAAATAATGTATTAACACAAATGCATATATTAAAGAAACTCAAAAAGGGTCATTATGAAGTAACAGATACTGAGGCAACAGACAGCTAAATTGCATAACCTGGGAAAGAAGGAAAGTAACAACATAGTCCATTACAGTTCAATGGTCTAGTGATCCAGACAGTTCAACGTAGTTGTCACAAGAAATCCACCATATGATAGGCTCTACTAATCACTAGCACGGAAAATTAATGCAATGAAAACTCTCGCACAAAGCAAAGGCTCAGGATCAGATGGTTTTTAAAAATGCATTTTATCAAACTTTTAATGAAGAATGAATGTTCATCTTGTTCAACTTTTTTATAAAATACAAGAAGGAATATTTCTTAGTATATTTTTCAATGCCAAAATTACTATCATATCACACCCAAAAACAGAAAAATAAAATGTAAACTAATATCCCTGATGAACATCAATACAAAGTTTTCAAATAATATTAGCAAATATAATTCTACAGCTTATCACAGAAATGACACCATGGTCACTTGACATTTATTACCATACTAAGAAAATAAGATTAAAAATATATGATTATATAAATAGATTACATAAATAGAAATATACAGAGATAGGTGCATTTCCATAAATAAATCATATTCCTCTTAGTCCAATATTTTTTAATCACTAGAAAATACTGACTGCTTTGTTGTTGCCATGCATTAATTTCCTATATCCTGGACATTTCCTTATTTTAATAATTTTGAATTTCATGTCAACATGTCTTTAAAAATCTGTTCCTTTTCCTCCTTTAACTATTTATCTTGTTTGTTCCAGTGTCCTTATACAATAATTACTTTTTCTCTCAAGATCAATCTAAACTCAGTTTTCATTCTGACCTCATGTGTCTCTATCTGTATCCAAAACTATATCTAGCAATCCTTTCCTCTGGTATATTGCCCAGAAATACCCTATTCACCTCACACTTCAATATTTAAAGGAAAATTAATAAGTACATCTTTACTTCAATTCTTTACTGTGATTTTCCCAAATCAACCCCTATGTGTCAGAAACCATATAACAAGGCTCTTTGAAAATTAATAAATTTTAACATTTAAAAAATATACAATGAACAAAAGAATATATGTTGTTGAATGTAGTTTAAAAATCAGAACTTTCATAAGGTAAAGCAGAATGAGAATACAGAGTAAGGAAATATAAATAAGTAATTAGAAAACAGGGAATTACTTGAATAACCAAAAAACAAACAAACAAAAAAGGAATGAATAATGTAGCATTTGAAGGAAAAAATTGGTACATGAATTAACAGGATAGAAGCTAAGTAATTACACAGGGAGTAGAGAATAAGCAGTCTAAAAAGAAACATGAAGTAAATAGAGACATGGCAAATTTTGTGAAAGGAGATTCTACTTTTAAAACACACAATGAAGGCTTTGATTGCTCACTATGTGAGTTTATGAAGTCTTTAATATAAATGTGTTTAGTAGATGTGTTTAGTAGATGTGTTTAGTAGATGAATTGGAATCATCAATTCAATATCTAGAAAATAGCTCATCTGAACACTATGCTTTGTTTCTCATAGCCATCTCACTGTACTTGGTACATAGCTGGTGTCCATATTCCTTGCCTATGAGAAATTCAATATGTAAACTTCAGTTAAGAATAAAAGGCCAGGGGCCTCCCTCATGGTGTTTAAGCACTGTATTATGAAACACCCCCAGCCACTGCAGCACTAGTTCTATCCCAGGCCAGGGAGGTGACCCACATAGTGCAGCAGACCTCTCCTGCCTCAGACCTACTGCTCCCCTCAGCAATGTACTTCAGTCAGTCTACCTGTTCTGCTCCCCACTCTGTCTCTGATGAATCCTCTCAACTCCCACACATCTGGCCCGTACTCCAGTTCTTGTATGCACAAATAAATAAAATCTTAAAAAAAAAAAGGTCTTAGGGTTAAAAAAAAAATGAAAGTCCATTGTATTTTTTTTTGTTTCCTTGCATATGGATAAGCTTTGTAATAATGTGTTTTAAAAAAAGACATCTTTACATAGTGGAATCATTATAAATGATTGTATAAATTTTATAAATCATTATAAATGATGTAATAAAATCATTTACAGGGTATTGTTTTCACCACACATAATTCATAAAAAAGAAATTAGAAGACAGCAGGCATAAACTGACTTCCTTAAGTTTTTGTTTTAAATTTTTTTTCTGACTTTTAATCTATTCCTTTGGGGGTGGGGAATGTTTTCTTTGTGCTGTATTGATATTATTTTGCAATGAGCTTTAATTGTCATCCAGGTTTTCTTGCTAAATCTAAAATGATATTTTATATGGTAATTTTACCCTTCATTGTTTGTTATATGATTTGTTTTTAACCAACATCTTTCAGAGAATTTCATTCAGAATATAAGAACTATTATCCTTCAGTGATTCAAGAATATAATGAAATATATTTGCAACACAATATTTTTCTTAAATCCATGGATATTATCATCATATGTATTTTCAAACTTTCTAGAATGTCTTCATGTTACTGAATTAAATATAGTTTAATTAAATTAACTAAATTAAATTACTGATTACCAGTAATAACTTTAAGCTTTACAATGCATTTGAATTGGAAAAGATTTTGAATACCTGGCTTAACAGGTCTAGTGTGGTGTGAAATTAATTTGTGTTATACACATTTACCTCTTTTCAATATATGCATCAATGAAAGACAGGATGAGAAAGATAAGAGACTCTGAAAACTACTTTTTAAAATTATTAATTAAAAAGGGCATTTTCCATAGTGAGTAAGTGAGCAAAAATGTGATTACTGATTGAGGACAAAATGTTCAATTACATAATATTATTAAATAATGAATCATGAACTATCATGAAAACATTATTTCCTAGAGATCATATCATTTCATTGTAACCCAATGTAAGCACTAGGATTATCGTTGCTAATCCTAATAAATTTTTTTTGGAGATCTAATTTAGGTAACTGGTAAGTTAGGCAAGGGGAGGTAATGAGGCAACTGTAATCTTATTACTTGATCCATTTTACCTGATTATTTTAACTAATGTTAATTTATTACACTAAGATGATTTACTTATCTAGCTTTTTTTTTGGCATGTATGTTTATTTTCAGGGCAATTAAATGTACATCAAAAACTTCTTAAGAAATGTTAGACATCTCCTTAAAATAAATTTAAGACATTTAATAATATGAAAATGAACCTCTTGACTTATTATACAAATGTAGATAATATTATAGAACCTGAGAATATATACACATTTTTTTCTAGTTACCTAACAATGGAAGCATAGAAGTTCTAAATTATACTGTCATTTGATTGTAATTACTTTGTGTAAAACATCAGGTAAATAATATCTATAAGCTGTGAAAAATCAAACAATGTAAAAGATAATGAACTAAAGATGTCACCTCCAAAAAGCTTAATAAAACTTATTTCAGGAAACTGAAGAATGTAAAAGTCTTTGGTAAGTATTTTCATCATAAATAATGAACAACAATGATGCTATACAAAAAGAGGAAAATTGAAGCTTATTAATAAAGAAGTACAAAAAGCTAGCAAAAAATCTGAAACTGCAAAGGGTAATGCAAGGGAGTAGGTATAACAGTTTTTCATGAGAAATGCAGCAGAATTAAAACATGTTGAAATAGTTAATATAATTAACTTTCTCCATAAATTAAGGCTCACTTAATTAAAATAACATAAGTTACAAGATACCGCTGGAGGTATTGCATTCTTATGACATTGATAAAAAATGGGAAGCAAAATTAACAGAAATTCAATTTTCATAAAATATTCAATTACAATAAATATGTGGAAATGATGTTAATTTTAGCATACCCCTTATTGGGGTAGGAAAACAATTAATTGATACTTGCTTAGTTCTTAAAGCTTTTAAAGTTCTAACTATTAACAGTTGTACTTCATTTAATGCTATGCATTAAATATCTAGTCTAGAATTTTAAAATAATAATTTATATTAATGATGTAAAATGTTAGAAGAGATGTATTAAAATTACCAAATATTACCTGAACTAACTTTACTATATAAATACAACAAATGATATAATTTATTTTTGTATATTTATAGTAAAACTATGAAATCCAAAGAATTTAACTTTAATAAATTTTCACATCATTTTTACCAGAGAAAGGTCTCATTTTACTCTAGCACATGGAGCTAATAAAACCAAAGTAGACATCTAAAGTTAATTCTATTCTTAAAATAGTTTGACAATAGTCTATATCAATATGTTATTAGTAAAGTTAGTAATCTGATAATGATGGGGAGAGAGAGAGAAGAGGAAGATAGGGAAGAAGGAAGCAGTCAGTATGTTCGATTAAGTAAAGCAACAATAATTTCAGTAATTAAACCAATTATATTTAAGCATCTATATTTTGCCTAATACTTTTCCAAACAACAGAAGGTTATGAATGCACACTATCTACTAGAGGGAAAGTAGCAATACCCTTTAAGACATTTTGAGTCATACAGATTAGATTTGAAACATTTTCTTAACTACAATAACAACAGAATCTCAGAACCTAATATGTGTATTATATTGGAACATAGACTGTGTGATGGAAGGAAAAAGCCTCTGCAGGATTTGTAAAAGACTAATCTAATCAGACCAAATTTGACAGGGTTATTCATCAAAATCCAAGGGTAAAGTGCCCGGACTCCATAAAAACATAAACTGGTATATAGCAGACCCATCAGTGCAAAGGATGTGAATGTATTCAGTGTTCATTGTTGGAAGGCATTAGTCACAAAAGTTATACTACTTCCTTCCAATTGTTGCTATGATTATTTAGTATTATCCTGCTGTAGTATCTAGTTCTCTGACCAAAACATCAAGCTCAAAATCAAGCACAAAGAGAAAGCAAGAAGACCTAAATAAAAGTGGAGACTAAATGTCACAGTATTGAATGACCATTGGTAAATAGGAAAACTAAGTACTCGAAAACTACCTGGAAACAAAAGAAATTGAAGATGATATAGAACATATGAAATAGAAGAGATGGATGCAACAAAGGCAATACAAAGAAGAAATTTTGTAACAATAGAGATCTGTATCATGAAACAACAAAATTTTAAAATAAATATTCTAACCTCACACTGTAAGGAAACTAGGTAAAGAACAAGTGAAAGTAAAAGACAGTAAAGGAAGTAAATGATAAAAACTAGACTGGAAACAAAGGAGGTGAGGTGTATTCAAAAGATCAACAAAACACAAATCTTGTTCTTTGAAACCCAAACAAAATACAGAAACTTCTAAGTTGATTGACTAAAAAATAGATAAAACCCTAATGAATAACATCGGAAAAGAGAGCAAAGTTATAAAAGCTCAGAAATAAATTTAAAAAAATGCTATGAACACTTTTATTAAAAAAATATAGATAATCTAGGTGAAATGGACAAGTTTATAACAAAATAAAATTTTCCAAGACTGAAACAGTACAAAATAGAAAACTTGAAAACACTAAAAAAAAAGGAAGGTAATTGAAACAATCATGAAAATATCCCAAAGAACTGAAAACTAAGAATTAGATTATTTCAGTAAGGAATTGTATAGAACTTTCAAATATAATGTAATACTATCATTCCAAACTCTTCCAATTTTTTTAGGAAGAAAGTATGCTTCCAAGCACATTATAGGTGTCTACACTACTCTGATATCACAAGAAAACAAATACATGACAAAAAAGAAAACTACAGGCCAATATTTGTGATAAACACAGATGCAGATTACATCAACAAAATCTAAGCAAACTAAATCAACAATCAGTAAAATAATCAAACATTACAACCAAGTTCAATTTATTTCTGGTAGGAAAGTGTGTTTCAACATTCATAAATCAGTCAATGTAATTTACCACTTCAACAAAAGAAAAAAATAATTTTAATAAATCAGATTCAGAGAAATAATTTACAATATTCAGCACTATTTATTACAAAAACCCTCCAGAAAGGGTTAGATTATAACTTGATATAATAAAGATCATATAACAAAAGCAACCACTTAAACATTTGCAAACATGTTTTTTTTTTTTTTTAAAGATTTTTTATTTATGCATACAAGCACTGGGGTACAGGCCAGAGGTGTGGGGGGGTGAGAGGATTCACCACAGAGAGCAGGAAGCAGAACAGGCAGATCAACGGAAGTACACTGCTGAGGGGAGCAGCAGCGGGCACAGCAGGAGAGGTCTGCTGCACCATGTGGGTCCCCGCCAAACTCATGCTGCAGTGACTGCGGTTTGTTTCATAGTGCGTTGCTTAACCCACTGCGCCACCAGGGAGGCCCTGCAAACATGTTTCTAATATATACAGCAAACACTACTGAAATTTATATTGAACCACAAAATATTCCAATTAGTCAAAGAAATTTTAGCAAAATAGAAGGAAATATTACTCTCCAAGACTTCAAATGTTACTGCAATGCTATAATAATCAAATGAGAATAAAAATAGACAACAAGTCAATTGAATAGAACTGAGAGGTCAGAAATAAAGCCATGTTTATATGGGTAGTTAATTTAAGACCAAGAATTCAAGGGCATGCAATTGAGAAAAGAATGAATCTTCACAAACTGTTGTGAAAACAGGAGAGCCACACACAAATACAGAAACAAACAAACTAGACCACAATCTTTAATTACACATGGAAGGGAATACAATTACAAAAGAAGAAAGAAAAATGTATGGGATGAAACTAAAGTGGTACTAGGAACAAATTTAATAACAATACAAGTCTATTTACTTTAGAGTGCTTTGGATTTCCTTGAGTGTTATCTTTGCAAAGTACCTTATATAGACCTTTCTTGTTTATTATTGTTATTTTATTTTAATGTTTAATTTTTAAACTATTTCTATTAAGTGAGTGCTTATGTATGTACAACACTGTATACAGGTTCACACCTCCTCAATTGTGTATTTTTACACTACACCCATTACCAAAGTACAAACTACTCTCCAAAATGGATCTCTTGACCCCTTTCACTATGTCTGCCCTCACTTCACCTTTTTTTTTTCTTTTTTAGTATTTATTTATTTATGCATTCAAGAACTGAGTACAGGCTAGAGGTGCAAGGGATGGGAGGATTCACCAGAGACAGAGTGGGGAGCAAAGCAGACAGATCTACTGAAATACACTGCTGAGAGGAGCAGGAGGCAAAACGAGAGGTCTGTTGTGCCATGTGGGTCAGTGCCTTGGCCACATGGGGTGGGAGCTAGTGCCACAGTGGCTGCAGATTGTGTCATAGTACTGTGACTTAACCCCTTGCACCACCAGGACATCGTCTAACTTCACCTTTTGTAGTCTTAGGTCTACAGTGAGAACCCAATGCTTGTTTTGATTGATTTCATCTTTTTATTTGTATCTTTGCATTCCACATACTGGTGAATTATTTGGTATTTATCATTCCTCTTTCTGACTTACTTCACTTCACATAATCCATCCCTTTTCCATCCATGTTGTCACAGAAGAGAAAAGTTATATATTTTTATTTTTAATAATCGAGTTGTATTTTATTGTGTGTATATATAGATCACAAATACTCATCATCTTGATGGGCTCTTAGCTTTTGTTAATAGTTTTAGAATAATGAAGATGAGGGAATACATTTTTTAGATTAGAGTTATGATTTTAAGAAAAATACTTAAATATGGAATTCCTCTTCGTATAGTTTTTCTAGTTTTAATGTCTTGAGAAAGCACCATAATTTTTTTCCATAAAGATTTAGTCAGTTTACATTCCCACTAGCAGTGTACAAGTGGTTTTTGTTTTTGTTTTTTTTTTTTACCTCTGCAAAATGTGTTTCTGGTTTTATGATAACAAACATTCTCACAGGTATGAGGTAATGTCACATTGTGAGGTAATATCACAAGTGAAGTCTTGATTTGTATTTCCCTGTAGATAAGTGATATTGAACATTTTTTTTACTCTATGTGTCTATTGACTGTATGCACATCTTCTTTGGAGAAGTGCATAGTACATCTGTCTATTTTTTCAATTGGGTTGTTTTTATTTTCACTGGAGAGTTTTATGAATTCTTTATATATTAGGGTATTAGCTTCTTGTCACATGCATGATATACAAATATTTTCTCCCTTTGTCAGGTATGTTTTGGCTAGTCTGGATTTTTTTTTTTTTAGTTCCAGATAAAGTTTAGTAACTTTTGTTCTATTAAAGAACACAGTAGGATTTGGCTTCACTTTTGGTTGACTCTTTTGTAAGAAATTCCAGGGACTTTTGCTTAACCTTCAGTCTTGGTAACCCTAACTTCCATTATCTAGGAACTAATGTGAGGATACTAAACTTATGGAATTTATCTGTTCATATTATGTATATAAGAATTGGATAAAAAATCACAGAGTGAGATATGTGACCTGTCAGGTGCACTGTGAAACAAACCAGAACAAAGTAGCCAATGTAATCTTACTAAAAATAGCCCCTACACTTACTGGTAGGCCAGAGCAGTGGTTCTGGTTCCAAGGGATTAACTTCAGCTCAGAGGCAGTTAATAGTAGTCCCTGAAAACTTTTTGATATATCCTTTCTCCCAATTTGATTTTTTTTCTGGTTCAGGTTCCCAATGTTTCCTTGAGAATGACTGAAAAAAGTACTTTATTGTGTAATTGTAGCAGTATTTCAAGGTCATTGGTGGAGCAGTGGGTTAAGCAACATGCTATGAAGCAAACTTCAACAACTACAGCACCAGTTCCATCCCTGCCTCTGGCCAGGGAGGGGACCCACATGGCGTAGCAGACCTCTCCTGCCTCGCCCGCTGCTGCCCTCAGCAGTATGTTTCAGTCAGTCTGCCTGTTTTGTTCCTCACTCTGTCTGGTGAATCTTCTCACCTCCCACAACTCTGGCCTGTATCCCAGCTCTTACATGCATAAATAAATAAATCTTTAAAAAATTAAAAAAAATATTGTCTCAGGTGGAGAAATTGAAGGGTGTTCTATGATTGTCTCATACCAATTGCAAAAATCATCGCTAGTTTCAAACTTAATTATAATAGAGAACAAATTCTAGATTCTCACATTTTAGATTTTTTTTCTGGTATTTTAGTGCTCTTATAGAAAGAGAAAACTTTGTATTAATTGGAAATACTAAGTTTAAATACATAGGTATTGGTGAGAAGTCAATCATTGGAAGGGTTAGGGAATAAAGTTTAAGGAAGCTATTTTATTTTTTAAAAGATTTTATTTATGCATACAAGAACTGGGTGTAAAATTCACCAGAGATAGAGTGGGGAACAGAACAAGCAGATCTACTGAAATACACTGCTGAGGCAAGAGAAGAGATGTCTGCAACACAATGTGGGTCAGATCCCTCTGAGGGATCGAACTCATGCTGCTTGGACTCATACTGCAGTGGTTGCTGATAACTTGATAGTGCTGAAACATTAACTCCTGTGCCACCAGGGAGGACCAATGGAAACCTATTTTGAAAGATTAAACAGGTAGTGAAAATTCTAATGTTGAGAAGTTTTAACAACTAGTACCAGTCTGTTACAGCAAAAAAACATTATTCACAGGGATTCAGCTTGAAGAACCACATATCTCAAATTGTTCTACAAGTGTAGTTGTCACTTCCTCTGAAAGTTTTATTTTTATTTTTTCTTGGAAGAATTTAACTTAAGACCATAAAGGGAAGAAAGTGACAGAAAATGTAACTTCTAAGACCTCTGTTACTGACATCAGAATTTAAAAGTTGGTAATGATGATTTTGGTTAGTAACCCACTAAAAGGTACAAATATAATATTTTCCAGAGGATTTCTAGTCTGTTTATTTATTTATTTTTTTAAAGATTTATTTATTTATGCATACAAGAGCTGGGATACAGGCCAGAGTTGTGGGAGGTGAGAAGATTCACCAGACAGAGTGGGGAGCAGAACAGGCAGACTGACCGAAACACACTGCTGAGGGCAGCAGCGGGCGAGGCAGGAGAGGTCTGCTACGCCATGTGGGTCCCCTCCCTGGCCAGAGGCAGGGTCGAACTCGTGCTGCAGTGGCTGCGTTTCGCTTCATAATGCATTGCTTAACCCACTGCGCAACCAGGGAGGCCCTCTAGTTTGTTTACATACATGAATTATGATTTTCCATAGTTCTGATAAATTTATTTTTCTCATAACCTCATTTCATGTTATTAACACTGAATATTCACTCATTGATAAGAAGAAATTTTGCCTTAGATGTTGAGTGTCTAAAAGAATGTTTGTACTTAATCATTGATAAAATGATAGATAATAGATGGATATAAACATATATATGAAATGATATCTGTGTAAAATCGTGATGGTTAGAATATATTTCCTTACATGGAGTTTAACATTATTGTCTATCCTTAACTTTATTTTACCAATATATGTATACATATGTATGTACTTGTATGTATGACTTGGCAACTACTTCACATAATTGTTTTAATATAGAGCAGAGAGACTTGTAAAGCATAAGTTTCAGAAATATTGCAACTAACTGACACACACACAAACATGCCTCTGTAGATATTCTGTTGTTTTTATGGTCTCAAGTGTATAAAAATCACTTATCCCTATTTAAAGTATGCAATTCTCACAAGTGCAATAGTACATTTTGAGTTCAAATTCCTCCTATCATAACATTCAGGTTTTCTTATGCATCTAGTTTCTTAGTGGTGACAAAAAGAAAATTCAGCTATCAGCATTTGTAACACATATTATAAATAAAAAAATATTGACTATATTTTGAAGAATAATTGTGCAAAATATTTTTTCTCTTGCCAGCAGATGATGCTCAGGGAAAATGATCTTCAATTTGACTAGAGAGCAAAAGGTGGTTGAAGAAAAGAAGTTAGGTTTCATCAAATAAAGTTATGAAAAGAATAAGAGAATATGATCTTGTACATTAATTTTCACAGGAACTAGAACCAGCAACCATTTTGTCTAAAACAAGGGCATAGAAACTGTTAAAAAAAAAGTGAATATTGTAAAATAAACCTATGGTGTAAACAAGGTGCAGTTTTGTTATAAAATATCTACTATGTAATTAGGTTTTAAAATATTCAGTTGTGCTTTAATGAAGTATGTTTGCTTTCAAACAAGATGCTTGTTTCTATTGTATTAAAATTTTTTTAAATTAAAATTTTTAAATTAAAACCTGAGTTTACCTGTTGTGGTAGAAGTTGTCTTTTAGTAAAAGAAAAGATCAAACACAAAATACTGTGTTCTTTAAGGCATACTGCAATTGGTGATGAAGTATTTGGTGGATGTACTCATCATATAGCAACACTCACATGATCTATATATGGGTCATTGTTGCACCATAAAGATAAATAGCCAAGAATGGTCTAAGAAAGAGGATCATGAAAAATGTCCAACAACTATAGGTTAGTGATTTATTGTTTTAATAACACTTGATGATTTGTCAAACTCCTTTAAAGAGTACTTCCTTTCTTTCACAGAATATGGCAGATAACAACCATGAAATTCTGTAATTCCAAAATACACAGAATTCCCCTTGATACCCTTGACCTAGTGGCAGTTTTCCATAGGAGTTTAATTTCTTATTGCCTGTAAGTATACTAGTTTATAGCTTCGTATAGTAACTAAGTTATAACTTCATTGTTTGCTATTAATTTTCTGAAAATTTTTAAGTTAGCTGATTTAAACAAAGTATTCCAACAAATAGCAAATAGGATTCCAGTGAAATTTTCATTGTGCAAATGAACTGGTTACTATTATCATTCACATTAAATATTTCACTGAGTATTTTTATTGTATTTTACAAATAAATTATAACTTTCCTTTCTTGTAGAGAATTATATTTAAATATTTTGAAGACATGTCTCTAAAATATGAAAAGAACAATAAAATATTTTGGAAACAATGTTCTTGACTTGTTATTTCCCAATTTATCATATATCAAACACATGAGAAAGAACATAAAATAAAAGAATGTACACACATAAAAATAAAGTGTTAATGAAAGTTTGATGTTATATTTCTTTGCAATGTATGTGTTATAATTGCAGTTTATAACATGTGCATGCAAGTGTAAGCATAAATAAAGTTATGTTATTGTATATCACATTTAATAGTCATCTAATAAGATAAATATTTTTGAAAAATTGGAAATAACATTTAAAAAATTAAAACATAATTTTAGCCATCTGGTTTCTCCACATGAGGAGCTTGGGAATTTCCACTTTTGTAACAAATGAAAAGCTAGGAGACTGCTAGATGGTGGCAGAGTAAAAACACAAACTTACCTCCTCCTCCTACTCTCAGTTATATTGCTTCAGAACAAAGCCAGCAATTCCTAAGGGTAAGACAGATAATTGTGGTTTTAACTGGCAGCAATATCCATAGTAGGGGCATTCAGGCCAGCCATCAGCTATTCTAGGAGTTTGGTCACCAGTGTGGCAATTCCAGGTTTCCAAATAGCAGCCCTAGGTAGACAGTAGTCAACCATTAATGTCAAGAACCTGACCTCCAGCCACCACCAAACTCAAGAACCCAGATTCTACTGGCCTCCACCTGCCATCTGCAGGCACCCAGCCACCTGCATCAGGAGATAATGAAAAGAACTGGGTCCACTGATTGGAGTTTCTGGAGAAGTGAGCCAGAGAAAAACAGGTTAAAGATATAGTCCTTTGAATACAACTGGGATCGGATCCCTTCAATAACAGAGGCCAGTGCAAAAGGTACACACTGAGGAGAGTCACACAACAAATAGGAATGCAGGTTGTCTACAGTAGAGGATACTGGGGACAAAATTGTTGGCTCAGCCAGGACACTTGAAGAGGGGGAGCAGAGGTTGTATAGATACAGGTATCCTAAAGGGATGAAAAAGCCTTGTGGAGAAGTGGGGATGCTCCACACAAGTTAGGTCTCTGTGAAGATAATAACAGAGCAGGCTCTCTGAGAGACTACTATTTTAAGGCTCCTTGGACTGCTTCTTAGCTTGTGGGGTATAATGGAGTAAAGGGCCTCACAAGGCTCTCAAAACTGAGAGACAAGGTTTATCAGGGAGCCAGAGTCAGGGCTCAGACCAACTCTAAGCCATCCATACTAATGTCTGAAACATTATCAGCCCATCCGCTAAACTGCTGTCTCACTTACAAAAACAGATCCCACCAGACTCAGAAGCCATCAAAGTCCAAAATAAAGAAAATCAAATCCACAGCACCACCTACAAGAAAAAATAAACTAGTTTAACATCTTATGCTACTGCTAAAGATACTCTACCAAAATAGGGATACCTCATGTAGCAAACTGGGAAGACAAAATATAGAATACGTGCAAATATGACACCTCAAAAGACCATAGGATCACAAAGTGAGGAAAATTCTCCAGAATCCAAATTCAAATAAGATGGAAGATGGTACTTCCTACTGAATAGAGAATTAAGTACCACTATAATAAAGAAGCTTTCATTTGTTATAAAAGTGTAGACATTTCCAAAGTCCTTATTTGCAGAGGAAAACTCAGAAATGCAAGTGAAAGTGATACAGAATTCATAAAGAGAAATGAAATATATGAATACCCGGAATAGTTAATCAAAGAAAATTCAGAAAAGCAAAATTAACTCAGAAATGAAATCAAGAAATAGTAGAAAGAAGAAATTGACAGAAATTCAGGAGGTAAAGTGTGTAACAAGAAAAAATCTCGAGACTAAAAGATTGAATTATATGAGTCAAAGAAATAAAACTTCCACAAGAAAAGAACAGTATAAAATTCTTCCATGAATAAATAAATAAATGATAAATGTATTTATTAAATAACAAATAAATAAATTGAATTTAATATTTTATTTATTTTACTATGATTTATATATTTATTTTATTTATTAATAATAAGTAACTTATATAATTAATATTAATCCTTCATAAACTCTTGCAAGAGGCAGAAATGCAGAGGACATTTTCAATTTATTTTCTGAATCCAGTAGCACCCTCATGCCAAAGAGCGACAAAGATTACAAAGAAAGAAAATTAAAGGTAGAAGTTCCTTATAGATATAGAAACAAATACACACACACAAACACACAAGTACAGTTCAACTGAATACAGCAACATTTAAAAGATTATGAACACGCTGTAATATGAAGGAAACTTGAAAAGATAATAATCAAAAATAGCCAGATATCTATTGTGTGATTATATTACATGAAATGTCCAAAATAGGGAAATTTGGAGAGGCCTTTTTGTTTACTGATGGCACTGAGTAAATTAGTCAAAGAAAGAGAAAGAGAAAGGAGGTATAACAAAGAAAAATAACACAACAATGGTTTACATTTTATGAGAAAGACTCTATAAGTGCAATTAGTGACTAAGAGTTTAGATGTGTTTAAGAATAAAGATATAAACATGTTATTCCCTCCACTGTCTGGTCTCACATGTCCCATACATTATATGATTTGATTGTATTATTATCAATTAGCTTAATGTTTAAAATTGTTCTTCTCTTGTAACATAGCTACATTTTATTTTTCACTTATTCATTTCAAAATGCTTTATTATTTCTATCCTTCAAGACTTCAGATGCACATACAGATACATACACATAGCCTTCCATGCATTTCTTAACCACTTACAAATAAGTTCTCTTATTTTGTTGCCATGGTGTCTTGTTCAAGTGTCAACATTCTTATATCTACAATCATTCATGTGATAATGCATTCCATGAGCAGATCAATAAGCCCATATCATTTGTATGTTACAATAGAGAAATCAAATCAATCCTGGATAGTTCCATATGCAGGAGCCTGTGTCTCACATTCACATACTCTAAACATACATAGTTTTTCCTATATCTTTTTCTTCCTGTTACCTCTGAGATAAGTTTTTACTCCATTTCCTCTAGGTTATTTCTACTATAGATGGGTGAATTCTGTTTTATCTGAGAGCTTTTTAGAAATGAAGAAACTGAAGTAGTACCCAACCTATTAGTCACAATCTGCATTTTAGTAAAGATTCTCAATGAATTTTAAATAACACTGAGATTAAGAGTGTAATAAGAGAGTGCATAAATGGGTTGGGAAGGATAGAGTCAGTCAGTAAGATGTAATATCTATGAAAATCTGTTGAATTTTTTTTTAACACCTTAAATTTTTTTCTTATTTCTGACTATGGGTAAAATTTGGGGTTCATGATTGCAAAATTTCACATTGCAAAAACTGAATATAAGCTGGCTCAAACAAAAAAAGATAATAAGACTTCAATCCTCTTTTATGTTGCAAACATAAAAGAACATTAACCCTCAAATAACACCATTAGAAATTTGTCCTTTCTTATATCTTCATGATACTTTCTTGTGCTTTGCTTTCATTCTCAGATTGTTATCTGTAATTTAATGATCAAACAGAAGCTCCTTCTTGACCATAGCAATGGAATTTTTTTTCAATTTGAAATTTATACTAAAATATATAGTTCCAATGCTATTTATATTTTGTGCACAAATTTAAGTAACCTTCTCGTTTCTGAAACAGTCTTTATGGTCAGAGGTGTGTGACACTTCATGCTCACTCAAAAAGTGAACAATGGGCCAGTCTAACCTGGAAAGACTTACTAATCAAGAGGAAGAGCTGGTTCTACATAGGGATGTCTTGTGCTAGTAGCAAACACTAATAATCCTCAACAGCATGAAATACAGAAGATATCTACAAATTTATTTCACAGTAATTAACTATAGTTTTTGTGTTTGCTTAATTTCATTGGTTTATTGGTTTAGGTATCATTTAAAGAATTTTATAGAGTGTAGACTCATAATTCTATGTGCAATACATTTTAAATTCAGTTAACATTATAGTTTATAAGTAAGTTGCTTTGTCTTAAAAATGTCACATACATCATCAATTTCAATCACTCAGTATTGACATGATGTGATAAGATATATCTTCTCAGTATAGTCTTTTCCTCCAGTATATAGGACAAGTGTGTTGGCCATATATCTTTGTAATAAAAATATCCATAATATTTTTGTTACCCTTAAGTAGGAAAAATACTGCACCAATTTTCCATTTTTAAAGCAGTTATTTAAAAGCTAAATAGCAATGTAAATAAATAATTAGTTTAAAATGGATGCTAGTGAGTTTTCTACTTATGGTAAATTTTGATAAATATAAAGAAAAAATTATAATTCTTGACACTATCTACATAAGAAAACCCCAATAATAATATTATTATTGTCCATCAGAAATATATCACCACTGTATGTCTTTAGCATATAGCTCTTAAATGAACTTTTCTGCAGTTGATTTAGTTACATTATGTCAGATAATAAATGTGGGCTTTTCCTTGAGTTTAAGATTAAACAAGTTCATACCTACCATCACCGTATTCTAAGTAAATATATATGTGTACTTTAAAGAAATTTTTAAGGCTCAGTTGGTAAACTTACAATGGCTGAAATGAAAAATGTCAAATCTGAAGCTTCAGTAGACTTGTTATTAAAAATCTGATTCAGTTATACCTACAACTTGTTAGCAGGTTAAACAAATAAGAGAACTGAAAGAAATCTTCATAGGAGAACTGATTGGACAGTGCTTTCCGCTCAACAGTTATTTCAAAAGCCAATATCTATCCAAAGATAGCTTCACAATCTGAAATAGGGAAAAAGTAACCCTTTGCCAGAGATATTTGTGCAAATATCTACTCCCAGTTCCAGTCCGTTGGTTGAATTGTTTATTTTTGTGATGGTTTCTCTTGAAATACAAAAGCTTTAATTTTGTTTTGCTTTATATAGTCCCATTTGCCCATTTTCACTTTTGTTTCCATTACCATTAAAGTTGCATCCCAGTACATCTCTATGCTTGATGTCCAGAAGTATATCACCTATTTTTAAGTGTAATTTATGATTTCCAATCTAATAACTCAATTGTTAATCCATTTTGAATAAATGTTTGCAGATGAGTTTAAGCAATAATCTCGTTTCACTTTTCATATGTGACTGCACATGGTTACAAACCACATTTTGTTAAAGATGCTTTCTTTTCACTATTGTATACTCATGACACCTTTTCAGAATTCAACTGTTCAAATTTGTGTGTGTTTTTTTTTTTTTCTGGGCTCTCTATTTTAACCCATTTTTCTTTGGTTCTATATTTGTTACAAAACTATATGACTGTTATTACTACCTTTGTGTAACTTGAAGTCTTTGTGATACCTGCCTTTTTCAAGGTCATTTGTGGTTCCATATAGATAATAGGATAATTTATTCTACTTCCTTGAAAAAGTCACTGGGGTTTTGACAAGTATTTTGCTGAGTCTGTAAACTGCTTTAGGTAACATGGCCATTTTATTCATGGTAATATTTATTCTTCCAATCTATTAACACAGGGTACTTTTACATTTATTTGTATCTTTGACGGTGTCTTAGTTTCCAGGTATTTGTCCTCCACATACTTGGTTCATTTTACTACCAGGTATTTCACCCTAATATGGTGTGATTGTAAACGATATTATTGTTTCAACTTCTCTTTCCTCAAATTCATTGTTTGCATACAGAAACATAATACTATCTTCAGTCATTATTTCTGTTTTGTTGTTGTTTTGGGTAAACTACTTTGGATTTTCTATGTATAATTTAATGTCACCTGTGATAGTGACAGTTCACCATTTCTTTTCTATAGTAACTTTCTTTTATCATTTTCTTGACTAATTGATCTGGCTAGGACTTCAGTTGATATGTTAAACAATAATCATGAAAAATGGACACCATTGTCTTGTTCTTGATCGTATTTCCATATTATTGAGTGTTATTATCATTAATCAGTATTCAATCTTGTTGAGTGTTTCTTCAGTATCTTTGAAATATTCATGTGATTTTTTATCCTTTTTGTTGATATAGTGAATGACATTGATTGAGTTGCACATATTGAACTAACCTTTCATCCCTAGAATAAGTCCCAATTTGTCATGATAGATGACTCTTTTACTATATTGCTGAATGCTATCTGCCAAGATTTTGTTGCAGATTTTCACATCCATTTTCATCAGTGACTTCAGTCTATAGTTTTCTTTTATTTGTGCTGCCCTTGTTTAGTTTGGGAAACAGTATATTTTTGGTGTCATAAAATGTGATTGAGAGTTTTTCTTTCTCTTCATTTTTTTTTTTAAGCATAAGAATTAAATTCTCTTGGAGGGTTTGGTATAATTCACAAAGAAACCATCTGGTCTTGGGTTTTGTTCTTAGGGAGAGAGCTTTGATTCTTTAATTTTCTGTGCTTGTGTTTGCTCTATTCCAGCTGTCCACTTTATTCTGGTTCATTCTTGAATGATTGTTTGAGTCTATTTTGTTCCTGGTTGTCCAATTTCTTTGTGTAAAGTAATTGATAGTAGTCTCTTCCTAGCATTAGTTTTCAGCAGTATCTGTTCTAATTGTATCTCTTTCATTTATGATTTTTTATTTCACTTTGGTTTTCTTCCTTCTCATTCTTAGTTTGCCTAGTTAAGTGTTTTTCAATTTTGTTTATTTTTCAAAGAGAAAAACTCTTGGATTCATTGATATTTTGTACTATATTTTTGGATTTTATTTCATTTATTACCACTCTGATATTTATTATTTTTCACTATAGTTTTTTTGTTTGTTCTTAGTTTTAGTTCATGCATATGTAAAACAAAATTCTTTATTTATATGAGTTGTTTCTTATTTATTAATGTGAGCATTTATTGTTACTATCCTTCCTTCCTTACATCCAATAGAGTTTAGGAGTTCAGCTTTTTATTCTGGTTTGTTTTAAAATATATCATATATCTTTATGTATTATTTTCCTTTATTTCTTTTTTAACTTGGAATTTATTCTAAAGTATTTTGTCTAGTTTCTATATGCTTGGATTTTTTATGGGTTTCTTTTTGTGGCTGGTTTCTAGCATTATACCATTATGTTATGAAAAGATTGTTGATATAATTTGTATGTTCATTTATTGTTGAGATGTGTTTTGTATCCTAGCATATAATCTATCATTGATAAATATACAAGTGTGAAAATGGTGCTTTCATTTTGGGGATGGAATATTCTGAATTTTCTATTTATTCTATCTGACCCAGTACTTCATTTTAGGCTATTATTTTCTTATTTACTTTTTATCTGTATAATCTAATAATTTATATATGTGGTGTGGTGAAATTAATATATTGTTGTCAATGTATTGCTTTTTATCTGTTAATAGTTGTTTTATATATTTGAGTGTCCCTGTGTTGGGTGTGTAAATATTTATGATAGTTATATTTTCTTGATGAATTATTCACATCACCATTATATAGTGCCCATATTTTTCACTTTTTATGGAAGATAATCTAATTTATTATATGTAAGAATTTATTATATGTAAGAACAGTTCATGATTTTCATCTCTGTGTTAATGGTTTGAAATACTTTTCTCTGCACTTTCATTTTAAGCTTCTCTGTCTTTAGATTGAAATGTCTCTATTATATTGAAAGTATAGATGTGCCAGGGTTTTTGATTACTTTTTACTATATTTTAATTAGTGATTTCAGATCATTCACAAGGTGATTATAAGTATGTGAAATTTATTTACTATTATTTTTAATTTTATTTTAATTTTGTACGGAAGAAATGGAATGTAGGCCATAGGTGCAAAGGGTGAGAAGATTAATAGGGACAGAGTGGGGAGCAAAACAGGCAGATTTACAGAAATATACTGTTAAGGGGAGCAGCAGGAGAGATCGGAGAGGTCTGTTTGGGTTGGTTATCTTGCTGGTATCAAACACACGTCATAACACTGAGACTAAAACCCTAGGCTACCAGGGAGGCCCCAGAAATAAACATATGGGTCTACTGTTTGTTTATTTTTTGCACATAGAACAACTGGAGTATAGGTCAAAGGCATATATAGGTGGAGAGGATTCACCAGAGACAGAGTAGGGAGCAGAATAGATTTGCTGAAATACACTGCTAACGGGAGCAGCAAGGAAGAAAAAAGAGGTCCGGTCCGCTGTGATGGGTCAGCTCCCTGGCTAGGGTTTGACCTTGGGCCACAGGGAGGATAGTGCTGAGACTTAACCCCTAATCCAGAAGGAATGCCCCTCTTTTGAGTTTGGATGTTTTATCTTTCTCTTGTTTCCTTTCCCCTATGTCTCTATCTTTGTTGAATTAAGTGCTAAAAAGTGGTCACTTGTGTTCTTTTCCTGATCTAAGAGCTTTCAGTTTCTTATTTTTTGATGTCAGCTATTTTCATAAATGGTCTATACATATATACCCTATTGCTTCCTCTTCATCCATATGGACCATTTGATCCTAGTAAGTCTACTGAATATGCTTCCCATGTTTTTGCCTTATTTCATTCAGCAACTTTTCTTGTATGTTTTTAAATATTTTCAGTTTCTGCAGTGAATAAATCTTTTTTGTTCTGAATCTCTTTTCTGAGAACCTAAGTATACCCTTCTGTTTGTTGTTCCATTTCACTGATTTGTTTTAAACAATGTCATTATAATGCCTTTGGTTATCAAATTCTGTGCCTTTTCTTTAATTTTCTAGACGTCTATATTCTTTATATTTGCTGTCTTATGTTCAGATATTCCTTGATGTCTGTGTTACCTTATTTGTTTTTGTCTGGTAAGGATCTTATGGTCTTATTTAGGTTTATTTTTGTTTGTTTGCTTCTTTAAAAAATTGCTTTTATTTATTTATGCATATAAGAACTGGGGTATAGGCTAGAGGTGTAGGGAGGGTGAGAAGATACACCTGAGATAGAGTGGTGAGCAGAACAGGTTGATCTACTGAAATCCACTGCTGAGGGGAGAAATGGCAGAGACAGGAGAGGTCTGCTGCACCATGTAGGTTAGCTTCTTGGCCAGAGGATTGAACTCATACCAACTATGATAGCACTGAGACTTTAACCCCTGAGCCACCAGGGAGGCCCCTTGTTTGCTTTTTTGTTTCTCTTGTTTGCTTAATTTAATGGCAGGTGAGGGAGTAAGGGGATGCTGCGGTTCAAATACTTAATCTCAGTCTTGGTGAAAAGGGGGATGATTCTATTCAGTTATATACTGCCTACTGCCTCCTTTCCTCTTCCCTTCAAAAAAGTGTTGCTCATTGCTTCATGGACTCCAAATTCTTGGGGCCCCCAACTCCTTATCACTCCTTGCTCTGACAGGGGAATTCATTGTGTGCAGTAAGAAGCAGGTGTCTTTCTCTGATTCCCAGTGAAGAAGACATGTATAAACATCACCACCACTGCTGGCAGTCAGAGACTCTGTTACTAAAACTATAGTTCTAGTATTCATATTTATGCTATTGTTTACCACCCTTCACTGAAAAATCCCGCTGAAACCAACCACCATGAATGCTTACTGCACCACACCAACTATATTCTTCTTCTACTCTGTTCAGCTTACTGTAATAACCTCCAATCTAGTCACAGTTCCTCTCACTTCTCTCTTTTCCATACTCAAATTAAACAACCAATCTTAGTCAAAATATTTTTGGGACATTTTCCCAATCCTGGTGATGGACTAAGGAAATTTCATGTGAGTAAATTTTTGTTTTTCTTAGTTTTATTAAGGGGATTGTTTCATAAGAATCCTTTTATGCCTCTGTGTTGTGAGTGGTGTCTCACTTTTTTTCCCAAAGGATTTTTAAAAGTCTCATTAGGAAGTTCATTATGATGCAAAACAGTATGCCTGAAAAACTGGAAATTTGGATTCAAATTTACAACTACTAATTTTCATTGATAGATGTTTAATATCTTATAGAATTAGAAGTAGATAACACATTTTACCTTTCTTTTCCTCATCATTACTTGGAAGAATTTTGATGTTCAGGTATTTTGGATTATTGAAGAAGGTAAAATCAAATATAAGAGGAACCATTTGAATTCAAAAGATATGATGAACTCTTTAAACCAATGAATTTGGAAGACAATATTCTCAGGGATATAAAATGCTAGTAGAATTAAAAAGTATATATATATCATACTATATATAACTGTAAACATGCATATATATCTTAATTTTATTTTCTGGTGAGTCAGTAGTGTTTGAATCTTCAGTTTGTCCACAGTTTTGTTCTAAAGAACATACAGATTATTTGTGATTGAAATAATAGTGACTGCTTTAGTTATTTTTTTCTCTGTATAGAAGGAGCTATTGCAAAAATGTTTAAAATGGACATCTTCATAGTTTTGAAGAAATTACAAACAAACAAATAAATAAAAAACCCACGTATATAAGAGTTATTATGAGACTATCAGGAATTTCCACATTTTTTTGAACATTAATGATAACTTGATTTATTCTTTAATTCACTGAATAAAGATGTATTGTTATCATATCAAAGACACCCTCAAAATGTTCTTAGTAGAAAATATCACATTTAAAACATTCCTGGGGAACTTTTATGGTCAGCACATAGTACGCTATTTAATATATGGTGAAGAAGTAATGATTCTATAGACAATACAATATTTCAATTAGCTGTTCTGTCATTTAACTTGATATTTAAGGGAGATGAACACAGGCTTCAAGATGAGTTAAAGAAAAATAATTAAACTCTCAATTATGTCATAATCCCATGATTTAGTTCATATGCCATTTTCCAGGTCATTTGACTATCTTCTTTCTTCCTCTGACTTCCTTCTCATGTTTGATTTATTTTTCATTACTATCATCATAAGATAAAAATATAAAATATGTAATGGAAGGAAAATATACCAGTTAATTAATCATTTTTGATGATAGAGCTGACAAAACAATTCATAGCAAGGAGTTGTCAAAAGACTTATTCATACTTTCCTAGTATTCCTTAGAAAGTACATGCAAGACATTTTAATTTCTATATTTTTCTGTAACACAAAACATGCAACACATAGTAACGAGAAAGAGGTAGAGAAATGGAAAGAAAAAAAAAGAGACTTTTTCTTTTTTTCCCCCTATTGCTGTCAATCAGGACATTATTCTTTGAGACACAAAATCATGGTGTCATTCCAGATTCTATTCCATATTTCCTGTTCTTGTCATACCAAATTTCTTTAAATATTGCATTTTTATTTGTCTTAGAGTGACTTGTAAACATTTACTCAATAAAATCTACATCTTTTACATGATATTTAATATTTCTTCTCTGTCACCCATCATCACTATTCTCATTTTAAATAATTCCCCAAAAATCCCTCAGATGGTCAGACCACAATCTCTAAATCATCTTACAAACATGAAAAGTCACTTTTACTTTTTCATCTTGGTACCTACATTCATGCCTCAACAGACTACAATGATTCCCCTCCCATCTCTCTAATTATAAAATTTCTGTGTAATAACTCAAGTTCAAATTAAGATTTGTTTTTCAGATTGGGTTACAGGAAATCAGACTCTTGGCCTCAAATTTATAGGAAAGAAATATATTTACAATTGATTTTAAACAATACATGATGTAATAAAGGAAACATTGAGCAAATTAAAGAGGTAATACTGATTTCATCTGATCTTCTGGTGAGTACTGATACTGTGCACACTTTTAGAGGTGCTGGCAGTTGAGGCAAGATGCTAGTATTTTGTATCCACATTATTCACTTGGTGAAGACTGTAGTGAAGGAAATAAATTTGAAGTTACCACCCTTAGGTGAAGGGCAATTCTAGAGGAGGAACTTATGGGCATAAGGTATTGATGGCAAACAATCCTGGCAACAGGAATAATGAGTGCCCTGCTCTGAAGGTGGACCTGGACCTGTGCAAAGTAACACCTTCAATGATAATCTTCCTGAAACTTTTTGACCTAGCCATTCTTGAATTATGCAACAAATTTTACTTTTGTTAATACTTATTGTTAATGTTAGACTTTCTCATCTACAAAATCCCAAATTTCTTCATCTTCTCTAGCCTCTGCTGACATCTGGAACCCATAGGGATTCTCTACTTGCCACTGCTCTATGTACTAATTTAAGAAATATAACTACCAAGTAAGAAATCTATTTATCAATGTATATAATGTGTCAGGCACACTCATGCACTGTATTGTATATGTGTCTGAATGAAACATAATTTAAACTGAAGGAAAATATTCAATACAGTTGTTAAGTAAGGCTACGAAAGTATAGATATTGAAATTTAATACATCCTAAGAATGTTTGCTTCTAGCATAAAAGTCTAATATTTTATTTGAAAAGTGAAAAAAAATTAAAATGTTCACTTGTAAGTTAAACTGAAGAATTTTATTAAGTTGAAATGACATTGTCTCTGCTAGAATTTATTTATAAATAATATTTTTAGTGTAAATTGTCAAATATCCTTTGCATAATGTACAGATTATACTTTTATCTGTACTTCCAATGATAACACATTTAGATGTTGGATTTAAAATAACAATATTACTATTATAATATTATAAATGCAGTATGTAAAATAGGTGTGATAAAAGATTTTAGTTCAAAAAGGATAAACTCTCTTTAAAATTGCAGTAACATTTAAAAAATACAGAAACTTGCCTTCACTCAAAATCAAAAATTTCATTATAACTAATTTATATGTGCTACTTAAATTATTGCATAATTTTTGTTCTTAACTTACTTTAATATAAAATAATAAACAACTAAACTTTATCTTTTCTGCCTATGGTTCAAAATAAAGCATACTGATTTTAAATGAAAATTTATACCAATTATTTTTTACATCTTTATCAATTTTATGTATAGTCCATAAAAACTCAGAAGATTAAGAAAAAGAAATAAATTGTCAAAGGTAATTAACTTTTTTAATATGACTTTATTTTCAAGTACACCTTCATTTAAAAAAATATTTTGAGCAGATTCAAATACAAGTATTAGAAAATCCAGTATTACAAAAAGATAAGGTTATTTAAATTATCAAGGGAAACAGAAAAGAAAAAAATAACTTTGTAATATAATTTCTCATTAGTGCTATATAAAATACATTTTCAATGTCTTAAAAAATTTAAAATATGCATCATGTTAAATTATTTTAGAAACATTTTAGAGATCTGATTTTTTTGAGAAACTGACTAAATTTTAAACACTCTATTAAACACTGTCTATTAAAAACAATGGAATTTTAAGTTATTGGGCCTCCCTGGTGGTGCAGTGGTTAAAGTCTCAGCACTGTAAAGCTATTGCCAGGCATCATGGCATGACTTCAACCCCCTGCCAGAGAGCTAACCCACATGGAACAGCAAATGTCTCCTCTTACCCACTGCTCAGCAGTGGATTTCAGTAGATCCAACTCTCCTGCTCCCCATTCTGTCTCTGTTGAATTCTCAAATCCCACAACTCTGGCCTACACCCCAGTCTGTGAATGCATGAATAAATAAAAATAAATCTTAAAAATATTACTAAGCTATCAGATAGCTATTAAATGCAATGCCACAAAACTGTGAATTATTTTTACTAAAAATCACATGTACCTTTATTTTTCTTTTCCTATAAATTATACAGTCATCAAAGAAAAATCATTTCTATGATGGAGAAAAGAAATTTCATATTGACTTCTGAGGTTCCCAAAGAATAAAAAGAACAATAAAAATTCAAAAGAAGTAAATAAAGAATGTAATATTTTATCACTTTGAAATTTATTCTTAAATAATCTGTAGCTAAAATCCACTTCTAAATATAACTAATGCTTCCCCAGAAAGACATCTTTTTTTCACAAAAGTTTTATCCATTATATATTTCAAAAGTGCCAGATAGATGAAAGATTTGCTATCCTTGCATGTAAAAGGGGCCATTCTTCTATTCTTTGAACTCATTTTAAATGAATTATGAATTGGGGATTCTCGGGAAAAAATTTAGAAAAGATACTTTTGAAATCCACTAGTTTGTTTTGTGGGTTTTTTTGCAACTTAGAAATGTCTGCTTAGTTTAATTCCATACCTTTTATTTTTAGTAACAATCTTAACTGGTTTCAAGTCTTAATTTCAGTTTAATATTTAGTAAAGTATAAGCTTACAAAAAAATATTGACCTCCATATGTCTTCTTCCACAGAGAATAAATGACAATTTACAGTGCATTTCAATAGTGTAAGATTTTTTTTTTCCACAATTTCATTAGCACACCATTGATTGCTCATCTTCTAGTTCTCAAAACAATTTAACATAGCCTCTTTCATGCAGAGGATAACATATTCATATTATTTGATTTTTGATGAAACCAAATGACCCTTTAAATTTGCAATAGAGTTCTTTAATTTTGTATGAGTTTCTTTACTGCTGTTCATTTAATTTTCTGTTTCCATTAACCATCTGCAAGCATTTGACTCTATGACAATTATTCAGCTGTGCTACATCATGACTGACATATTTTATACATGAAAAAAATAAAAAGTAAAGAAAATGGAGGAGGGTTAGAGATCACAAGAGAAAGGAGGAGAAAGCAATCGAACACAAATTGTCATGGTTTGGAATCATGCATTTTTCATTCAGCTGAAACATCTGAGTGGTAATTATTGGTCCAACTGTAAATCTCACCTAATTGCATTTTGTCTTCATTTCTGATAAGCACTTCACGATGATGATGATTACTCCTGCTAAATGCATTTGTTCCATGAATGTTTTCCCACACTGATGGCCAGGGGGCCTTACTGATAAAAAGACTGCAGACAAAATGGCTCAATTCAGCTACAACTAAATCAGTATTGATTTCTTTTTTCCAATAAAGAGAGGAACCCACTATATATGTCTTTCATTTGTCTATCTACCCGCTACATAGAGAAGTTTCATCAGTGTATATGAGAATGTACTTTAATTAACTGACATAACTGAGAGGCAAGTCCTAGCCAATTAGCACTGATTAACTGTGTCACTTGTCTCACAAATAAAGAACAGTACATCTTGCCCATTTCTTTAAAGGACTCAATTGAAAAGAACCCCACTGTTTGATGTAATATTTCTTTGTACCATGGAAACCTTTTGCCATGTTGATTTAAATGTAATTTTTGCCTCTTTGTACTTTTACTTTTTTTCTTCTTATTATTGAATACCCAGTGAGTCCATTCAATGATGGTATTGGGGCAGGCTGTTAGAGTCTTTTTATAAATCTCTGTATTTCATAGCCTGGCAATTAAGCTAAACATTTAGATTTCTGCCATTGATTTAAATGCACAAGTGGCACTAAATGGATGTGGAATTGAAGGCCCTTACATGACTTTACCATTGCAATTCTATTTTTCTGACTCTGTGAGTAATCTGAAAGAAATATTCTAGAAAAAATAGTTTTGGAGTCTTCTAAGGAAATCACAGTAATACAGCATCAAATAAGATTAAATCTACATGAACTAAAATCATATTTGAGTACAGACTGATCTATACATTTCATCTAACTTATTGAAACATTTATAAACACTATTTGAATATATCTTTAACAATGGAAAAGGGAGAAAAATTGTCATCAAACTTCTAGAATAGCTTCTGAATAATTATTATTTTAACCCAGGAATGAGCACCTGAGTAAGAATCAAAAATGTAAAGTTAATATAAAAAGAAGTATGAAGCTTGTAGTTATATAGAAAAAGTCTTAAAATAATTTGATTCCTTTAGTCTTGTAAAATCCTTGTTCAGAAATAAATACTATTGTGATAGAAATTTCACAACACACATTCTCTGGATATTTGTTATTTGCCTTCAGAGCATTCACACCTTTCTCCCTATAGAAAATATGTGATTTTCATTTGAAGTTCATTTTTTGCCTCATTCTGTCCTGAAACTAAGGTTCTGCTTTAGCAACAAGTGTGTAATTCTTAAGTGAGGCCTATTCTTGAATAATAATGCCTGCTATATCATTTATTTTCCATGCTGTCCGTATGAAATTCATATAAGCACGTCTAATGAAAGTGATTCTCAAAGATGTTTTAGATTACCTCAAGCAAATATTTCCCTTCCACAGGACTTTAACAGAAGGGATATATCTTGCCATTATACACAGCTTCAGAATGAAGCCAAAACATTAAGGGAAGTGGAAAGAAATTAGTATCATTATTTTCAATAGTACATGTTTGTGTCAATAATTTCCCTGGTCACTAAAATCATTTGCATTAATTATTATTTCATCAAAATAGTTACTTATGGAGACTAATCTATTTGAGCAAGATTATAAAGCAGCATGAAAAGTAAATCCACATATAAGAAAATGTTCTAACATGAGTTTGGAGCAAACACTATCATATCCCACTGACTTCTTAAATTGTATTCATTGTTCAAACTTCCCTGACCCAGATGAAAACTTTAAAAGGAACATGACTTTACTTCACATTATATCATAAGGTATCAAAAATCACTTCTAAATTTTAGAAGAGACCCAGATTCATAGAAGAATAAAATATTAAGATTATTTCTATATGAAGTTGTTAGACAGCCTTGAGTAATATCAAGCCACATCATTATTTTCTATACTTGTTTTTTTATCTTGGTTAATTGTGACTTCAGAATTGAGTAGATAAATACAATAAAATTTAGGAAACTGAGAAAGAAAAGGAGAAGAAATAATGTTTAGCTGCTACTGATGGAATGACATGGACTAGATGGAGAAGCATTTGAACCGAGACAAAAAAAAGGTACCTTTAGAATCCCATTAATGGTTAACCTGTCCTTCCTTGGCTATGACTTCAGGATAAGGTGATAAAAATTTAGCTTCTGTATTTAAAGTTAACTTTTAGAGTTTCTGTAAGAAATACAAGTTAGGATTAATGCAAAATAGGGCAGAGTGGAACACGGGTTTTCTTCCTTCATATATTCACAAGTAAATTGAGACACAACAAAGTGTGTTGTGGGAAAAAAACAACTGTGGCTTTTCTATGCACCATTTAGAGTCTCGATCTCTGCACTTGTGAAGGATTTGGATAAGGCATTCCTGTATAACTGCCTTAAGACAATGGCCAACATCATGAGGCAGACAGGGATGCCTAGGCAGCCATTGACTGATTGTGTGGCCATGGTCTGAGAGCATCTCAGAAATTACATTAAGCATCTGCACAAGAAGTCCTCCCTTTATGTAGCCAATATGTCCCCTCCAGGTCCCTGTAAAGTTGATTACCCTTTGTCTACCCTGAACTCTGTTCCTTTAGCTACTGTCACATAATCACTCATGCTTGTTTATTACTGTTAAAAAACAACAACAGCAACAAAAAACAGCAGAGAGTTACTCACTGAGCAGCAGACTTCCTTTGCAAACCTGCTCCATGACTCAGCCCTCTGTGTCCCTGGGGATATACTGGCACATTTCTGATTTGCAATATCAAATAGTGGGAGCAGAGTTTCAGTGGTAAAAGGTAAGAAAACTTCAGTTGAATTTTTTGCAGTATATTGAGATGTATAATCTATGATAAGGAGGGGTGGCTGCCATGGGAAGTCCCCCTAGAATTGTTAACTCAGGGATACACACCAAGGACTGACCCTTTGGAGACCTGCATTGTGCTGGAGTTACATGGCGTTGACGTTCAGGACAGACAGGTGCACTGTTAAGAAATAAATGAGTAGGCATGCAGAGAAATGATTATTGGCTACAACTTGAGGATCCTGGTATAGAAAAGTTGGAGCTGGACTGACAGGGAGATAATAAAATTTGAATCACATGTGCTTCCTCATTGGCAAGGTCTGAGCCTGTGATATCTGAAACACCTGTCCTATCCATACTCAGGGTCAAAACTGAAACTACAATTGAATTTTCGTATTAATAAGAATATAAACACCTTGATCTAAACAAAAGGAGCGAGCACTCCAGAAAAAGGTTCAGTACTAGAAAAGCAAAATGACTTACTCAGCTTATGGCCCTATCTCAACTAGTCTGTATCAATGAGGTCTAGTGTTCAAACAAAGTCTAGAAAATCAGACTAACATGAGATCATGTAAGAAATATAAGTCAAGGCGTTGACCTAAAGAAGGGTATCACTGGATCCCCACCACAAATTTCTGAGACCTACAGCACAGTAGGAAGTAGGATTTCTTGATTCTCACAGAATGTGACCTGTCAATAACCTATTAATCCTGTTCTTTTCTACCTATCACACCTTGCCAATACTAATTTTTCAGCTCACTTGAATAGGGTAAGGGCAATAATTCAACATATTTATTCCTCTTACAGCCCATAAAAACCAAAATAGAATATAAGGAACATAAAAATGCTGAACTAGAAAGAACTAGAACATGTGAGAAGTCTCCATCCAGCAGATCTACTTATACAGGAGTCTAAGAGAACAGTAATAAAAAATGGTTGCTAAATTAAAAAAAAAAACAATGGATGATGAAAATCAGAAAGTTATGATTGAGAAAATATGACACAAAAACAAATATAACTAGAGATCTGTAACATATGTGTTATGCAACCATCCTGGGCTGGATAGGTTCATTGTTGATACACTCAAACAAAAAGAGAATTTGGGAGCCATCAGTAGCTCTATCATGCCTTTAATGCTTAATTAAGGGACTGGACACAGGCAAACCAAGAAGCAGACAGGCAGCAATTGAACTCTCCAGACTCAGAGTGGTGCTGCTGTTAATATTAGGGCTGAAGAGCCCCTTTTTTTGCTCCCTTTGGGGCCCGGGTGTCTGCATTTACATACAATCATGCCCATGCTCTTTGGCTTCTTGATTCAAGTGTCTTTGATCAAAGATATGCATGCCCTGGGTTCATGTTTCCAACAGCTTTTGCATTACTATGTTATCACCTGTGGGCAGTGCTACCTGGGAGGAAATCAAGAGGAGAGAGAGCATAGAGGTTAGTGATAGGAAGGCAGAAAAAAATCCAGAGTAATTTCATTTTCCCTACAATATTATAACCCAATTAGAAATAATAACACACTATAATAACTTAACAGAAGACACATGCAAGAAATACAGATAATTAAATAGTTCAAAAGCACAACATAAGAAAACACAAGTAGAACAGAATGTGAAAATAATTTTGAAAGTGAAAATAATATAACCCATTATTCTGCTACCATCCCAGGCTGGGTAGGTTCATCATTAGTTATGGAAGCTTAAAAGAGAAACTTGTAGCCCTTGGTATTATCCCCACAAAGTTTTCTAATAGCACATAGGGGAAACAAGCCAGAAGAGACACAGCAACTTAGCCACCACACCACAAATCTCTATATGCCCTTTCCTCTCAAAGTCTCTCTCCACTTCACCATCCTTTGCCACACTTATAGGCTCAGCCTCCAGACTCAGCTGTGCCCACTTACAAATGCCCACATCGCACTCCAGGTGTCCACCATATGGGTACCCTGAGTCCATGCTCCCAACCACCTCCTGCATTCAAGACCACAGATGATAACCACAGAGACCAATGGCACAAAAGCCTGAGCAATCTTCATTTAACCCACACCCATATTATGGAATCCCAGAAGGAGAAGTAAAAGAGAAAGGCATATAAAATTTATTTAAAGAGAAAATTGCTGAAAAAGCATTTCAATTTGAGAAGTGAACCACATGTGACAACTGAAAGGCCCAAAGAGTTCCAAATAAAACAATATCATACTAACAAACCTGGAATGGCAGGAAGGCAGCACAGGAGCAAGGTCCGGGATGGTTCTAGCAGAAGGGGGGTAAAGGAAAGAGTCTTGGAGCCCTGGGTGGCTTTTATGCTTTTTACTGTCAGAGGTGGCCAGGTACATGGCAGGCATGGGTGCCAGGGGGTCAGGAGGCTGGCAGGCCTCCCAGCCCCCAGAGCATCTCACCCTCTTGGCTGCTTTGCTACTTCTCTTTTGGTATTTGCTGCTCGCATTGGTGGCTGCTTGTTGGTACTGGTGTCCTCATGACGCCACCCATATAAGCCCATGTCCAAACTCAGGTGCACTCACTTGTGCATGCCCACCTAAGCATGCATGCAGCACCACAGGTGTCCATCATCGTACCAATGGCAGGAGGGCGGAAAAGCGTGAGACTTTTCTCAGACTCTACAAAACCCCAGAACACACTATCATAAAACTTTTGAAAACCAATAACAAAATCAGAATACTAAAGACATGGAGAACAACAAATATATATATATTTTTATATATTTTATATAAATTTATATATTTTCTATATATATTACTATATATATAGAAAAGGAAACACCAATTAGAATGTGGACTTTTCAATAAGAAATTTACAGGCAAAGAAGGAATAGCACGAGATATATGAAGTACTTAAATAGAAATATTTCCATCTGAAAATCCTTTACTCCACTGTATCTGGCTCAGAATGGCCCCATTCTCTTTCCACAGCCCTGATACAGGTGCTCTAGGGCTTGAGGTTTGCCTCCACTGCTGGAGCTTTCTCTGGCATGAAACAACCTTGTTGCTGACACTTGGGGTGACAGACCATAAAATGCCTGCTGTTGCACCACCATCCCAGGTCAGGTAGATTCTTTTATGATTCAAGAAAATGGAAGCATCTTGGAGCCTTAGAGGTGTCTGACATGACTTCAGTGCTGAAACAGGGAACTGTATACACAGGCAGGCAAGGAGGCAGACAGGCAAAGAGAGACTGAGATTAAAAGATCAAAGGGCAGAATAACAGAACAGGAACTGAGCCTCCTAGTACACTTTATTTATTTTTTAAAGATTTATTTATTTATGCATACAAGAGCTGAGGTGTATGCCAGAGGTGGGGTCGGGGGGCTGAGAGGATTCACCAGAAACAGAGTGGGGAGCAGAACAGGTAGATTGAACACTGCTAAAGTGAGACAAAACTAAAACAACATGTCCTTCTCAACAACTATGTCCTTCAAGTATTTATGGTCATACATGACGAGATAGTTCTATAATATTGCAGTAAGGCACTTTGTAAATTTGACAGCTGCATGTACTATAAAGCATTAATTTCTTTCAACTCTTTTAATTTGAGGTTATGCACTTAAACATGCTTTAGTAAGTGAAATAGAAATAGATGGGGACTGTTGGAGAATAAAAATAAGGAAGTATTTATTCAAATTATTCCCGTATCTACATGAAATAGATATTGCCCATGTAAAAATATATAGGATGCTTGTGTACAAAACCAAGCCAAGTAGAAAGCTGAGTGTAAAACTGAGGCTACTAGTAAGAGAAAAAGTGGAGGAAAAAAAAGGGTAGCGGGGGGTCCAACAGACAATGGTGGAGTCGCCGTGAGTGACTTCGGTGTGTGTGCAATGTTATTGCATACATGTTGTAGGGTAAGTGGAAAAGTGATCCGGCTTTTCTGTCTTCCCACCATTGGTGTTGACCATGGACACCTGCAGTCCTGCATGCATGCCTGATAGTGGGCACCTCAAGTAGGTGTTGGCATGTGCAAGTGGGCGCACCTGGGCTGAGACAGAGAAAGGAGGAGAAAAGGGAGAGCAAAGAGAACAAGAGGGAGCAGAGGCTAGAGAGCCCAGAGAGTGAAGATGCCCCAGAGCCTAGGAGGCCTGTCAGCCTCCTGACCCCCCGGCAACTTTGCTTGCCATGTACCTGGTTGCCTCTGATATAATGATGCAATAAAAGCCTGAAAAAGCCACGGATGGTTCCAGGGCTCCTCCTTCACCCAGCTTCTCAGAATCATTGAGAACTTGCTCTGTGCCTTGCTGGCCCCACTATATGAAGAGGTAAAAACCTGTACTACTAATAAACACTGTTCTTTTTTTTTTTTTAAGACTTATTTATTTATGCATACAAGACCTGGAGTACAGGCCAGAGATGAGGGTATGGTGGGAGGATTCACCAGAGTGGAGAGCAGAACAGGCAGATCAACAGAAGTACACTGCTGAGGGGAGCAGCAGGCAAGGCAGAAGAGGTCTACTGCGCCATGTGGGTCCCCTCCCTGGCCAGCAGCAGCCGGCTTCATAGTGTGTTGCTTAACCCACGGCATCATCAGGGAGGCCCCTGTTATTTTTTTTAAGATTTATTTTTATTTACTTATGCATACAAGAACTTAGGTACAAGTCAGAGGTGTGGAGGGGTGGGCGTGAGAGGATTCACCAGGGACAGAGTAGGGAGCAAATTAGGAGGATCTACCGAAATACACTACTTAGGGGAGCAGTGGGCAAGACAGGAGAGGTCTGCTGCCCCATGTGGGTTAGCTTCTTGGCCAGGGATAGAACTCATGCTACAGTGGCTGCTAATAGTTTCATAGTGCTGCAACTTAACCCCTTTTACCACCAGGGAGGCCCCCATTTTTATTTTAGAGATCAATATTTAATTTATGAGTCTACTAATGAGTTTCCACCTTTTAAAATTGATTTTTAATATATATAGTACATTTTTGAGTTAATATTGCTTTATAACAGTGCTTATTGGACCTCGATGGTGGTGCAGGTGTTAAAGATAATGCCAGCCACTATGGCATGAGTTCTATCCCTGGCCAGGGAGCTGGGCCACGTGGTGCAGCAGACCTCTTCTGTCTTACCCTCTGCTCCCCTACACAGTGTATTTCAGTCAATCTGCCATTTCTGTTCTCCACTCTGTCTCTAGTGAATTCTCTCACCCCTCCTCCCTCACCTCTGGCCTGTATCCAAGTTCTTGTATACATAAATAAATAAATAAAAAATAAATATGATCAAAAAAATAAAGTAAAAATGAAAAAGAAACCACATCGTTACCAGGGATTCAAGAATAAAACTTTGATATACCCTTTTAATTATCCCCTAGTCCTTGGCTATATTGTAATGAATAATGTTTTGGTTTAGTCAAACACTGCTTCACTGAGAGAAAATTCCTACTGTATTTGAATTCTCTATTTCTTAAAGACCTTTAAATGTGTAAAACACCTCAAATATGCAAACTTACGAGTGATTGCATTATTGACGCTTGAACACCATGGGTTGACTTGTACCTGAATTTTACTTTCAAATATTCAACCAATTGTAGATGTTGGTGAAGATGTGGAAGCTGAGTATGTGGAGGGCCAATTATGTAAGTTTCATAAATTAAATGTGGAATTTCAGCTATGTGGTGTCTCATACCCCCAACCTCTCATTGTTGAAGAGTTAACTGTATTTGAACTGTTTCAATGTTATATCATATTTAGCTATAAGTTTTCAAATATATATTTCTATTAGGTTTTCTTTTTTTTTTTTAAAGATTTATTTATTTATGCATACAAGCACTGGGGTACAGGCCAGAGGTGTGGGGAGGTGAGAGGATTCACCACAGAGAGCAGGGAGAAGAACAGGCAGATCAACAGAAGCACACTGCTAAGGGGAGCAGTGGGCACAGCAGGAGAGGTCTGCCACACCATGTGGGTCCCCTCCCTGGCCGGCAGCAGGGATCGAACTCATGCTGTAGTGGTTAAGGTTTGCTTCACAGTGCATTGCTTAACCCACTGCGCCACCAGGGAGGCCCTCTATTAGGTTTTCAATACAAGATGGTGTTAACAATCTTGAGTTCCTAATATTGTGTGTGTATATATATATATAGTCAACAATTAGTTTATATGGTTCATGTCACTGAGAGATAGACACTTTTGCCTTATCTAGTAAGATGTAGGATATATTTAATTTGCACTTGCCATAAATACTGCATTTTTTAACTCCACCATAGCAGATTAAATCTGAATGTGGATTTTGTGAGTTTCTTCAATGTGTACAAAATGCATTTTTATCCATTTTCTCCTCATTTTTATCATATATTTTTTATAAAGTGGCAAGGTAATTTAAATTTTGGGTTTGAAGTTATCTCCATAACCCTCCTTTCAAGAAATTTGGTTAGTAATGGAATCTGGTGTTGTAGGGTTGTAGAAAATTTACAATCTAGTCTCTGTATTTCCTAGGACTGGCTTTTATAGACATAGCTTAATTCTATAATTAGGAAAACTGAAGAGATCAACCATTGCACATCAGAAGTTTAATAAAAAAATGTAATTAGAGCTGAATTCATAGTACAAATAATTGAACTCAGGATGAAGCCAGTTATAAAGTTTGACAGTGATCCTAGAAGAGGAAAATCCAACAATATAGAAAAAGGATTACTTTGAGAAGATCTCTCAAATAGAACTTGCCAGAAAGGATCAATCTCAGTAGAGCATTTGTATAATAGCCAGCAAGTCAAGTGGATTATTTGTGCTCCTGTTTAATCCTCCAGTCAGTGCTAAAGACAGTTTGTCTGAATTTTCTAGAAGCTGTCTTCCAATTAAAAGACCATGTACAGAACAATGCCCTGCACATACTTAATCCCAAAATATCCTAAGAAACCAATGGTAAAACACAAAACAAAAACATGAATTGTGCATTTTCAAAGATGTGTCTGGTAGAATAGGGAAATGGATTATGAAGATTTCTACTTTTAGAAATTAGGGGAACAGGAGTACACATGAAGATGTTCAGACCAGGGGAGATGAGAAACATTGAGGTAATGGTACTTCTTGTACCTGTGATGACATTACTGAAGAAAACTTACTAGACATTTGATCTGGGTTTTAATTCAAGTTAAATCTAATCCAGGGGCATATTCCTGGAAGCACAATGAATCAATTAGACTCTGTGACTCATTTCCATTTGCCTACTCTGTAGGAATTTTTATTAATTATTTTCCTTATTTTCCTTGTTGAAAGTTTAGCATATTCACCTCTAATAAGTTGAGACCCATATATATATTTTTTAAAGATTTATTTATGTATGCATAAATGATATGGGGTACAGGCCAGAGTCACTGGAGGTGAAAGGATTCACGAGAGACAGAGTGGGGAGCAGAACCTGCAGATGGACTGAAATACACTGCTGAGGGGAGCAGTGGGCGAGGTAGGAGAGGTCTGCTGTGCCATGTGGGTCGCTCCCTGGCCAGGATCAAACTCACGCTGCTGTGTCGTGGATGCTTCACAGTGCTACGCTCAACCTGCTGTGCCACCTGGGAGGCCTGAGACCCATATATTTTTATGAAGCTAGAAACTAAGTCTTTTTAAAAAATAAATTTGTTTCATATATATAATTGATGTAATGTTCAAGAGAATCAGAAAAATAATTCTGAAGGAAGATGGAGTTCATTCATTTAACCAGGAGAGAAACATTTACCTGTTAAAATTTTTAATAGAAGTAATAATTAGGTTACTAAATTGTTTCTAGTAAACACTCAGAGTTAAATTTAACATCATCAATATTAATTCTATGCCTTATTTTAAGGTTACCTCGTAACAATGCTTTTCAGAGAATGTTTTGTTCAATAATCTTTTGGAAAAGTGACAGAGTTCTGTTACTAATTGTTATAACCTTTACTTGTGTAGGAAGTTATGATGTGCAATAGTCAATGAGTGAAGACTAATTTGACACCTTATCTAATCACTATTTTTAAAATCTTTGAATTTAATGTTTTTTTCTACCAATTGTCTTGTACTGCTTTATGTACTTCAATTACAGTATTGATGGTAAAAGAAATTAGAATATTAATTATATTAATAATATTAATATAGTAATATATTGCAAAGCCAGGTTATTGATTTAATAAATCACCTAATAATACTATAAATTTGACAACACCAAAATATAGAATATCATAGAATTTTACCTTATCAATGTGATCGTGAATGATCATCACACTGCTTAATATTTTGCTTGTTTGTTTTTGTTCACTAGAAATTTTAAAATTAATTCATGGTTACTTTAATTTTATTTCCCATACAAAACAAGTATCTTCTTTATGTATGAGACAGTGTTATAGCTCAGATATGTGTACCATATTTGAATTGGCAAAGACTTCCACTTGATAAATGTGATTTTCAATCTGCAATGATTTATTTCTTCATTTAAATTATTTTATTTTGTTTTGCTCTCATCATAACTTTGATTATATCTCATGTCATGTGCATTCAAATGTCATAAACTATGTAAAATGAGAGACAGAACACATTATGTAACTTTTTTACTTAAATTTTCTAGCAAGTTCCAATAGGATTTATTTTAAATGTAGTTCTATTTTCACTCATATGGCTGTAGGAGAATATCAGTGAGATGCCCCTAAACTGGCAACTACTACCATCTGTAGCTCCCTGTTTTATAAGAAAATAATTGAGTTATTTTTAATAGACCATTTGCAACTGAATATTTGAAACTAAAACAATGGCTCGTCTTTGCATCATAGTTTGGCTGCTGCTGAACACATTTATTCTAGACAAAACAAACAAAGAGGGAAATTATCTTCAAATAAATGTGGTTCAACACCAATATTTCAATGATAGAACAACTTCTTTATATTTCTGCATTCATAAACTACAGAACATGCTCATTCAGACTTAATGTCATCTTCCTCCCATTTTGACTATTAATGCCTCTTGCCTGGAGGTCTTGTCTTTACTGAAACAATTACTGTGACTGGAACTATTTAGTTCAACATGTTTATATCCAAGTATTCAAAACACATGAGGATCCTCAAAATAATATTTACTCTAAATAATTTCTAACTTATTCTTAGCTCTGCTGTTTGTTCCATTTTTCCAGCGTTTGCAGCCACATTTTCCTAATTAGGAGTATATTTTTCAGTAAATTATTAAGGCTGTGCTTCATTATGAGATGAATGAGTTAGTTCTGGGTCAGTAGTGACAACTGAATTTCAGACAGATAAGATCATCAGTATGAAGCATCATTAATTGTTCACGAGGCTCAGTCTCCTGGGCAAGTTATGTACTTTTGTTCTACATAATAATCTAAGCACATAAACGACAAAGCATAAAAGAGAATTGCTTCTCAAGATTTTTGGCAATAGTTCATTATAATTTAGTTTAGTGTCTAATAGTTAATAGTGACAACGAAAATACTAACAAAAATTATTGAATGAAAATGTGCTGAATTGCTGCAAACCCACCTGTACTCAGGGACTTTTAACCTAATGTCTATACATCTGATTGAGTCCCATAAATTTTTTAAGAGTTCTCATTATAATAAAGTGAATTTTATTTTGTTTAATAAAAATATTGCCACATAGTAACTGTCAGATAAGAAATTAGATTTAATTTCCCTTTATGAATAATTAGCTGTTAGCATCTCAGCTCGCTTTATGCATATAATTAACTTTTCTCATCAAATATAACTTTTGTGTTGAAGATACTATGAGCTTTGTCATCAACTATTACACTTTTCATGACAGACTTAAGTGAAATAAATTGTTTGCTCTATTTTATCATGGGATATTTACATGCAAATTTTTACAAACAGGAAATACTGCAAAGAATATCTCATGCTGAGGTTTCTTTGTTTGCAAAGACATTTCTCTTCTACATTGCTATTTTAAATATGTGATTGAGACTGTGAAATTGCAATCAGGTATACAGAACTTTGGATATGAACATGCATATGGCTAATCAGCCATACACTCAGGTCACACTGAGAATTATTTACATCAGAACCATTCAAATCAAGGCTGGTTCATTGCCCATCAATTTGGACATGCTCTTAGAGACATAATATATATAATATACATACATGATAGGCAAGTAAGAGCTTAAGTGAAAAATCCAGGCATACTACTTAAGTTAGTGACATATAATTTTAAAAAGTAATTGAATGTTTGATCTAAAATATACACTGGGATTATATGTAAATACAGTCTTTTAAAATTTTTTCACCTTAAATTATTTTAAAATTATGCACTTGCTAATAAAATTTAAAAAATTATGAAATGTAAATATACATGCACATATTTGCATTCAAAGATAACTAAAATTCATTCATATAATCTTGATACATATCAACTTTTTCAGTATTTACTTTTAATTGAGTTTATAGTAGGATACTTCCATCAGGTACTATAACATAGACAATTTGCCTCCTAATCACCCATAGTCCACCACCATATTCTATTGTGCTACTTCTTTCTGTGTGCTTATCCTCACCCATCCTCATCACTCCCAGGATGTTTCAGTACTATAGTATTCCACAATGGTTAAGTTTAAAGTTTGTCTTTACATGACCTTTAGTGTATTAACTATATATTCCCTTTATTTATGATACCAAACATTGTATTTCTGACTTATTTCACTTAGGATTATCCCTTTCATTTCCATCCATGTTACCACAAATTTGATGAGTTAATCCTATTTTGTCATTGAGAAATATTCTATTGTGTCATATAGCATATCTTTTTGATCCACTCATCTGTTTTGGGGCACATGGATTTTTTTTCCATAGTATAGTCATAATAAATAGCACTACAATAAACATGGTAGTGCAATTTTCCTTTTGAAAATTATTTTTTAATTGTTCAGGTAAGATCTAGGAGTGGAATTGAGTCGTATGGAAGATCTACTTTTAATGTTTTGACACATCTCCGTATTGCTTTCCATGAGGGCTGAGCTAGTCTGCATTCCCACTCATCATCACTGGAGGATGGGTTCATCACTAACACTTGTTCCTGGTATTTTTGATATGGGTCATTTTCACAGGTATGAGATGGTATTTCATGGTGATCATCAGCATTTGCATCTCTCCAACAATAACTGAATATTTTATTCCTGTACCTGTTTGCAGTCTGTATAGTTCTTCTCATTTTTTTGATTGGGATATTTGTTTTGTTTTTCATTGAGTAGTATGAGTTATTTGTTGATCTTTGATATGAGTCTCTTTTAGATTTATGGTATGTGAACATTTTCTCCCATTCAGTAGGGTATGTTTTAGTTATTATTATTTTATTCCACCGTGAAGAAACTTTTTACTTTGATGTAATCCCAGTTGTCTGTGTTCTCTTTTGTTTTCCTTGCTGTTTGTAAACTAATTCCAATAGACGTTACTAAAGTTTAAGTCACAAAATGTGTTGCCTATATTTCCTGTTATGTATTTTATAGTTTTAGGTCTTACATCCAGTCTCCTATCCATTTTGAATTGATTTTTTTTTGTGTGTGTGTGTGTGTACAGTGTTAGAGAGTCATCTAGTTTCATTATTTTGCATACAGTTAACCATTTTTGCCAACAGCATTTATTGAAGAAGCTACTTTTGTTTTAACATACATTCTTGGCTCCATTGTCATACATTGACTGTCCATATAAATATGGGTTTATTTCTGGACTCTTAATTCTATTCCATTGGTCTACATGATTCTTTTTGTTCCAGTAATAGGCTGTTTTAATTATGACTTTATAATATGAGCTCTGGAAGTGTGATATCAATGTTCCCTTCTTCTTATCATGATTCCTGTTATTTGTGGTATTTGGTGATTCCATGTGAATTCAAATAGTGTTTGTTTCAGTTCTTTGGAAAATGTCACTATTATTTTTTTTATTGGGATTACACTGAATCTGTATAATGCTTTGGGGCAGAGAGTCATTTTGACAATATTGAGTCTTCCAATCCATGAACAGGGGATATATTCCCATTTCTAGTGTCTTATATTTATTTTAATAGTGTTTTGTAGTTTTCTTTTTCATAGATTTTTTTTCCCAATTTTGTTTTTTCCCAATTTTGTATTTACGTTTTTTTGTGATTGTAAATGGATTATCTTCTTAATTTCTTATTCTATATCAATGTTTTTATAGTAAGACAACTGATTTTTGTGTATTGATTTTATTTCTTGCCACTTTGCTAAACTGATTATTTTAATTACTTTTTAGTGTCATATTGGCAAATACATATATTATATGTATGTGTATATATATATATATAAACATTATGTCATCTGAAAATAATGATATTTTTCCTTCATTCTCAACATGAATTTGGATTTATTTTATGTTTTTCTTGTATAATTGCTCTAGCTAGAAATTTTTTAGTATTGGTGTTGAGAGTGGACATCCTTGTTTTATATAAAGTTTGTTTATTTCACTATTTTTGGAAATATAGGTAACCTTTCTGGAGTGTTATCATAGTGTTCAAACCACCAAAGCGCCTGCAGTCTACCATATACTGCACTGAGCTCAATTTCCACTGAGCTTGCCACTCCAGTGCCTCCAATGTTTAGTATTTGACTTTGGCTTTATCTAACTCTGTTTGGATTCGTATACTACATATGTAAATGGCACTACTTGATAGTTGTCTCTCTCTACTGAGTTATTTTGCTTAGAATAATTCCTTCCACCTCATTGTTCCTCCAAATGGCATGAGTTTATCTTTTTAAGATCACTGAGTAGTATTCCTTTGTGTATATATATTGTGTATATATATATATATATATATACCACATTATTTTGATCCCCCACCAAGGGTGTGACCCACATGATACAGCAAACCTCTCCTGCCTTACCAGCTGCTCCCCTCAGCAATGTATTTCAGACAATATGTCTGTTCTGCTCCCCACTCTGTCTCAGTTGAATTTTCTCACCCCCCACACTTCTGACCTGTATCCCAGTTCTTGTAGCATAAATAAATACATTTTTTTAAAAAAATGATATCAACTATATTTTTTTAAAACTGGTTTTTATTATTATGTTAACATATGTTCTGCTTATTCCCAGTTTTTCAAGGGTTTTCATCACAAATGGGTGTTAGGTCTTATCAAATGCTTTTTCAGCACCTATTGATATGATCATATGGTTTTTAACCTTTCTGTGGATGTGGTGAATTACATATATTGATTTACTGATGAATAACATCCTTGTTTCCCTGGTAGGAATCCCACATTGACATGCTGAATGATCTGTGTAATAAGCTGTTGTTGGATATGGCTTGCTTTTTATAGTTTTGTTTTTTTAATCTGTGCTCATTAAGGAAATGTGTCTGTGATTTGTGTGTGTGTGTGCTGTCTTTGATTTTGATATTGGTGGGCTCATAAAATACAATTGGAATTGTTCATTTTTAAGAAAAATTGGAAGAGTTTGAATTATAAATGATTGCTCTTTGAAATATGATGTCAATCCTATCAATATTGTATGTATAGATTTTGCTCTTAAAATAAATTTATTTCTGCCTCAAATAACAAAGCAAGAAAGGAGTGGACTCTAAGAAAAGTAGGTATTTTCTTACTGCTTCACTTACTATATATATAACAAAATATATAATGTGAGCTACATATACTAGAACAGAAAAAGCATATTTGTAAGAGAATAATATATCATACAGAATTTCTAACTTTACCTGAAGCATATTATATATTATTTTTTCCTTTAGTACTGGAAGGAAAAGATAACAAAATATATTCCTCTTTAAAATTAAACCTAAGGAAAACACCTCAATTTCTCTGACAAAAAAGTAAAATTCCATAAAACTTATGTGTAATTTTTCTTTGGAACCCCAAATTATTTTATCCAAAATTAACTGGTGAAATACATAAGTACCTATTTGCTCCTTTAAATATATTAGATATCATAAAAAGCTTATGACTAGTTTATTCTAAAACCTAAAAGTTACTCTATCATTAGTTTTTAATTAGCTATTCAAATATAAGATTTAACCCTGTGAGAGTTTGTATGTATGTAACCTCCATGTAAATTATACTTAATAATTTTTATTTTCATTTTAGTTATGTGAAGTAAGAATAAATAATACTATTTCATTTTTTAATTAATGTATCATATATATGACAGGTAAGACAAAAGATACATATATTTTTATATGTATAAATATGTATCACTATAGTTACAGATATATTGTTTTTAAGTTTTTTTTTAGATAACATTCTTTTATAACACTGTATATGTTTTAGAAGTATTGGATCTTGGGCCTCCCTGGTAGCACAACAAATTGAGAGGTTGAGCACCATACTGTGAAGCATCCACTGCTCAGTAACACCAGTTAGATCTCTGGCCAGAGAGGGAAAACACATGGCACAGCAGACCTCTCCTGCCTTGCCCCATTGCTCCCCTCAGCAGTGTATTTTAGCCAATCTACCTGTTCTGTTCACCACTCTGTCTCTGGTGAATCCTCTCATCTCCTGCAACTCTGGCCTGTATCATAGCTCTTGTATGCATGAATAAATCAATCTTAAAAAAACACACAAAAAACAGAAGTATTGGATCTCCCTTTTTATTTTTTAAAGATGTATTTATTTATCCATCCAATACTGGGTGTCAGCCAGAGGTACAAGAAGTGAAAGGATTCAGTAGAGATAGTGGGGAGCAGAACAAGCATATCTACTGAAGTACACAGCTGAGGGGAGCAGCAGGTGAGACTGGAGAGGTCTGCTGTGCCATGTGGGTTAGCTACCTGGCTGGCGATCACACTCCTGTTGCAGTGGTTGGTGACAGCTTGGTGTGTCTTTAACCCCTATGCCACCCAAGAGGTCCCTGTAGCTCCCCTTTTAGATGTTGTTACTACAGTATATCCTCATTGCACTTAGTTCTCACTTTTCTCTCCTCTCCCATGCACTCCTTGTAGTATCTTCAGTTCTAGAGTCATATTTATAAGTTTTGTTATTGGTTTGGCTTTAACTGACACTTTGCTTTATCTATGTTCTCACTACAGGTACCAATATCTAGTATTTGTCTTTCTCATTGTGACTTATTTCATTGAGAATTGCCCCTCCATTCCATTCATGTTTTCAAGAATGACAAGTTTATCCATTTTTTAAATAGATGAGTAGTATCCTTTTGTATTTATAACCAAGTCTTCCTCATCCACTCATTTGTCTTTGGACACTTAGGTTGTTTCCATACTTTAGTTCTTATAAATAGAGCTGAAATGAACATAGAGTACAAGTTACCCATAGAGTAACAATATAGCTCACCAGAATGAGTCAGAGACCATACTTTCCAACCATTCATAAAAATAGCCTATCACATATAAATATCAGTAGAACTGTCAAACAAAAATTAATAGAAGTAACAATACAAAAATGGAATTGAATCTAAAGAAATCATAAAATGAAGACCTCAAAAAACAAGACAACTACCCAAATAATAATATAATATCAATGAAAACATATCACACTAATTGCATTAAATACAAATGACTAAAATTCACTAATTAAAAAGCTATAGAATGATAGAATGATATCAAACTAGATTAAATTTTTTTCTGTTCACAAAAATCTCATATTACCACGAAGATAAGTATAGACTTAAAAGCCTGGAAGACATTCACATAAGAAATTGGACAACTTAAAAACTGTAACAGCTATATTTATATTTGAAAAAATAGACTTCCAATTAAGAAAGGGAATGCAAGATAAAGACTGTTTATATTTTGATTAAGATATAAGAAGGGTACTCATAAATATGCATGCACTTAAAGATGGTATACTGAGATATAAGATGATTAGTAACAGATGTTGATAACAACACAATAATACTAAGTAAATTTAAGATCACACATACCAAATTGAGAGATAAACAAGAAAGAGAAATAGTAAAGAAACAAGGGACTGAATTGAAAACTTAGTGGTAGATCTTATTGCCATCTATAAAACCCTTTACTCAAAAATGAGTGTATATATTTCTTCAATGGTCATGAAACATATTTAAATTAAAATTATACCTAATATTTTCTATTCTGTAATTTTGTTAATTTATAAATCAGTTATAAGAAAATAAAAGACAACAGAAATATATAGGGATTAAATAAATTGCTGCTTAGTAGTTATTTTATCAAGGAGAAAAAGCTGAAATTATAAAAAAATTGTGAGATGAATGAAAAATTATGTAAAGAGCAAAAATCTATGGGATGAAGCTAAATTATTTTAAGAGACAAGGTAATTGCAATACAAGGCAACATTAAGAAGCAAGTAAAATACCAAAAGACAATCTAATACTATATCTGAGTACACTTAAAAAGAAAAAAAGACCCAAATCACTAAAGACAACATATAATGAAAATGTCATAAATTAATTAGAAATTAAAATGAATGTCTATACCAAAAACATCAATGAGGCCTCCTTACTGGCACAGGGGTTAAGTCTCAGTGCTATCCAGCTACTGTGGCATGAATTTGATCCAGACAGGGAGCTAAACCACATGGTGTAGCATACCTCTCTGGTCTTATTTGCTGCTCCACACAGCAGTGTATTTCAGTAGATCCATCTGTTCTATTCCCCAATTTCTCTGATGAATGTTCTCACCCCTGGCAGCTCTGGCCTACAGGCAGTCCTTGTATGTATAAATAAAAAATAAATAAAATTTAAAAAGATAATAAATAATAATAAATCAATTAAACTAAGAGTTGTTTCTATGAAAGATAAGCAAAATAAACAAACCTCTAGTTAAGCCAGTTTTTTAAAAAAGAAGAAGAACCATTAATAAATAGAATAAAAAATGAAGAGGATAAATCACTACAGCTAGTATAAAAATATAAAGTATCATAAACGATTACTATGGACAACTAACTATATGCCAATAAAGTTGATCACCTTGAGAATCAAATTAAATTCATATCAACATCATCTACCAAGAATATAACAGGAAGTACCTGATAAGTTGAACTTACCAATCAAAACATTGGAATTTGAATATATAAGAAAATCTCTTAAAAGCAGACAACTTGATGGTTTTATAAATTAATTTTATGAAATAGTAAAGCAGAACTAATGTCCATAGTGCTCAAATTATTTTTAAAATATAAGAGGAAATGCTCTGCAATATATTTTTTTTCACTCAAATGCTCTACTCCTGAGCTATACCTTCTGCAATATATTTTTAGAAACCAATATTACCCTTTCATTAATATCAGACAAAGAAAATAAAATTATAGTCCAATATTCTTGATGAGTATTGAAACAAAAATCTTCAATAAATTATAGCAAATAGAATTCAACAATACACTAGAAAAATTACACATCATACTTAAGTGAAATTCATACCATGTATGCAAGGATATTTTAATATCTGTAAATCAATCAATGCAACACATTATCAACAAAAGTAAATATAAAAATCATAAAATAGGACTATATACAGAGAAAGCATTTGATAGGATTCAATGTCAATTATGATAAAACTCTAATTAATATATAAATGGAACATATTTTAACCTAAAAGAGGTTATGCATTTAAAATCAAACTAAATAAAATACTTGATGATAATACATGGAACATTTTCACCTTAATGTAAAGAAAATACATGGATATCTATTATTATCAATTCTGTTTAATATATAATTAGAAAGAAGGAACAGAAAATGAGTAAAACTCTCAATTTTCACAGATGATATAATAATAAGTATAGAAAATCCTAAAAACTCCATATATATGCATAAATTTATATATATAATATATAAAATTATAAATAAATTTTAAAATTATATATAAATGAATAAATTAACACACCAAAGTGGCGGTTTGCGAAAATACAAAATTCCATAACCTATTCAAAAATAGATCAAGAAGAAAACAAAATTAAGAAAATGACTCCATTTATAGATACTTCAAAAAGAATTAAGTACCTTAAAAGTAATCTAAGGAGGTGAAAGATCTAAGTGACATAAGCAAATGAAAGTTAACTTATGCCCATGGATGGAGAAAATCTATAAAATCAAAATTATTCTCTCACTTAAAATGATATATACATTTAATATAATCCCAAATAATATATTTGTAATAATTTTCAAAATATAGAACAAAAATATATATGGAATTTTACATTGAAAGTTAGGTCTATTTCTGTATGTGAATTAGCTAGTGACCCAGCATCACAACATCTCATAAAGCCAAACGAACCAACAACCCAAACTGGTGAGACTATTATTGGCACAAAAACAGTGATGCTGTGAAAATTGGAAAGCCACACATAAAAAAATGATGCTGGGTCACTAGCTAATTCACATACAGAAATAGACCTAACTTCATTATAAATTTAGGCATGACACCTGCAACAGTAAAATACATAAAAGAAAGCATTAATGATAGGTTTAAAATTATCAATAATGATAATTGTGGTGACTCGACCATAAGGCAGTGAAAATAAAACCAATTATAAACAATTTGGACTTATGTAAAGTTAAACTTTCTATACAATTAAATATATACAATGTTACTGCAAAATTAACTGATTAAAATTAAAGGCACAATCTATATCTTATAAGTAATCAATACTTTTGATACTTTTGAGCAGTGACTGTGGTTTGTTTTATAGTGCCTTGCTTAACCCACTGCGCCACCAGGGAGGCCCCTAATTTTATATTTTAAAAGGAAAGGTCTATTAGAAAATGGAGGGGAAAAAAAAGGAAGATGCCTACATAGACACAGGGGCAGGAAAGCTGCCAACAATTTCACTCTTGATTATATATCCATAGATGATGGAGTCATCAATAAAACAATTCATAGATTCCATAATATTTATAGCAGATTTATTTATAATTGCTAGGGCATGGGAGCAGCCAAATAGCCATTTATAAATGATTGGATAAAGTAAGATGAGCTATATCTCTATTATGGAACATTATGCAGTCATAAGAATGAATGAAATAGAGCTCTTTTCCACAAATGGAGGACATTTGAGAGAATCATGTGTGATAAAGCATGTTGAAACAATCAAAAGAATTATTGGACATAGCGAACATATTCATATTCAATATTCAACATATTCAATAAAATAACATACTTTTAAAAATCAATGTGTTTATAATAAACACTGAGGATTCAGATTAACAGGGATGGGGTAGGGACAGGAACAAATAGATACAAGGAATTTTATTGGGAAAATGAACAAATTTCTGCATAAACATTCATCAGGAAAGGACTGGAAGTATTTGATCTTATTTATATATTATTCAAATATATTTCTTTGCTCAGTTAATTAAATGAATCTACACAACCTCTGTATTCAGTGGATTCTTCATATTTTAAAATCACAAATTTTACAGTTTCTTTGAATTATTCAGACTTACAGAAGTACTTAATATTTGATTCTATATGATTCTGACATCTATATTTACAGATTTAGAATATAAATATAAACTATTTTACAGTATACATTAGTGTCTGGTTGAAATAGAAAATGAGTGGAAACTGTAAAGTTTTGGTGATAGATCAACTTAGTGCATGATTACCATACCTGACATACTTATATTTTTCAGGTAAAATTATTTTTCCATGATTAGGTATTACTATGTTTTGCTATATAATTTGACAGACTATATTAACAACTCAAGGCATTATGTCAACATGTCTATTTTAATGCTTATATGTTTATGATGTTTTTTTCCTTTTTTGAGATTGTGATGGCTTTCAAATTTGAATCCAAACAGGTATATTACACTCTACTATTTGGGCATGTTAGCATGAAATTCCAAATATTCATAATCATGACAAGTAGCAATCAGTACTAAAGTGCTAATTTAAATCACTCTTGAATTGAGACTTCTGTTGACAAAGGAGTTAGTAGTCTACCTACAAAACCCATCTCAGTTTGCTTTGTGGTTTTCATTTGTCATGTGCATATTTTATACTTCTATTTGTCAGGCTTGAGTTTAGGAAAAATAAATCAAAGTAAACATTTCAAGCACAAAGTGTCTAAAATGAGTTAACTAGTAACTCATAAACTACACCCTTGTGTTTTGCAAATATAAGATCCTCCCCATCAATTGTAGTCACTGTAGTGAACCACCCCCCACAGAAGCACCCATAGTCCTTGTTGTGTAAATGATTAGCAAATTAATAAAATATACCATATAGACATATTAGAAGCACAACATGAACAAAATTTATGTTGGTTTCAAGAAAGACACAACATCTAAAACATTCCTATGGAAAGAGCTACTAATTCTGTCACTGCCAAAAAGAAGACAGTAAGAAACTACCACTAGAATAGTTTTGTTCAAGGAAATAGCATTATAACTAAAATATAGAAAGCTGATTTTGTTACATAACCACTGTTACTCAATATACTTAAAGTCCATGTTAAATCTATTGCAGAAATCTACACAAATGTATGTACATGTATGTATGTGTGTATATATCTACATATATATGCATATCACATGTCCACAACTGTATTTGCTGGGGAAAGTTCAAATGATTAGTGAGGTAGCATCTGCCTTATCTATTTGTTTTGATTTTTGTGGAGTACATTTAATTCTTGAAATCAAATTTGTATTAATAATTCTAATTAGAATATATGCTTAGGAACACAAATTTTCAACCTCTGTAGCACAAGAAAGTAAGCACAATAGAGTTAGGAATGGATGCTGATAGTTATTTGAACATATTCTACTAACATGCTGAACTTAGATTAGAAATTTTCAAATTTCATTTAGATTTTAGGATTATTCTTTTTGAATGTTGAAGATGTTATAATTTTCTAATTATGTGCTATACTTAAAATTCTGTTTAGGAAAAAGTAAAGGTCAGGAGAAAGATGGGCCTTTATTTCTTTACTGGTTTAGTGTAAAAAGTCTACAGCTATGCAGCAGACCAGAACCTTGAAGAACAGAGATCTGCAAAGTGTATTTTTAATATCCCAGTCAATATTCAAGATGATTTGTAATGCTTTAAGAACTTTTCATGTAGCACCTCATCATTCACATTTACATTTACTAAATATGATGTACAATATACATAATTTATTAGCACAGCTTATGCATTTATTTAAAATAGATATTTATGGCAATTACTAAAAAAATACTCTAGTAATAGTGATGTGTAGTGAAAAGGTTTTGGAGGTCAGTGGTGTAAAACAACTTGATTTAGTTACATCTGTCATTGACTGATCTTGCACCTGTTCCATACACTATACCTATTCTAGAAAAGTTATAGTTAAAAACTAATTTGAGGCAAGATTATTTTTGCCATACAGGATTGAAGAATAAGCTTTATTTAGCACAGGGTGCTGCATTTCTTTACCTAGAGTATGAGAGTGATGTCCATTCGCATGGAACAACTTACATGTGATTTGCCTGAAAAATAGCAGAGGAAGGAAACAAGGAAATGCTCTTCAGACCTGTTTTTTCACATAACACAGACAAAAAAAAAAAAATACAACAGTCTCCACTGTCTGATTTCTCAAGCACACTTTTCAGCTCTCAATCAAACAAACAGGAATGTCTAGACCATTCAGAACTCTCTATTCTTTGGCACTTGTCCCTTCCTGGAAGAGCGACACATATTGTTTGCAATACACAACTAGACGTATAATGGCTTTTTTGCAACCTTGGATTGTTCTCTGGGCTCTAGCCACCTACACTGAGCAATAAGGGGACAAATTGAAGTAGCTTTTTAGCTTTTATAGCTTATTGATTTTTATATTTTCTGATGTATTAGAGCAATTTTTCAAACGTATCCTCCTTACCTTGATATCTTGAGTGTATAAAAAGGATTTCACATTTATTAGTTTTGCTTTGGTATAAAAAGTGTGTGTGTGTGTGTGTGTGTGTGTGTGTGTGTAGTTCTGTATTATCTCAGATATATAAAAAATGGTTTGGTATGAAAAAATCAATCTACAAGTAATATTCAAAGAATATGTGTGTCATATAAAAGCAGAAAATGAGGAATACACTCTTTCCAACCAGGTAACAAAGATGTTTTTGCAAATTACAGTTTATGAACTATATTTAAACTCACATATGCTCAATACTTTCAAATAGAAAAAAAATCTATCATAATGGAGAGCATATAATGTGGTAAATAATTGTTTGTTACCTATGATCATATGACAGCATTAAATAAAGAATTGCAGCAGAAATGTCCTCTTTGATGACAGTAATCTATGCCCACAACTCAGACAGAGATGAGGTATGGAGAATTTCACAGCAAAGATTTTGAAGTTTTGTAATTTCAAATAACAGATGCAAAAAATATTATTTTACATTGCCCTTATTCATTGTCACATACAAAGAAATTGATAATTTTCATCTATTTCAGATAGAATTTATTACTTTATAGTAAAGAATATAACTTGGACATGGAATTCTTTAAAAATGGTTTAGCATTGGCTGAACTTTCTACTTTGATTTTTTTTTTTAGAAAATAAATTCAATAATGTTTAACATCTTAAAAAATTTCCAGTGTTTTCATATTGTATTTAAATAAAGAAAAACCTACAAATATCAAGGTAGCTTTAAAAACCCTGTCTTACTACCTCCAAAATATCTCCTATTATTTTTATACAATGACTAAAATTTATTGTATATTACTTTCATGTAGGATATTTTTTCTGCAGAAGTTAACTATCACTATATATAATGTTAGATATGTTAGACACATATACTTGACTTAAAGCAAATTTTGCAATTTTAAAGTTGTGTTTTACTTACCAAAAATATGAATAAAAAATACTAGATTTATGATAAACTCTCTTTGGTGAAGAGAATAAAGGAGACTGAAATGACAGTGACAAGTCAATGACTGCAAAAACTTGTAAATTATTGAACTTCTCTGTGAATATTTTAGTCTGCTCTTATCCATAGAGGATACATCAAGACACCAGTAGAGGGCAAAACTGAAAATTAGAGAATAATTTATTTCCTATGCTTTTTTTAATACACATATCTAGGATAAAATATAATTTAAAAACACACACAATAAGAAAGTAATAACAATAGCTAATAACTGTGGACACCACTTTTGCAGTTTGAGGCATGGAAGCAAAACTAGCACTAATTTCTTTTCTGCTTCTTCACAAATTCACAGATAGATCTGTTCTTGCCCTAGATCTTAGCGACTTCAGCATACAATTTTTTTTTCTCATTAAGTTGACAACTTTCACCTTTTTCACGTAAAATATGTACATTACTGCTTCTCGTTGGCACATCTGAATTGCCAGCATCACTATTTGCCTTTCAGGGTCATTATTAAGTAAAATAAGGGTTACTTGACAACAAGCACCGTGATGCCAGGACTGTCGATGTGATGAAACTACACAGCTAATAAGTGACTAACAAGCAGATAGCATACACGACAAGGATACGTTGTACAAGGGATGATCCACTTTATAAGTAGGATGGAGCAATAGGTGAAATATTTTATTCCACTATTCAGAATGGTCTACAATTTAAATCTTAAGCATTATTCATTTCTAGAATCCTTCTTTTCATGTTGTTGGATCTCTATTGACCAAGGATAATAAATTTTGTAAAGAAAAGTTGTGGGTAAAGGAAAACTACTGTATTTAGTTTTATCTATATATTGGAAATAATGATACATAAACACAGGTTTGATTTGATATTAAATAATATCACTGAATTTACATATCAATCTGAAATGTTGTGTGCAGCAAAAAAATGTGGTAGAGCGCATCTTGATTGTTATAGCTCACCCCTCATTCCTTTATTTGAGTCAGAGGATACTAAATTTGGAAAATAGCCTTGGTTATGATTAGATGTGGTTTAAATAATGTGAGACATAAGTCGAAGATTTCAAACTCATTCCAGGAACAAGGTAGGTGCTATATAAAGGAAAGTTAGGAAAATAATAGATCCTGGAAGGAAAACATGATAAAAATACGTGGAAAATTTTCCTGCATCCAAATTTTAAATAGAACTTACACTGAAATTTGCTTTAACATACAGGAAATATTTGACAGACTCTAGAAAGCCTAGAGTTGCTGTAACATTGCATTCATAATGTTCATAAGCATTTCCTGTAAATGTAATGCTGCTTTTGCCATCCTCACTTATTCAATGTCAATAGACTAATTTACATATGTTCCTTAGCTTCTAAAATTTGTGAAAGCTGTCCATTTTAATTTGCTTAATTTGTTTGATTACATCTACTGGCAAAGAACACTATGCCAATGCGGAATATATCCCCTTTGGTTCACTTCAGAGAGCCTAAGTATGGGCCAAGTATAGTTATTGGAAACTATGTAAAAATGCTAAATAAAGAATGGACAACCATAGGCTCTTTGTACAATGGGAGGAAATCTTAATATGGTCTAGGTCTCTCTTTGTCCCATATCTTCTTTCCTTACTTGCAAAGCAACTGCAAGCTCTGCCATCACATCTGTTTTTTCATTGCAGAGAACAAAAGTAATCTGACAGTCCATTCTGTGATTGGCTCACAACCGACTTCTGCAGTCCAGCCAATCTTTAGAATTCTCACTGAAGTTCTGAGCAGTGGTAAGTCACCTTTCCTTGAACCTGATGGCTTTGACTTCAATTTTCTGACAAGCAAGTTTGTTTTGAAAAAAGAACTTGGAACAGAGGATTGGAGTTGAAGAAAGCCAGCTTTCTAATACATTGACTGAGAGCAATACTGCCTTGAGTAAACATTGACCTACAGTACTGCTCTGATCACTACAAAAATGGATTATATGCCACATGTACATTGATTATATAAGTATGGTCTAACTTGAACTTTCTTAGAATCTGTAAGTGTCCTCTGTTTCTTCTATGGTTTACTTGTACTCCAAGATATATTATTGCTTTTTATAAATACCCTCACTTCCATTTTCCTAAGTAAGTATTCTTCTGTATATTAGGTACTTTATAGCTTATGTTCCAAGCCAGAATATATTTGCAAGTGAAAGACAAAGGAGCAGATAAAATAGAAATTAGAACTCTGGACAACAGAACAAACAAGCATAAATTTCCAGCCAAACTATGACAGATGGTAACACTTACTAAGTATTGTTATTAAATATTTTAAGATTTAGGCAATATTGGACTTGAATGAACCATTTAAAAATAGTTTTTAAGTAAAGTGTCTCATGGTGAGTCAGAGGAAGAACTTTAGATTAGACAAATGATTCCTGGTCTGAATTTGATGCTGTCCTAATAAAATAAGATGAAAATATATTGTCGATGCCTAGATGTAGTATTGTGAAAATTAAATGAGATAATATATTTTTAATGATTTATAAACTTTGTAGTCTTATCAAAATTTTAAGAAAAAATATCCAGGAGTGAAGTGCATTAAAATCAGGAATCATGGGTTAATGACACTACATGAAAAAACAACACTTACCTTTAAGAATATAATTTGTATTAATCATGATATATTTTCAAAGATCTAACATTTATTATTGATAAAAATATTTTAGGGACTTATTCTCTAGACATTACACTGGAAAAGAAATAACTAACAAACTAACATCTCTTAAGGATCTTAAAGTCTATGACCTCTTGCATCAGTGGCTGAAGCAAAAGGCTGTGACAGGTGTCACCCTCTGGAGGATGGTGCAGGTGAGGATGAATAGTCCCAGGTGAAATGAAGACAATCAGTGTGATGTGGAGACTGTGATAGGAAATATAAGGGACTGCAAAAACATTTCCTATGATTCAGTGTTTTCTGGATTTCACTATTTTACAGGATTCAGCAATTCCAAGGTCAGCCATTCCTGCCTTCACCACGCCAATCTTTCAGAAGGCCACTGCAGCCCTCTGAAAGATATGGAGGGGCTTCAGCAGCCATCCTAGGAGGAGAAAAGTTCAGAGGCTTTGCATGTAGCCAAGCAACTAAAACTGTTCTCAGTTTTGTTGCTGTTATAGCCTGGAACGGAATGTGAAGACCTGGAGCTGGGTACCTCGCTGAGTGTGGGACATTTGTCTGATTGTTCAGCTGCTGTTTCCAATGTAGCTTGTCTGGTGTTGTGCCAGCATATATTGGAAGCTCTGGTGAGCATTTCCTGTTGTGTCTTCTACTATCTTTTGAGCTGGACCCCAAAATATTGTCCTACTGCCATGAGCTCCCAGTCCTCAGCAGTGGGAAGACACCACCTTGCCCCCCCCTTTTTTTTTTTTTTTGAAATATATTTTTAGGTCTCCAGTGGTAGGAAGATGACATTTTGAGAGCATGGTCTTTGTCTAGGATAGGAGTTCCATGTCTGCAGTGGTGGTGGGAAGATGCCATTTCAGACACTTTTAATTTAAGACTTCAAAACACTAAATACTGCTTTGGGTGTGGTAAATGGTCACTTGAAGCCTCAGAGACTCTTTGTCTTCCTTGTTTGTTAAATAAATCCCATTATTGTTGTTCCCTGAACCTGAGTGGTCCAACAGTTATGTGCATAGATGAAAAACTCAGACAGTGACTGGACATTGTCCTTGGCCAGTTTTTGTGCCTCTTATTGCCTGGTATCATAACTATATTGGAATCTGGCCTGTTTTTGTAGTCACCATTAATCAAAGATTCATATGAACACTGCGTCTGAATGAAAGATGATAACATGCCCTCACAAGTCTATAAGACTTGAATGAGACTTGTTTACACAAAGAAGAGCCAGGTCTCTTCAGAACTACTCCCTGAAGGTCATTGTAGTGTCATCTATTATATTATGTTATAAATCTCACCTGAAGTTTAATTTTAAGCATCTGTTTCTTTATAATCTGTGTACATGGTTACCTTAAATTGGGTATAGAAGGGCACTAATATCACTGGCTTGTATTTAAATTATGAGTAAAGACCAAAAAGAAGTGTCTGTGTGTCTTTTTTGGGAGGGAAATGTGTGTGTGTGTGTGTGTGTGTGAGAGAGAGAGAGAGAGAGAGAGAGAGAGAGAGAATGAGAGAGAAGAAGGAAGAAGGAGGAGGAGGAAGAGGAGGAGGAGGAGGAGGAGGAGGAGGAGGAGGAGGAGGAGGAGGAACAGGAGACAGAAGGAGGAAGATGAAGATGAGGAGAAAGATAAGCAGGAAAAGATGAGAAGGAAGAGGAGGAAAACAAGGAAGAAAGTAAACTTCTGTATTCCAGGTAATATATTATCTAAATATATTATCTAAATAAAGCAAGGCCTTGTTAATACATCACTTTTTGCTGATATGCAGGAAGATAAAATATAGCATATAAACAAATAGATTTTTTACTTTGATATAAGAAATGTATAAAGTGATGTCTCAAAAGAGGACACAAATGAGTTGAATTAACTTAATAAAGATTACACCTAGAAAATAAAATTTTAGTTTTAGCCATGAAAGATGAAAATTAGCTTGTTATGTAAAGAACAAAGCAAAAATGTTCTCCGGTGATAAATGTGTGTTTAAAGAATGAACACCAACCAGCAAACAAACTGAATTTAGGAAGCAAGGTACAAAATCTAGTAAGTGAAATCAAAGAAACTGACAAGATTTAGTCTCCCCTGCCCCCTTCTCTTTAGTAGTATAAAAAATACAGTGTAAATGCCACATTGTTTTAGGAATATTTCAAAATGAATGGGAATAGAATTTTCCTAGCATTTAATATCCAGAGGTCAGTGATGGTAACACCCTTGCAAGGAATCATACTAATAATGCAGACTTCTCTTCAAAATGGCAAAAAAGAACCACTGTCACCCCATTTCTATTGAAAAATACCACAGTACATTAATTCATGATAAGGAACTGTAGATTTTATTCTAAATGTGTTGAGAATAATATTTAGGGATGTAATATGATCTAAATTGATTGTTGAAAATAGTCTGTTAGCTCTTTCACAAAGAGTAACTTTCATATTTGTAACCACAATAACACTTTATGTCATTTCTTCCCATAAAATGGAGATCATCACTTTTTTTTCTGCTGCTCAACTTACATACATACATTTTCTGAAGGGAAAAAGAAAGTGTTTACATAGTGGCATATTAGTTTGGTTTCTATTTCTTTCATCTTTGGGATTTTATATCATCTACTTAGCACTGACTATAGATGAAGTGTTGGTGGCACAACCTCTGAGCCAACAGGTGGAATACAAGGACTCTGGCCACACAGCATTCACTCAGAGTGTGTGTTTGGGGTAGGGGTGTTGGTGTTACCAGGCTAGAAGGCTCCAGAGCCAGGGCTTCTAATGCTCCTGACTCCAACCCTGATAGCCTTATTGAGGGCTAATGGGAAATAAGCACATTGAAACATTAAAAGATGGTGTGTGGGTCAATCATGCTCTTTTTTGCTTTGTAACATGTGCAGCTCTGGTCTTTGTGCTCCAGTCCTGGCTTAGTGGAAGGCTGGCCCTCTCCCATGTGTAGCTGGTTCTTGCCTTGGCATTTAGCTACCTCTCTTCACGTGCAGCAGGATCCCACTTGACCTTCCATTTCCTCTCAATGGTCAGCCTTCACAGTGTGGTTCCCACTTGGACCCCAGTCACTACTCTGTGGACAACTGGCATGTACCACATGTGATTTTTACTTGGATGCTGGACCCTGTCAGCAGACACTGCCATCTTGCACATGCAACTTTGGCTTGGATTCTCGATTTTGCTCAGTAGATGCTTTTTGTGGTAGGACCAACTCATCTGGTCATGTGCCAGCAAAAATATTTATTAACTCTCTTTCTCTCCCTCCTTCCCTATGCTTCTCTACCTATTCTCCTTTTCTGTCTCTTCCTATGTGTATGAATAAACATTTTGTTGTTTGTTTGCTTTTTTCTCTCCATTTGTCTCAGGTTGCATCATGGTCATATTCTTAAGCATGTAGGTGAGTGAGGATCCACTGACTATGTGACCCCCTTTTCCCTGGGTTTGTTTTATTTTAGCTTAGTGCTCAATGTGGGGGCATCATATCTGTAGTTACCAGCCTAAGGGATCCTTCCTTGTGTTGGCTGTGATCTGTAAAATGTGGGTGTGCTAATCCTAAAAGTCCTGTTAGGACACCATTTTTTGTCACCTGTAGTTCTGCATTCCTATACAAAGTTACAACTTCACAATCAGTCATGGGAGCAAAACCTTACAAGTCAACCAAGACCAGAAAGCTTGATCAGTCTGGGAAGTCTACATATCATAAAGTGTAACCAGGAATGCCTAGGGGCTGGGGACAGATATAAGACAAAGGACCACAGAAGCTCATCAAAGGAAAGTCTTGTTGTTAAGACTAAAACCAAGGCTGGAATCTAGAGCTTGATCTCAATTACAATAACAGGTCATCAAGCAGATAAGTGCCTGGGGGCAGAGGGCAGACTGACCTCTGATACTTTAGATGACAGCACATTTTCTATTTTCACCACTCCCTTTTCTTTTTCTCCTTCCCTTCAGAATTTATGGATGGCTGATTATTTTATCAATAAAAAGACCAGGATCTTGCTCTTTGGCAGCATCCTGCACCCTACAGCTTGCTCCATGACTCCCATTTGTCAGTGCAGTGTTGTCAACACAGCAGTACACCACTATTGCTGTATAATTAGAAGGATTTTTTTTGTTTATATTAGAGGAATTTGGGTTTTATTTCACTAGTTTGTTTGTACACGTGTGTTGACTTAGACATAGGTTCTTTCGCCCACACCTCTGGCCTGTACCCCAATTCTTATATGCACAAATATTTTTTTTAAGGTTCTGCTTCTTTTTCAAGTTTTGTTTTGGGTGATCTTGTTACAGGGCAGGGAGAAGGACACCTCAGAACCCCCAAACCTGCCTTGTCTAAATGAGTTTTGCCATCCGCCACATCAAGACAAACATAAGACCTTTAATGGAAACAAACTTGACCTTTAATGGAAACAAACTTTAATACAATTAGTAAACAATACAGAAAAGACAAAGAATATAGTTACTAAATCAAGCATAAAGTTATCCCTCCTCTCAAGGGTAAAATTCCATACAAATAGCATTGACCCTAAGCAAGGCCCAAAAGCCTGCCACAAGTCTAAAGTTCCTGGCAGTAAAGACCCATAGAAATGGGTCAGAAAGATTCAGAAAAATCTGGAAGGAAAAGAGTAAAATCAAAATCAAGATAAAAGCTACCATCGTTAAGCACCCTATGGGTCTCTCACCAGCATCTATTCCAAGCAGGTTGGGACCAAAAAACAAGCGCAGTTTCTTCACATGTTTCTCTGCTCCATGTGCTATTGCTGAAATACTCCTATTATCTTTTTTTCTAATTTCAGGTGATGTTTGGGATGAATATCAATTTCTCTTTTACTTTTTGGGTCCATTGGCACCAATAACCATTTATCTGGAGCTTCACATTAGAACCTGCCCACTACTTATTTACTTGTATAATCTCAATAAAATACTTACTTGTATAATCTCAATAAAATACATTCAGTTCCTCTTAACATAGCCCCCTTTGTTTAGAGAAATTTCCATTAGTAACTACAAAGGAAACCAGGGAAATATCTATGAGCTGTAATTTGCTAAAGTTGGAGGACAGTTTAGTATTAAAAATAATGTGATCATAAAATCATAACTATGTTACAACAGGAAGGAACTAAAGCAATCTCAGTCTTATTGTTGCTAACACAAACATAAACAGAGGCAAGTGAGTGACAATGATGAGTGAAGGAGACCCTGCATTCTTCATTTAGGAAATTAATAATTCTGGCAATGGTCCAGAGTAGTCCCCTGAGAACAAACCCTGTTGTCATGTGTGACAGGAACAGTAAAATAGACTCTCCCCACCAACTGATACCTTTTCAGAAGAAGCAAGAAATTCCAACTATTATAAGAATATAAATTTTAAACTCAAGAAAACAAAAATACAGCGTACCATTTTAGATTCTCTGACATTCTGATCTTCTGATTTCACTGTGATGACAAGTAAGTTAATAGAGGAAAAGATGGAATTAGTGGGAAGCACAAACATAGAATCAGAGATGTCCTGATTTTCAAGTCATTGTTTTTATATGAGAATAAATCCTTTTCATCTTTCACTGTAGTGTAGTCATTTTTTTTTCTCCATTATACATCAGAGTCCCAGCAGACTTACTAAATATATGTTTTTAACTAACCAGGAGAATTTTCTAACCTTCTAGTCCAGCATAATGAAGTAAGAGTTAGTTGTTCATTCTACCAATAAGTTGAAAATTGTTGGGGCTGGAAAAAAAATTGGCTCTACACACAGAAATATCAAAATATGTATGTTTAATTCCATGTGCTTTCACATGTATACATATAACAAATCACAGAAGAGTGCTTTTGAGATATGGCATGAAAAATTTGAATCAGATACATGCAAAAGGAGAGACCAGTCCAAATTAATTTTGATTTGTCTTATTCATGGACCTTTTAGAAGTATTGGACAAGTTGAAAAATCATAGAAACAATGACTATAAGCAAATTCATTAGTTCATTTAAAAGAATTTTGAGTACTAATGAATAGTGTGTCAATAATCATAGTAGTAAAGTTACTTTAACCCATATTTATTTATTATAGGGATCAAAAGTAAACAAATTCCTATTTATTGTAAATACATGCCAATATTATAAATATAGTGTACTTCAGGATAAGGTGTTATCTTCAAGATTGGTAAAAGTGGTAGCATGGAGAAAAGACTGAAATAAACAATATAAAATAATTTCTATTGAAGAGGACAATATATGTCTAAGGAAAATATATTTTGTTCAAAAATTGTATTTTCCTTTTTCTATATTATTTTTATTGATGTAATTGGTTTAAACACTATATATAATTTAAACACTATATATAACTTAAAGGTATGACTTCATACATCTTCAAATGTACGCTGACACACTACACTGACCATGAAAACACCCATAAGCTGCTATCCTAATCCACTGAGCCCCATACTGATCTCCACCACTTCTCTCTGGTAGCCTTGTATTTACTGTCCAATTTCTAAAGTTTATTTTGGTTTGGTTTATTCCTTTTGTCTTGTTTCTCTGCATTCCATATTTGAGTGTAATCATTCAGCATTTACTTTCTCCTCCAGTCTTATGTTGCTTAGCATAATTCCCTCTCATCATGTCCATGTTGTCACAAATGGCAAAATTTCATTATATTAGCTGATTAGTATTTGTGTGTGTGTGTGTGTGCGTGTATCCCTTCAAATTTGTGTTTTGCATTCTTTGAGTATATACCTGGGAGTGCAAATGCTGTACCACATAGTAAATCAATTTTTAATATTTTGAGGAAACTTCATACTATTTTCCATAGGGTGCGGAACAGTCTGCATTTCCACCATGGTATACAGATTTTCCTTTTTATCCATGTCCTCCTGTGTCTTTGGGGTCAGCTAAATAATCCAAGTTCACCCAGAATTATCACCATGATTAATTTAAACATATTTGAGCACTTAATTATATATCTTCAAAATCCCTTCACAACTGTACCTAGATTAGTGTTTGATTGAATAACTAAACAGACAGAATATGGAAAATATCATGCAACAGAATATTAAAATTATGAATGATATGTGACTGTAGTAATTTTACAGATTTATAAAGAGAAAAAAACTAAAATCTTTGTGAACGATAGGATGGAAGTACCTGCAGGCAAGAAGTGATTGAAACACAGAAGCTGATAACATGAACTTCAAAGATGGGATAGGAATATGTTTATAAAAGTGGGTATAGTAATAGCAAAAGGAAAACAAACTCTATGTGAACCCTCAATGAACATGAAAGAGGAAATGTAAATTAATTGGCAGAGCAGCTGCAAAAGGAAGGTCCTCAAGAGAGAACCAGTTTCCAAATAGAGTAAGTAAAAGAATTAGACATTTGAAATTTATTTCAGCAATAAGAAAATGTTTTTTTAAAGAATTAATTCTAAAAGAGTAATTTGAAGAGTTTCAGGAAGCGATAAATAATATCAAAGAAGGTAACATAAAGAACTCTGAACTTTGTAGAAGTCAGAGTCCACAGATATTAAGTGATATAGAATATCTGGACCCCATATTATGTATGGCTCAACTGGATGTAATTATTTGTAATGTTGTAATCACAAATATAATGTGATTATTTGTAATGTTTTTTAGTTTTTGAAATATTTCCTAGTAAACATTACTGTTACTAATGAACATATTCTACATTATTTTTGAGATAAATTAATGGGTAAATAATAAAGGAATGACTTTTGCAAACTTTTTGGAGAATGTTTAAAGATTTACTCAAATCAAGACACTATAAAGAATAGATCTATGATAACTCAGAAACACCAAGCCAAACATTATTTTACTGTGAGAAAACAATATATATTTATGTTATTATATCATGGCCATTGCTATCTACATATTTATGATTCTTAGTTAAAAGACTTTCAGACAGCTAGGTTTTCATTTGGCTTACTAACCAATTTTCAAATAAGCGTTTATAAAATATTCAGGTATCTTTCTCTTGTCTTCTAATGTTTTCTCATTTAATTAATTTATAAACAATACTACTTTTAATGTGTCAAAGCTTTAAAAAAGCTCAAATTAGCTTTAATAAAGCTCAAATATGCTTCCTAAAAAGCATAATATACTTATGCTAATAAAAGGTGATTATAATTAACATGTTTTGAGATCTATTGTAGATCTATTTAATTAAGAATTGGTTTGATATCTACAGTTAGAAGAAATCTGTGAATGTTATTTTTAAAATTCTTTTGGCATACTACCCTTATTTATTTTTTTGCTGATTTAAATACTGCTTTTATGAATTAAAGCATGAAATAATATTAGCACGTAGGAGTTACAATTTACTAACCCAATAATTTAATATTTATAGAATGTTTTCAATATTTCACTCAGGAGGATCATCTAATATCATTCATTGGCATATAAGTTAAATCTATATTATAAGGATACAAAGACCACTAACTTGGAGGTAGTGAAATCCACTTGGCCTAAATTATAAAGTGATCCAGTCCTGAAAATAAACATTCAGTCAAGAATCTAAAAAGAAATTAGAATAGCGTTGTCCCAAAACTCCATCCACACATCATCACTCAAAATAACTTAAAAGTTTACAGTCATTTAATTTTTTTAAACATTCTAGTTTAAATGAATATATTTTAAATTAATTAATTCTTATGCCATTGTTAATTTTTGGATAATATTTGATTTCTCTCCTCAGGTATAGTCTCCATAATACTACAATCTATTTTAAATCACACGAGCACTCAAAACTAGATTCAGAACATGTTTTCTTATTGTTATATTTTTGTTGTTATTGTTGCTATTTTGTTTTAATTAGTGTAGTGGTACTATAGTGCAATTAGCATTTTTATTATTCTTTGCATTCAATCAATGCAGGAAAAGCTGGAGTGTGAATTATTGGCAGGTAGTCTTCCTCTGATTACATTGAAATGTTCTCATTTTGCATGCAGATTAAATAGCCATCTGTTTCAATTTTTCAACTCCAAATTTAAATATTTGTAATACCATAAAATTGGAGAAAAGAAAAATGCTTCCTAGATTATAACAAGGTAAGTAGTACATGAAAATAACAGTATATTAGCGACATATAAAGTGATTTCAAGGTGTTGAATGGCTATTTTAATAAGTGATCTCCAGTTAATAACTGACTTACTGAAGTCAAGTCTGCATTCATAGCTTTGTTAACTGTTTGCATTTTTTTTAAATTAAGGAACCAATGTAGTGAGGCACCCCCCTGGTTGTTGCAAGGGGTTGAGTTGCAGCACTGTGGGGCTGCCCACAATTACTGAAGCACGAGGAGGTAACCCGCATGGTGCAGCAGACCTCTCCTGTCTTGTCTGCTGATCCTCTCAGCAGTTTATTCCAGTCAATCCACCTATTCTGTTCCCCACTCTGTCTCTGGTGAATCCTCTCACACATCTCCTAGCACACCTCTGGACTGTACCCCAATTCTTGCATACATAAATGAATAAATCTTTTTTTTTAAAAAAAGGAAGCAATGTGTGAGCATAAGATGTTTTATGTACCAGAAATTGCCTCATTAGTAACTATTAAAACAGTCATCTTTTTGTAGACCAAAAAGTTAAGCCAAGTGAATACAGTTCTATTACTATTATATCAATCAAACCATGAAATTGTGAGTGTTGTCAGTTAAGACAGAAGCTTTGGTGAGAGGGGTGTGGAAGTTCTTTGAAAGAATAATGCCTTGAACATGGAGAAAACTTTGTGGGGGATCTTGGGTGCTTCACCCAGACTGGATCTCCAGAAAAGATAATAAGGTAACAGGCATTCTGATGTGCACTTGCCCTTCTCTGAGGCTGGTATGAACTTTGTGAAACAAAGTAATAGAAAGGAACTGTGTAGGTAGTTTTTCATCTGAACCCCAGGAGAGTGTTATCATGATGACACAAATGTGAGCCAGTCCCAATCCAGCTCATCAACACCAACATTTGAATCCCTGCAAGGCCCTCCTCAACATGCAGTGAACAAGCCAGTCACAAAAAATGCATGTGAGTACACACAGAAGCCAGCAAAGGTACACATACATACACACACACACACGGAACATTTTTCAGGACATACCACATACTGGCTCATCAAAAAAGTTAATAAAAATAATATCATGAAGACTGAAATCATATCATGCTCTAATCAATATGATATTAAACTTAAATCATCATAAGAAAGCAAAAATAACTTCTAATATGTAGATATCAAACAACAAACTATTGAATGACTAATGAACAAGTGAGGCGATCAAGGAAGAATTTATAAAACTAAAAGAGGGGCTTCTCTAGTGGTGCAGGGGGTTAAGAACTGCACTATGAAGTATGCTGCCACCACAGCACAAGTTCAATCCTTAACCAGGGAGGTGACCCACATCACCTGCTGCTCCCATCAGCAGTGTATTTCAGTCAATCTGCCTTTTCTGTTTCCTACTGTCTCTCACCCCTCATGCCTCTGGCTTGTACCCCACTTCTTATATGCATAAATAAATAAATCTTTAAAAAAAAAGGTAAAACAATACTGAAGACCAATGAATATGAAGCAGTACAAGAATCTATGTGATACAGCAAAAGCAGTAGTAAGAGTGAAGAATATATCAATATAGACCCACATTAAGATATAAGAACTCATATAGCATTACAGCTTTAAAAAATATACAGTAAAAATCAAAGGCAGATCAAAATTTCAATGAAACCAAAACTTTATTCCTTGAAAACCTAAAATTACAAATCATTAGCTAGCCTCACTAGGGGGAAAAAATAGAGAGGAACACCTAATAAGTTGAATTAGAAATAAAAAAGAAGTTGTTATATATACCTCAGAAATAGCAAGGATAATCTGACTTTAATATAAATGTTTTTCTGGAGAGGCCTAATGGGAATACCTGCCTATATACTATGCACAAAGTTTGAATTTTTGACCAAGAAATGGCTTTTTATTGAGGCATAAAGAAGTCAGAGTTTAAGCTGTGACCTAAGATATTAAAAGTAGAAGACAATCAACTACAGATCTACTAAAAGAGTTTATAATAAAAAAGAGGAAATAGAACATCTGTAACCCTAAAAGCAGAAGTGAAACTAGTAGAGTCAAGATGTAGGAACAAAAGCACTTTTTTTTTTTTCCTGAGCAGGTAACAGTAAAGTGAGGGGAAAGAGACAGAAGGGAAATGAAAAGACAAAAGTTACATCACTGAAGACTGAAGAGGACAGGAAGTTCCTTTCTTTTTAAGCCATTCCAAGATTTTATTTGGAGAATCACATGACATAATTATTTCATATACACTATGTATGTATGCATGTATGTATATGTGTACTGTATACATATATGTGTATAGAATATGTACACTATTTTTATAAATAAGTCTTAATAAGTAGCACAAATGAGAGAAAGCAGAAATTTCCATGAGAAACTTAGAATTAAAGACAAAAAGAAATGGATTCATTTGGAATGTTTTAAGCTTAGCATGGGGCAGAATTAAAATATTATTGTACAATCATTTCTCCTATCTTCTGAAAATTAAATAGGACAACCTTTAAAATTAGAGATGAGAAGACCTATAGAGAAAAATCTTATAAGTTGTGAATTTTTATCATTTGTGTGTACTCTTGCTTGTTCTCTTGTACATTGCATGCTCACAGGAAGTAATGTAACCTTATACTTCAGACAGGAAGAGGTCAGCTTTAATGCTGATCAGCTTTAATTTTGCCCAGCAACAGATCCACCAATAAGCACCTCTTTCCAGCCAAGGAGAAATCATCACCACTCCCGGTTTTGGCTCTTTCCCAATAAACTCTCATTTAGAACAGTTCTGGCAGAAGCAAGCTCCTTTCTTCTGTATTCTGGATTTGCTGTATGCTGGCATATGTTCACATTTCCCCAACTGCAATTCTTCTGCTATTGTAGAATAAACTCATTTTGCTAATAAAGTGACTTTTTAATATTTTACAAAAAAAAACAGCCTCCTCTACATTGCTGTAAGGTAAATGAAGATATCAGGTTTTTCTGTCCTCTTGTCATTAGTGTCAATGATAGACCCCCATGGTTCTGCATGCATACCTGAAAGTGGGCATCTCAAGTAAGGGGTGAACATGCGTAGGTGGGCATACTTGGACTGAGACACAGCACATATAAGGGTGGCATCATGGGGATGCTTGCAAGAGTAAAAGTATAAGCAGTAGAAACATAGCAGGAGAGAGAGAGGCATGAGAGGCCAGAAGTACAGAGAGCATGAAGAATCGCCAGGGGCTAGGTGGCCTGCCAGCCTTCTGGCCCCCAGCCTCTCCACCTGCCATGTACCTGGTTGCCTCTGATGTAAAGAGTAATAAAAGCCTGAAATAGCCACTGAGGGTGCCAGGACTCCTCCTTGACCTGTCTGCCAAATCATAGAGAGCCTGTCCCATGACCTCTTGCCACTACAATTGCCAATCCATCTTTGTCTCAGTTGGCTGATTTTATCCTTTTACTTAATTACCTTAATTTCTCAAAAGACCTTACCTTAGGTTCAGGTGTGAACATATGACTTAGATGCATACTTAACTCTTCTTTTTTTAATGGTACTTTAGTATTAATAAGAAAATCAAGATCAGCTGTAGCAAAGCATTTGCTATTTAGGAATTAATGGAGCTTGAATAAAACAACAATACCATTTAAGTCTTTTATTTTGTAGATGAGAAAATGTCAGCTCAAAGGAGGATAAGTTTGTCATATTTTATAGCCTATTCTCAGCATTTACAGATTTGCTGTGTTATATTATGAATATTTGCTCAATAAATGTATTTCACAGAGGGCAACATAAGACGTTAGTGTCAGGGTTGGAACAATAATGCAAATCTCCTAACTTCAAAAATAAAATCTTTTCAGTCTGCTTTCCCATGATCATTATAAGCTAATATAATTTTTTATCGAATTCACAAATAAACTGAAGAAATTAACAAATGTCCACTAACAATTTATTATAATCTATTCTATATCTATAAAATATTCACCTGGACCCAGCTACTCTGACTTTGTCCTCTAATTGAGAATGTGTTACCTAATATCCACATTATTTTTCATAAACTTAAGGACATAGTGATATTTCCTTCTTTATGGTATCATAACTATCAAAAACATGTTTTTATTTCTAACAAAATCAAACCCTACAAAATTACTTAAACCACTTTTTTTCTCTTCCAGTCATCACTCCTTTTTTTTTTCTCTTTTCCCTTACAACTTTAGTTCTTAAACAAATATTTGTGTCCAGTTTCTAATTTCTCTCCTCCTTCCTCTATTCCACCCCTTTAAGTAAAGTTATAAAGTATGTCCTCATGATATCTTGCTTCAATTATTACTGCATTGGACACATATGCTTATTTTTAGACCTCATCTTTCTAACGGAAAACAAAAACAAACAAAAAGAAAATAACTCCTCTTATTTTCTGTTCCACTTTTTCATTACTCCTGAAAGTTTACCTCTAACACTAGATACGTGAACTTTCCAAACAAAGCCATTCTACAATTTTAGGCTGACTGACCTGGTATCTAATAATGGTTAAAAATGGAAAAGAAAGGCCCCAGTGGAATTTCTCTTGCTAGATTTTCACCCAGACCTGATATCTGACCTCATTGCAGTTTCAACCTCTCCCAGAATTATAATCCTACACCAATCAATCTGGAGTTACAGGCCATCATCAGTGAAATAATTTAATTGATAAGACCCCCCTCCTTCTTGTAAGTTTTAAGGAAAATTATTTTACCTGAAATAATATTTTATTTTGCTAATAAACTCCCCCACCTTCTTTCAGTCTGTAAATACTCTCCACTTTGTGTAAGCCCTTGCAATACCAATACTGGATTTTGCCAAATCCATGAGTAATTTAATAGAACCAATTTGACTTCTAAATTGGTGAATTTTCCTTCTTAACATAATTTAATTCATTTTAACAATTGGTCGAGAATTGCTAAAGTTAGCAAAGACCCCACAGGTTAGGATTGCTCCTGTCTTTAGACACCAGCAGTTCTCAATGTTAACTGTGCTTCTGACTGACTCTAAATCACAAGCTTCTACAACCTCTCCTTCAGGTTCAGTAATTTCTTAGAATTGCTCATAGCACTCAGGGAAACAATTAACTTGCTAGGTTACCAGTTTATTTATAAAAGGATGTAACTCAGTAATAACCAGAAAAAAAAAAAAAAGATACATAAGACAAGGAAGTGGGAAGGGAAATTGATGCCCTTTGGGCACCATTCTCTCAGCACTTTCCACATTTAATAACTGAAAAGCTCTCTGAACCCCTTCAGTTAGTTATTTTTGATTGTTTGGAATTAGTTTTTTTTAAAGGAGTTTTAATCCTTAATAGAGGGATGATTGTTTAAATCATTATTGGTGATTAATTCAGTTCCATCACCTCTTCTTTCCCTAGTATTAGGGAGAAGGGGATAAGTTTACATACCATGCAAAACTGCAGGGAAAAAATGGAAGAAAATGAGGGCTGTTGAGGAATCACAAATGGTTAAGGGAAAAAACCCACGTTTATGTTTTAAGTGTCCATGTCACCCACATACATTAAGGCAAAACATTCTAACTTAAGTGTGCTCAAAGATTATTAATCAGTATGAGAGTCAAAGAGAATTGAGAGAAAGAGAAAATGGAGTAGGGAAGAAAACAATTACAAAACACAGACTCCAGATTAAAACCCAAAATCCACCCATCCTTTTGTGAGCACCAGTTCAGCCAAGCAGGCAAGACCCTGAGTGAGCTGCCATGACCAAAAGCAAAGCTGTCAAGTTCTGTCTCTGTAGGAATCACTAACAAGGGGCTAGGCAGGCCCCAAAGAGCTGGTAGAAGAGAGTGAAAACGTACAATACAAGCTGAATGCACAAGAGGACCAAGATGACAGTTTTTCTATTTGCCTGTATGTTCTCTGTTCCTTCCCCTTGTTCTTCAGTGAGTATGCTGCTTCCTCCTCTTTCCTAGCAGTCCACTGTTCAAGAAGTCCCAGAATGCTGGAAGTGCAATCCAATTGTGGAAGTGCCAAGATGGGGATAGATTCCATAGTGTCATTTACTACTACTAGCTTGGAGATCCCAATTCCAGCCTGCCTCTAAAAGTTCCACCTCTTTAACCTCAGAATTGTTTCCTCATACAATAAATTCCCATTCTTGTTGTGCCTATGGGTGAACTTAACCTAGCTGTCAGGATGATGGCAGACTTCCCGGAGGTACTGTGGAACTGTAGGCACTTTAACCTGTTGGGAACACGTTTTCAGATGGGAATGTGTTTTTTTAAGAGGAGGTCAGCGTGTCCAGAGATGAAGCTTGAAAGTTAGATGGGGAGGTTTGGATTCCCCAGCATCTTTTTGTTCTTGGGATTTTGTTTTGCACCCAAAGTTTCTGCTGGTCAAGTTAAAATGTAGAGTCAGGCAGGGGTCCTTTCAGCAGGGCAAAAGTTTTGGTATGAGGATATCTGCTGAAAACAGCAGGCAGACATTATGGCCAGATTAGCATAAACAGCTAGACCACCTTGACAAGGAGTTAAATGTAAACAGGGACTAGATATAGTACATTATGATCAACAGCAACAATGGTACCACCCAGGAAATAATCCCCATTCACCCTCTTCTAGCTTGTGCCAGACTATTATGCATCCACAATCCACATCCCCACCATGCACATTCCTCCATGTACTTGCCTATTTCCCCTAAACCTGTCAATAAATATGAGACTTGCCTGGGGAAGAGGCCACTGCATCTTGGTAAGAATGAACCCCTCTAGGTCTCTCGATAGCTCACTACTTGGACTTTGAGTTGTCTTTCCTCCATCTTATGCTGCTCCCAATGCTGGCATTGGCAGGGGGATGAAAAGCAGGGGGGTGAGGGAATTGGGGGATGTCTATGAATACCCTTATATGCAAAGAGATTTGGAATTTTCCTAGTTCTATTGCAGTCAGTCAAGGATTAGTGGCAGGAAAAAGAAAGACATGTATAAATTTGTATTTTAGTTAGGTTTACCCACCAATATTTGAAATATAGTTTGGAAATTTGATCTTAAAAGGAGACTAAGTAGTTAGGCAGGTATGAACAATTTAAGAGAAATTTAAGTCTGTAGAATCAACAAATTTAAATAAATGATTAAGAGTAAGAGAAAAAGGGGAGTTGAGGACAACACTGGGGTCCTGAGTTTGATTAAATGTTGAATAGTAGTGCTTGTAACCAAGCTGGATAGTATATACATGAGGATTAGTACATTTGGGATATTTTGGAAAGATGTGCATTTGATATTTTGACTGTTAGTTATATATTATATAATATATAGTATATACATATATTTAGTTTGGGCAGATTCTTACAACTTGACTAAACACCAGACTCCTACAAAACAGCATAACAAAGATACAGAAGTCATGTTTTGGATCCCCAACTTTTAACAGCAGTTCAGAACCTGGGTCCCAAAATACTTAATAATATTTGAGTATTATCTACTCACCCTTTTCTACAATATTCTGTCACTTGAATAAGTGTGTCTAAGAATGTGTGAATTATTATAATAGATCCTTAACCATTATTGCAGAGTTTCTTTGGGACATAACCATTTCCTTGAGTCAATGAATCTGTAAGAAACTGTAACATTTTATTGTGGCAACTGCCTTCTATATCTGGCATGTTCATTACTATAATATTCTGACTATAGATGTTAATAGGTAGCATTGTTGGCTGTTTGAATATATTAATATCTTTGCAAGTACCTTAGACCTACCCCTTTGACTGCCCCTTCAATTTTGTAGGTCATATGGAAATTGAAGCTTACTGAATTCTGGATGTTTGAATTTCTATTACCTTGGCATCAGAACATTTATTTCTATAGTAAAGTCCACTTCTACACCCTTGCCACATTGTCAACCTGGGAAGTATAATTAAATTTTACAGTGAATAATAGGCCATTTCTGTAATCACAAGGGATTCACCTAATAGCAGAAACAACATTCCCAGAAGCATTCATCTACATTTCTTCAAACTGTGTTTTAAGGCCAAATTATTCATAATGTAGGCTGATTTTTTAAAACAGAAAGAAAAATGTAAAAATAAATAGAGTATAGTGCAGTTATATAAATTTTTTTTATCAAGATGACAGCCTCACTAGTGGCACAAGGGGTTAAGACACAGCACTATGAAGCTATCTGCAGCCACTGCAGCATCAGCATGATCCTGAGCCAGGGAGGTGACCCACATGGTGCAACAGACCTCTTCTGTCTCACCTGCTGCTCCCCTCAGCAGTGATTTTCTATAGATCTACCTGTTCTGTTTCCCGCTGCTCTTCCCCTGGTAAATCCTCCTACCCCATGAACACCTGGCTTGTTCCCCAGTCCTTTTATGAACAAATAAATATTTGAAAATTTTGTCAAGAAGTAAGGGTAGTCCCTCCACCAAAGCTAGTCATTAGAAAAGTTGTACATCTCCTTAGAAAAAGTCTGACCAACTATTCCTTCCAGGTTTAATATTGTCTCACAAAATGTCATTGAACTTATGATCACAAACTAATCATTTATTTCAGATTGTAGCAATCGGGATGTTCAGTCTATTAAATTCTCTAAATTGGGACATGAGAGGTGTATTTCATGGCCATTACTTGTACAGAAAGATAAAAACAATTGAAAAAAAAATACACTGGCAAACAAAGTAAGATAAATGTATGCAATTTATTATGACATGGTGGGTTTGGCTGCTAATAAGTTTCATGATAAAAGTAGCAGCAACAAGAGAATGACCTACATTTACTTTTATTCATGTTTAGATCTCTTGAAACTAGTTTGCATTAGCGATTTTATAATGTATTAAACTGACGCCACTAAGGAGGCCCAGTATTAGAGATTTTATATAGATTCAGATTTCCTGCTTTGTCAGTTGTAACTATGGCAGTGGTTTGAAATAGGAACAAATAGAAAAAACTCTAATAAAAAAGGTTTATGTATAGCTACTTACATAGTAGTATTGTTCAGAATTGCCAAATCATGGAACAGATCTATGTGCCCTTCACCAGACAAATGGATAAAGACATTGTGGAATATGTTCTCAATGGATTACTACACAGCTGTGACAAAAAATGAAATTGTGACTTTTGTGATAAAATAGAGGGACTTCGTGGTGACTATGTTAAATGATGTAAATCATAAAGAGAAAGATAAATATTGGATGATTTCACTCATCTGGAAAGTATAGATAATCAAAAAATATACACAGGCATAAATCAGTAGGAATAAATATTGAGCTCTGTGCAAGAATATAATGGTTACCAAAGGAAAAAGAGGGGAGAGAGGAGGAAACTGGGTAGAAAAGCAGAGGGCTTAGGCACATGTGGCTTGTTGGAAGGTGAGTGAAACATGTACACTTACGGAAGAGCAAATGGATAGATTTGATTGATTCATTGATAGATCTTGTATTTATAAATATATAGCATATATATAGCCCACTTAATTTTAAATTTTAATTTTAATTTTCATGTGCAGGTAAGAGTTTATTAGAAATCTGAGCTTCCTCATATTTTCACTGATTCAAGTTTGACTTACCCAGCCAGAATAAAAATGAAATAAATGGCTTTATTAGAATAAGGTATTCATTCCCATAAGAATTCTAATTTTGAGATTCAGTTATGATATTTTTGTAGATAATATATTTGTGGATATTATTAATCATCCTTGTAAACATCTTTGGTTCATCATGACATTATATTTATAGTTGTAGAATGTGTCATCCTCCCTGAGCTTGAGTTTGATACTGAATTAAATTACATTTTCTTCAAAACAATTTTCCCGCTATGCTAAATCATATGGGTTTTTAATCTTGCTAATGTAGGTAGGTTTTGGTAAATGTATTATTTCAGCATCCTTGGGGATATATCTAAGTAATTCTATACTTTAATACTGATTGCATCAAATAATTATAAAACATAGCATTTACCATTGCTATTATATCTTTTCTTTTAGTTATATTTCATACATAAGTGATAACAGAAATATTTTAATTCAATCATTTCAAATTATTATGATGTGCTATGAATATTGATCATCTGCAGTAAGGATAAAGCAAAATGTTCTTGCCATCTTCTCCACCGCCTAACTCAGAACAACCATCCAACAAATTTAGTAATAAGAGTGACACATGAAAATTTGGTATGTACAAGTATTTTTAAGAGACAGCCAGTGTTAAAGATTGTTTATTTTAGTTCTTGGCTGTCATCTCTCGCTCTTCCAAAACTCCAAATGTATATAAAATTATACTCCTGTTTTGTGGACTTTCTAAGCTATATCAGGGATATTATGTGCAGCTGATGGTCTTAAGTTCAAGAGAAAAGTGAAATGATATTTCTAGAATTTCATCATGATGGTTCAATGAGGGTCATGGTTATCTTTTATCCATATCAATCAGAACACAAAAATATGGGAAATTATTTCTAGACATTAGAAAATAAGCAGCTCACAACTCAACTCAGAAAGTAAATAGTTGATGTAAGCCTCATAGTCCCTGCAGTTTTAGCTTAGAGGACATTTTTAGGTTGAATGAAAAAGGGAAATAATAAGTACTCATGGTGTCACTTATATGTGGAATATAGATAAAGCAAATAGAGTATGAAATAAAGACAAATTTTGAAGACAAACTTTTAAAAGCTGACCAGAGTACTGAGGCAGCCAGAGATAGAAGAAAAATGAGTGTAAGAACAGGGTAGACACAGAAAACAATGGAAGACTGTTGGTGTCTTTGTGGAGGAATGACAACAGTGACTACACCTGAGTGAGGAAATCATATTTTTCAAAAAAACTAATAAAAATATAAAGCAATGTTACTTTACTTAAAAAAAAATACAAGACTTAACAAGTTTTCTTCTGCACAGTTTTTATAAAATGTTGGAGAAGTAAGGAAAACAACTAATATACTGATCCAACCTGAAAGATAAGAGATAATATCAGCCTTCATAGTAAAGGGCAAATTTGTTTACAGCCTTAAATGAATATAATATCTTTCTCTGGGATAAATCTTAGGTAAGGTTACCAGAAGTTCCCTGTAAAAGCCTGGGTTTCTGAACTTGGGATTGTTCATCATAACTTAGAGTTATGACACAAACTTATTATATATATATATATAACATCTACTTTAGAAATACATACACATTGCATCTAATGAAGTAGAAGATAAGGCAAACTGATTAGAAAACTGAACATGACATAGGAATTCTTTGTCTTCTGTCGGTATCTATGAATGTGTGATAAGCTAACCAGTAGTCATGTCTATCACAACAGACACTACAGACAATACTTACAGGACGATATTATGAACACCTTTAGACCAAAGATTTAAAAACTGTCCTCAAATGGGAAATTATTTAAAAGACTATTGGACACTGCCAAATCTCATTCAAGAAAAACTGGAAATGTTGAGTTATCCTAGATATTTCAATTAACTCTTTTCTTAAAAAAAAAAAAAATCAATAACCAGGCCTCCCTGGTGGCGCAGTGGGTTGAGATACACACTGTGAAGCATCCATGGTACAGTAGTGCAAGTTTGATCCCCCACCAGGGAGGGGATCCACATGGCACAAGCAGACCTCTCCAGCCTAGCCAGCTGCTCCCCTTAGCAGTGTATTTCAATAGATCTGCCTGATCTGCTCCCCACTCTGTCTCTGGTGAATCCTCTCACTTCTAGCCTGTACCCCAGAGCTTGTATGAATAAATAAATCTTTCAAAACAAAACTGAAATCATTTGAGATAAAACACCATCAAAAAGAAAATCCCACAACTACCTAGTTGGTTAACTAAAATTTTAAGAAATAATATGATTTGTACACAAACGCTTCTGGAGAGGAAAATATTATAAATTACTTTCTCACCTCATTTTATGATGTCAGTATCCAAAACAGACAAAAATGTTAACAACAAAACAAAACAAATATCATAGACCAATTTTCTTCCTGACTATAGTGTAAAAAATCTTAACAAAATTTCACCAAATCAAATACAGTAAAATGTAGAACTACTAAGGCATTATAGCCAATTTTGGCTCATTCCAGAATGAAAAGTTGCTTGGAAATTTGAAAAATATATGTCATTCAAAACAGTCTGAAAAAGAAAAATCATCTGATATGAATATCAGATGCAGAAAATGTATAATAATATTCAGCATTCCTAAAGGAGAAAAATTCTGAGCTAAAACTAGATAGTAACTTCATTAGTTTTCTACAGAGAGCTATTAAAAATTTAGTACTAGGGGCCTCCTTGGTGGTGCAATGGATTAAGCAACACACTATGAAGCCAACGCAGCCACTGAAGCGCAAGTTTGATCCCTGCCACCAGCCGGGGAGGTGACCCACATCTCATGGCAGACCTCTCCTGCCTCACCCACAGCTCCCCCAGCAGTGTGTTTCAGTTAATATGCCTGTTCTGTCTCCCACTCTGTCTCTCAATTCCCATACTTCTAGCCTGTATCCCACTGCCTGCATGCATAAATACATAAATCTTTAAAAAAAATTTAGGACTAGCATCCAACCTACTTGTAAACAGTAAATTTTTTCCATGTAAGATTGGGAGCAAAGCAAAATTAATTTGTCTCACTATTTTTATTTTACATTGACCTGGAGTTCCTATGTGCACATGAAGAAATGCAAAATGAAAAGTGTAGCAATTTTTCTTTTAGTTATACTTAACTAAAATATACTTATATTTAATCAGGTTTCTGAAATCCAATCATTTTTAGTGACTAATGCTGTCCATCGATTGTCCCATTTTCCTCATCTTGTTTGTTGTCAATGACTTCAAAATCTATAGCTGAAAAATTACTTATGAAGTATTTTGCTAAGGATGAGTCATATTATATTACACAAATAACCAAGCCCAAATTTTGTTGTTAGAGTGACAGTTTTATTTCTTTCTCAACCTATATGGCCACCATGAGTCATCAGTGAAGTTTTTAATGATTATATTTATTTAGGAAACTAAAACTACATTTCAAATATTACCCATAATCATGCTAGATAAAAATAAATCACTCTGAAGTGTTTCACACCTGCAATTAAATTGCAGGCCTACAAGTTATATAAGCCATTCATACTCTAAACAACTCTCTTTCTTTCTTTCTTTTTTTTTTTTTATGTAGAAGAACTGGGGTGTAGGCCAGAGGTGGAGGTGGTGGTGGTGGATGGGATGAAAAGATTCACTGTACACCACTGAGGGGAGCATTGGGTAAGACAGGAGAGGTCTGTTGTGCCATTTGTGGGTTAGCTCCCTGGCTGGGAATAGAACTCAGGCTGCAGAGGCCATGGCATTGTGACTAATCCCTAGACAACCAAGGAGGACCCATATCACAAACTCCTGATAGAGAACTAGAACCCACAACTCCTGATAGAGAAATACTCAAACATAAGTATATATCCAAATGTGGAATATTAACAATGTTTGTTAAATACTTCAATGACCACATTCTTTGGCTTTTCCAAATAACAAGGTATACAAATTTGTATACATCATACAAAGCAACATCATTTTATTTTAAAAAAATGAATTTTTAAAACATTTATCACTTTAAACTGGTAAATATATAAGGAACAAACAGTATATTAGTTGTTTTCCTTACTTCTCTAACATTTTTGTTTACTCTTAAGTTTAATTTATAATTCCTCATAATTTACTGAGAAGCCCTGGCCTCATGATACATATTTTAAATTTTATATGCATTTTTTTATAATTTCATGTATTCCACATGAAAATAAGACAAAAATGAGGTGAAGCTAAACTAATAAGAGATTCTAATTCATATGCAAATGAGCATTTTATATGCATGCCTATATACAGAAAGTGTTATTTAAAAAGGGAACTTTTCCCCTGACTTTTTTCTGATACTTATATTTTTCCTCAATTATGTCATAGGGGATGTTTTATTGTATTCTAAAATTTTGGTCACGGTGATTAATTTAAGAACAATAGCATTCTATTTATAACATAGATTAATCAAAGCCTTCTTCATAAAAATAGTCTTGTATGAATATGTCAAATCTCTGATGTAGCTCTACTACTCAGCACTAGTCACTTATAATTACAAAATCTAATGAATAATCTTCATGATTAATTTAGTTTCAACTATGTTTCTATATGAAAAAGACTTGCCTAAGAAAAATACATGGACCAATTCTGTGTGACATTCAATTTATTTTCATATATATATATATATAAACCTCTGTGTACATATGTCATATATTTGGTTTTATTCAGTATTAGAAGATTGCTAATTGCCAAATGTCTGCAATTAATCCCTGAACCCTTATATGTTTTCACATTAATGCTGTTTGCTCTTTCTATATGCATGTATACATGTATATGTCTTTAATTTTCCAGACTTGGAAATTAAAGATAAATTTGTGTATATCGGAAAGAGGATTGGAAAAAAAGAACATATGGAAGAGGTAATGAAAGCAAAAAATATGATATATTCATACTATATCCTCTCATGAAATAATTTGAATAAAAATATTTGCAATATTATGTAGACAAAACTTTACAGAGTTGCATTGTAAAATTAAACTGGGTGGTGCAATTATAGTTTAATTGTGGTCTATGCAATATGAAACAATGTAAACTTCCAATTATTTTTGATAAGATACACATAATTTAAGGTCACTAAATCCTAGGTAATTTCTAGCTTATTTTAATTTATAGACAAAAAAACATGTATTTGTTAATTGCTTACATATTATAAATGCATATAATCTGTGATAACTACTCTGATATTAAATGCTTATTGCATATGAAATATATTAACATATTTGTGATGATATAATATTGGATATAAATATTTCTTCTAACTCATATCACCTCTTTCTTTGTTTCCTTTCAATAATAAGTGTAGTTTATATAATTGTGTTTATTGCTTTAACTTTACACCCAGATGTTCATTATTGCTAAAAGCAAAAGAACATAGTTACTTTTATATTATTTTTAAATCAGAAAGTCTTAAATTTTGCTTACACTACAAAGCAACAATAAATAAGACATATAAATCATTCAGAAATTCTACATATATCTTCAGATAATTGTACCTAAAGTTAAGAATTCTACTTAAATTATGTTAGATTAATTGTAAATATTTCCCACTGAGGGGATAAATTGATGGGCTGACATAACCTATCTGTAAGTTTTAAGTATATCACTTGAGACTAATATTTTAATATTAATGTAGTCATCTTTGATGTTAAGTTTACATGTTATTTTTAAATGAAAATTAGAATTCATAAAATTGTCAGAAATTACAAAATTTACCTCTTCCTGTTTAGTGAACCTCAGATCTATGTCAAAAAAAAAATTATGGATTTTATCTGGTGGTGCACTGGACACAGATATGTAAAGAAGATGTTAAATTTACTCTATGAATTGAGGATGTTAAATTTACTCTATGAATTGAGGATGTTGCACATATATATTTTATTTCCTTTTATCTTTTTTTCTCTTAGCAATTTTTTCAGTTTTTTCTAATTTTTTATTTTTACAATTTAAGTAATTGTATCTGTTTTAAATTAATGAATCTGTTGCTTGTGTGTACACATGCATAAATAAAATTGGAGACATTTAAAGATATTTTACATACTAAGTTAGGAGCTAATGAAACAATTCATATGCAGTTTATAAATCACAATTTTAAGCAGCAAATTATCTGAGTGGAATAAGAGGAATGGTTTGTAAAGAAACATTCCCTCTCCTTGACTGTAAAAGATGAGTACATTCATTTTACCTCTCTGTTCAGCATATGTGATGAGACAGTTGAGAGTCTCTTTTTTTTTTCTTTCTTTCTTTTTAAGAGTAATATAAAGCAGCTTTTTTACACATGAGGTATAAGAAAATGGATAGTCTCAACAAGGTAGCATAGCATTTTTATCCCAGTAAACTAGTAGTGGGAAATTGAAGATAATCTTCAGATGAAGACTTTACCACTATGCTTCCCAGGAGCATCAGATTTCACTCTGAAAGAGGATGGTCACAGAATAACACATGCTATGTTAGAAAATATTTGGAGAAAATAATTACTGTATTGAGTAAAAGCATTGATTAATACATTTTCATTTTTCACAATTTGGACATGTATATTTAAATGATAACAATGCATTAGGTAAAAATACAAACATGGTGTTGCTTTATACTAGACTTAAATAAATCTATAGTAACATCAAATTGGTAAAATCCCTGATTGCCACACCACTTACACTGCTTGACAATGAACTAAATGAATGTTATGTGGTTTTTCTACAGAAGAGATGTAGTTTATTGGGACATCTTTTTAATTATGTGGTATAAATATAGCACATAATATAATATATGTGGCTGCTAGTGTTCAATACATATAGATATGCATTCATTTTTCTTGATGGAAAAACCTGTGGGAAAATAGTAGCTCCATCAAATTAGTGAGTAAACAACACCATTACATCAAAATAGATTTGCTCATTTACTCTGACAAGTGCAGCATTTTAAATTATTTATAGTTCCACTCTGAATGGCTTTAGTAAATGCCCTATAGTGCATTTAGTAAATTCAGTAGAGACTTAGAAACTTCTTTATAAATTATAATCCTTACAAAAGCCTTTGAGCATGTAATTGATAAATTTATTTGAATATTTATCAACTCAGAGGAAATTGCATTTCACATATAGACACATTTAACTAAAAAATACAAGTTCTTCTGTTTGGTGAAGGAGTAATAATTTACTAGACAGTTATAGAAATAAAGAAGTAAAGTAGAATTTCTCCTAATTGTGATAAGTTAGTTATGACTTTGAAGGCTTCCCTGTGGTCATAGATACTATGAAACACAGTCACAATAATCAATACTTTGTCAACTTCTGAGAAGAAATATTTCTAATTATATTAAATCTGGTGAGTTATCTCACATTGCTACACATCATTTGTGTTATAGTTAGCTAGCTAGCATTTATTAAATTCTACAGCCATTTAGGAAGAAGAGAAGAGGAATGGTGATACAGGCTATGATGAGAATGAACTCAAACAATGCATTAAAAAAAAAAAAAAAAACAAATAAACCTTCAGTTTCCTAGCTACATGTACCTATGAGCAAATATAAAACAAAAGTTCCCAATACCAATATTTGTGTTACCTCCATCTTTCTCATCTTTAGCATCATTGCACATAGTGTTTTAGCTTCTACCAGATAAATAAAAGCTACAAACTGTATTCTATCTATCTATCTATCTATCTATCTATCTATCTATCTATCTATCTATCTATCTATCTATCTATCTATCTTCTTGGAATAACTAGGCTATTTGCTCATTGATTACCAGACAATAAGAGTAACAGATGATTATGGCCCAATTCCATAAAGCCAACAACTAAACAACCAACATTTTGATATTGGCACTTGACATTTGAAGATGATGTACTGCAGAACCAGTGAAAAGCAAAGAAGAAATAACTGGAGTAGATGCATGGTGTGGTTTTTCAGTCACTAAAGTTGGTGAATGGTCCTCATTTTTATTTTTTTACACATTTTTTGAAGCTTCCTATATTCTTTACAAAAATAAAACATTGACATTATTTGAAACAGAATAAGTGGAGAAGAGAAAATTAATAAATAAGACTATAGTTTTCATGATGTATCACATACGTCCTATAAGTCATTACAAAGCATTTTTAAACAGATCTGAAATAATGAAACCTCTCAAGTGAGAGAAGAGACAGGATCAAGTTTTGTTAGATACATGCTGGAGAGATGAGTGGATAATCAGTGTTTTTGGATGAGTAAAATAAAATTATAACTGAGTTCATTTGAAATTTTTGGACCAAAAATTACAGGGTAATAAAATAAAAATAATGGAATTTTGTGTTAGGCAATCATGGTTTGAAATTCTAAGCCTGCTCCTATGTCAAAAAAATTTTTTTTTAATATATAAATATATATATAAGAAATTTAAACTGCCTAAACTTAATTGCCCTTATTTATGAAATGAGAATATTAATATCTATCTCATAGGTTTAGTTATTGCCAAAATGTAAAGAATATAACATAAATACTATGATTAAAATAGTAGCATGCCTGACATAAAGGAAAATCCAACAATTGTTTTACTCTAACTATATGATCATTCTTTTACATTACACTCTTTTATTCTACTATATTTTATTTGTGTAGACCTCCCTATTATGCAATAGTCGATTTCCACTCTCTTATATATAGAGACTATCTAATTTTGAATATTTACATTCTCATTATGTAGTATATATTGTATATAATAAAATCATAGTGTGTACAGATACAGATTATTACAAATAATATATAAGTGTGTGTATATAATATATATATGATATTTCATTGCTTTTGTTAAAATTAACCTATGTAGTTAAAGAATAGATGATCACATTTGCAGAATTAGAAGGTCAAGATTAGGGGCCAATTTAGTGGAGGGGCACTTAAGTGAAGAAAGACCAATAAGTCATGAGTTTTCTCTTTAGTGTTTTCTTTTTCCCATGCTTAGTTGACTGTTTTAGTAGATATAGAGATTATTTAGGAGTTTAAGAATTTTTATTTATGGTCTCTTACCTTGTGAAATAAAGAAAGAAAATCAAATATCAGCCTGTTCTCTCACATTACCCCAAAAGGTTAAATGTATTTATGCATGTAAAATATTTAGAATCAACCCATTTTGGGGACACATAATCATTTTATCAGCTAACAAAAAAGAAGAGTTACTTTTAGATACTGAGGATTTTCAGATGTATAGATTTATTGTTCACTACAATTTTAAAATTGCAAGTTTTTTTTCTGTTTACTATTATTATTTCTTTCCATAAATAGTGAGATATGTCTTTTTGACTAGTATCCACCCTAAAATAGAGAAAAAGCGACACATATTTTATATATTTTTGCTATGAGAAATAATGAGTAGACTCAGTTGCTGCTCTCCAAGAAGCACTGAGGTGACATGATCTATAAGCCAGCATTTCATTCCATCTCACAGCATTACATATATATATATATTTCTCATTTCATAATCATTTGTGAAAAATGGAAATAAAACTTTGTGAAATCAGAAAATGATCCAATATTTATTTTTATTGGGAAGGGATTCTGATGAATAAATTATTCCTTTTTAGTGGCGCCTCCAGATCAAAATAATGTATCCAAAATCTTTGCTGATAAAGCACTGATCCCATTTGCCCTTGCATATAGGAAGCAGCAGGAGATATACTGCAGAGCTCTAGGGAGTTACAGATGTATTTAATGGAAAGATGAGAGTTGAGACACTGACAGAGTGAAAATGTGTGCACATATGGAGTCAGAACAGGAAGACAGTACACTGTGGAAGTAAAAGTAAAATAAATCTTATTACCAGCAGCTAGGATGACATCTATAGTGTCACTTTCCTCAATACTCTTGAGCCCAGAAAGAAAACTAGAACGAAGATGATAAAAATAGGAATATAAAGAATCTCTACTAAACTTGGAGATGTTACCTTGGAAATAGAAAATGGTAACTTATGGCATTTCCTCTATAGAGAGCAAAGTAGCAGTAGGGCTGTATGCCCATGTCAAAAAGAAATGGGCTATTGATCCAACTTTGTGAACCAGCAAAACAAGAGGATTGGATCACTGCACAAATGATAGTGAATTTGGCTTACCTGGAGACACAACTTGTGGCACAGCTATGGGGAACTAGAACAGATGCAGAAACATCTGTGAACAGAAAGAAAGAAGGTAAAGAGTGCATGATGTGTTGGATAAGTTATTAATGTCAATCTTAAATGAAATCAAAGGCCTCCTCTCTGTTTAACTGTCTATAAAAATCATGAAAGTTGGTAAATTTTCTGACTGTAAGGTATAAACTATTGCATCAGGTTCCTGTGCCTACTTTATATTACTTAACACATAGCCGAAGATTAATTTCTGGGGACAATTCAAAATGAATTTCATTTCTTGGCAGAAAATGAACCCCAAGCCAGAAAGCACTAGAAACCTGATATTAGTGTCTGTTCATAGTCAGCTCTTGGAATTGGTATTGCATAATGCACATTTCAACTGAAAGTTTACTTATTCCCATCTCAACTATTTACTTCTCAATCATGTTCATATACAACCATCCTGTGTTAGGAAAAACTTCATACTGTAAGTCATCAGTCATTCTGATTCCTGCCAAGTATACTGACTAACCTAAAGTAAGTCAAAATAATACATCATTCATGACAAATTCAAATTAATCAAACTTGCTGAAAGAGTTCCTACAACTATAGTTCAATTAATCTGTGAATGTTTACATCAGGTAGGTTCACCTCTTAAGTGAGGTATATAAAGCATACTGTTTGGGGAAAAGAGTCATTTAAACAGATCAGTATATACTAAGTTTGCAAACATTGAATATTTTTCTTTACTTTTGAAATACTGCAATATTTTCCAGTTAATTTGAAGTACTATTCTTATCAATGCCATTTTCTGAAAAGCATATGATTATATTTAATTTACCTCATTTAAGTCATAATGAGGCCTTCATTTTCTTGAATATTAAGTATTTAAAATAAGTTTAAATATTGAGTATTTAAAGTATATAAAGTAAATATATATATGAAATTAAGCAGTTTTCCCATCTTAGTGTTTTTTTTTTAAAGATTTATTTATTTATGCATATGAGCACTGGGGTATGGTCAGAGGTGTGGGGGTGGTGGTGAGAGGATTCACCAGAGACAGAGCAGGGAGCAGGACAGGCAGATTAACAGAAGTACACTGCTGAGGGGAGCAGCGGGCGAGGCAGGAGAGGTCTGCTGTGCCATGTGGGTTCCCTCCCTGGCCGTCAGCAGGGATCGAACTCGTGCTGCAGTGGCTGGAGAGGTCTGCTGTGCCATGTGGGTCCCCTCCCTGGCTGGCAGTAGAGATCGAACTCGTGCTGTAGTGACTACGGTTTGCTTCATAGTGCCTTGCTTAATCCACTGAGCCACCAGGGAGGCCCCCATCTTAGTGTTTTAACCACATAATAAGCCTCTACTTTATTCATGAAACTCTAGGAAACCTGTTTTTTGCAACTTTTACAAAGTTTAATTTATGACAGAAAAATAATTGATTCACACTAAACAATACTGTTGTTAAGCAGATCACAGCACATGTGTTAGTTGCTCACCATATCATCATCCCAAGTGAGAAACTATGTAGAAATCACTTTGAACATATAATTATTATTATTTTTTTAAAGATTTATTTATTTATGCATACAAGCACTGGGGTACAGGCCAGAGGCGTGGGGGGGTGAGAGGATTCACCACAGACAGAGCGGGGAGCAGAA
>JAGFMF010012262.1:2189088-2211817 GCA_019455555.1 Galemys pyrenaicus | reverse complement strand
AAGGTTTTGTATGTTTGTCTTAATGCGGCGGATGGCAGAACCCATTCAGAGAGGGCAGGCTTGGGGGTTCTGAGGTGCTCCTCTCCCTGCCCTGTAACAGAAGGAAGGGCAGTTATGTTACTGTTGATCATAAATGTTTTGGGATCTCTAAACTCCTGCTCCTCCTCCTAATACTATCTACTAGAGGTGCAGTTGTTCCCATTCTTTTTTTTTAATCAGTCTACAAGAAAAGAGTTTGAGAAAACTATGCATGAATATGTTGTTATTCTGTCTATAGTTATTTTTTTAATAATAAATCTCTACTACTTGATCAACGATGGTCTTCTAATAGTACCCATGAAATGTAGAATGCTAAATTGTTAACATGCAAATAGAATAATAATTCAGGCCCTTCACAGTTCTTGAGGATGCATGTTGATAATTTTACACAAACACATGAATGCACATACACAGTAGTTTGAAATAGATCCAAAAAACCTGATGGTACTATGCAGATAAAAGAGAATGAGGAGAATATAATCAAAAGAAATTATAGATGAACATGTTCAGCAGTGTCTGTATTATTTTATCTCTTTTAAAATAATTGTAATGGAAAAATTAACTTAGGTCATAGGTGATTGACTATTTGTTGTATTATATTATTTTACAAATATATTTTAATGATTCATAATCAAACAAGGAATATGAAATATCATGTTATTGAACTCCGTTTTTAAACACAAGCTTCCAAACACTTATAATTTCTTTCATTCATTGCTTTATTCTTTTTAAGTTTGCTCTTTCAAGGGATTAGCAAATATATAAATCAACAACTAGCATTATAAGAATATTTTACCCCTGGAAAATCCATTTTATCTTCAGAAATGTGATCACAATTTGAAAAGTCCTCCTTATTTTTATCTACAATCTCTCTCTTATAATTGTCCTGCATCATACTTCAATTTATTCCTGAATTTATATAGTCACACATTTTTTAAAGATGTATTTGTGGTATTCTTTTTGCACATATATAATCTAGAATCAGAAAATCTCAGTTCAAATGCATAACTGCCACTTGTGTTAATTGTGTCATATTACTGAAGAATGAGAAATCTTTTGACCCATAGTTGTTTCAGTTATAGCACTTGTATAAGAGTACTAATCCTTTTTAACTACTGGAGGTATTTTGAGAAATAATTGAGTTCATCTTTATGAACTTTCTTTGTGAGTATTATAAAATACTGTGTTTTACAAAGACCAGAGGGAGACAAGTTTAAAAACTAACTCTTGAAAGCTGACTATACAACTGAAGCATACAGATCATGGAGGAGTTAGGGGGTGAGGCCAAAGAGAGAAGAGAACAAAATGGACTACAATGGTGTACTATGGGTGTGTTGTGCTTTTTAATCATATCCAAAATATAGTTTTACTCCAAATTCAATTTCATTAACCACCCAGCATAAAAACTTTTTAAATACCATCTCATAATACTGACATTTTCCTGCCAAATAAGCTGAGCAAAATTCTGTTTCTTCTTTAATAGTAAATAAAAAAAAAAACAAACTCAGAACAATTCAAGGGTAGGAAAAAAGCCACAGAGTATGAATACCCAACTTTAAAATTAGGATAATCAATCATAAAAGGACAAATTAATCTTACAGCTACTTTTCCAAATACAAAGAATAAAATGTTATTGTCAAATATATTAAAGTGGTTTAGTTTTGAGCTAAAGCCAAGAATTCAGAGCCTACATTCAAGGAGCCTCAAAAATTAATGGACTTTATTTTTAGATAAAAACAAAATATAAAGCACAAATATAAACTTATAAACTTTTGTCTTCAACAAAAATCATAACTGATACACATAACTGATAACTGGTTTTGAAGTCCAACCTGGGTTAAATTGTGACTCAGTGGTAATGATCATGTGATATTTTTTTCAAACTGTTAAGTTCAGTGATTTCCAGGTAAATAGTCAATAAATAATAGTATTATAATTTAATTCACTTACTATTCCCTCACCTAGCTGTTTTTCAAAATTTTACAGTCTTTAGTCAATCTTAATTCAATGACAATTGATCTTCTATTTTATTATTGAATAATTGTGGAGAATTTAAAATTGTATTCAATATTTCAGAAAATCTTTTTTCAATGCTTTGTCATTTTTCTTCAATTTTATTTTAAACAGTTTAAAACTGTGCTCCACAATTGCTAGATTTAGTTTCTTTTAAGTTTTTTTTTTATTGTACTACCATTATTTTGCATTTTATTTGATATTTTCCTTTATGGGAGTTCTCTCATCAAGTGTGTCACTATTGTTCTCCCACCATCAACCTCCCACCTTCCACCATAGTCCACTGTGCCCTCCACTATCTCTGCCTCCTACCAATACTTCAGATACTTATATTCTATGTGCTTCATTGAACAAGTTTAAAATGTAATAACTTCTTCATTGACAATTAGCTCTGCTTTCCAGTATGTTTATGAACACAATTTCTGCATTATATCTTAGGGTAATACAATCTAGCTTTAAATATTATTAAATTGGTCTCCTGAAGTTTTTATTTCTGTTAACTTTTTTTTTCCATTGAGGACAGGTCAAATACTATTAAGCCCTTTTATATAAAGTTAATCACAGGCGTTCTATATAATGATAATAAATTCCTGTTCTACAAAAATCTTTCATGACTAATAGGATGTGGTTGGAGTATTATTCTCTATAACACAAATCGGTGTAGCATTGAAATACCTCAGTAAGCCTGCTTCCCAATCTTGGGTAAACTACTTCTTTCAAGAACTCAGATGCCTCCTATGTAAAATAAATGTTTTAGACTAGATTGATAGTTTTCAAACTTAATAAATTTAGTCCTTGTCCTTAAAATTGTTGAGACTTTCACAAATGATCCCATTTATTTAATATTTAATTAAATGTTATTGCATATGTGCTTCTTAAATGGAAACTATAATATTCTAACATAAATTGAAAACCAGTACTGTGTGTTATTAAAAAAGGTAAGTATGAAACTCTAATTAAAATAGACCTGCACAGTCATGCACAGACAAGACTCATTTTGTTGTTTGATCTCTCTTTGGGGAAAAGGAAGATTAACTTCCATTAGAACAATGTCAGAGAAAACTTGATTCAAAGCATCTCTTTCCTAAACATAATCCAAATACTCAAAAGAGAGTTAAAATGGGTATAAAACGTTGTATGTTTATTAATGCACTGTCTCTCAGCCTCAACCATCTCATCTGTCTTAATGATTTCTCATGTTTGCTCTAGTAGACAATGATCATAGGATTTTTAATTGCTAGCAGAAATTTAGGTGTACTAATAACAATGATGTTAATACTGATAATTATTTGGCTAACTCTATTGAACTCTTAATATGCCAGGTAATGATCAAAGCTCCTCTTATGTTTTTCCATTTATCCTAATGATAAATCTATGGAGTAGATGGCATTGTAATCCATATAATAAACAAATAAAGAAAGATAAAGAAAAGTTTTAATCCCAGTAGGAGATAGACAAAGACAGAGAGAAAGAGGAGAGTATGGCTGAAACTTTAATACCAATTAAAAGACAGATTTAACAAAATGAGCAGAATCTTAAAAATGTTATTGGTTGAGAAAATATTAAAACATAATCTAGTAATAAATTATTTTATTTTCAAGTGACCTTAGATACAAGTCTTGTATTTGTTAAGGACATTTAAAAGCACAAGTATCACAATATCACCAATGTCCATCTAGTATATTTCACAACACACACAAAAAATAATAATAAAGAAGATAAGCAGAATTTAAGAACCCAAAACTGAAAAAGACACAGAACAAATGGCTAAGGACATAGAACAAATGGGTAAATACATTAGCCAAATGTAATATGAACTATGCAAATCATGTCAGGTATTTAGTGTCCAAAATTGATTTTAGTACTTTTTAGACTATAGTAAGAACACCTTGGACTATGAACTTGTGAAGACTTTTAAGTCATTCCCACAAGTACGGAGCCTGCCATAACAATCAGATTTCATTTTATTAGTGATCTAAGATGAGAAACATGGATAGTGATGTAAAGGCATACATAAACCAGCAGACTACAAGAATATTTTATTTTAGATAATGTGAAAATGTCCAACATTATCCTTGTATTGAATCAATTATACATTTGATTTGTACATTGTGAGTGAGTTGTGATTTTGAGTATGAGATGACATTGATTTTATTTACTTGCAATAAGAATGCTCTAACAACAATAGAAATAGGATTTGTGGAACTCAGCCAAAGAATAAAATAAATTGATGGAAATTTATTTTCCATTGTGTTTTGGCTTCATTTATATTGATATGACTGTAGATATAGATTTCTGTGAATAGTCAACAAAATTCAAAGCAAGGTTATTTTATTTAAGAATAAAATTTAAAATACAGATGAGATTTGGAATCCAAAATTGCTTTTCACTAGAGATTTTAGAACTCTTTTAGTTTTCCAATAACATAGTATGATATTATTTATAAAGTTTCAGGTTGAATGGAGTAGAGAGATTTTATGAATCATATATAAATTGAAATGTTTATTTATGTTAATTAAATAGAACTTTTATAAGTTATTTTAATTACTCCTTCTTTAAAAATAGTAGTATAGACAACTTTTCTATATATCATTTCTCAACTCTCAAATATTGAAATTTAGACACAAATCTGGAGATAAGATTCAAGTCTCTCTTGAACTAGAAAGGCAGCATCAAATGAAATCACTGAAAATTCTCACACATAACAACGGATTACAATGTGGGTAATTTTGCAAGAAGGAACAAATTGACAGTTGCAAAAATTGCAGTTGGCAAGTTAGAATAGACTGTAAGAAAGAAATACTATTAATGTTGAAACAAGAAGTCAGAACATATCCATGTGGGATAATTGTTGGGTGTTGCCAAAATCAGTGTATGTACATTTTCCCAAGTAATTAAAAGAGAAATTTTATAATGCCAAAAGCCAGAGTATTTTATATTTCTTATGTTTTTTTTTTCACTAGAATCATAATAACTAAACTTTACATAGTGCTCATACTGAGATGGTGGCTGATGAGATAATCTGATCAAGTCTAGAACCATCACTTCAGGGTAGCAATTTCTGACAGAAAGAAAACCTCTCAATTGTCTACAGACCAATTCTTCTGATGGCTTTATCTGGAGTGGAAATAAAGTTATCTACAATTATTATTTATTGAAATTTAGACACAAATCTGGAGATAAGATTAAAGTTGTAATGGGTATATACTATTTTGGTAAAATCTTGTTAGTAAAATGGTAAAATCTTGCCAATTATAAACAGTGGCTTGAAATGTAGAATCTCACAATGCTTAAAATTATTTAAAAGCATTGTGAACAAGACTCATTAACATTAGAGATAGTGTAGTATAAATCATTAGAGATAGCATAGCATAAATAGTAGCATACAGATTTTGTGGAAACTTGATTAAAAGTCACTGTTTATTTCAACATTTTCTTAAGAGGTTAATTATATTGTGCTTCCTTGAAAGCTTCAGGACAACAGAGAACATTTACAAGTGTTTGAGAATGAAAGCTTGTATCTTTAGAATTTAATTGGTATCCTATCAAAATAAAGCAACACAACCAATGCTTACAGAAATTATATTGAGTCACATGAGTAAATCTTAATACTTAAATTATATTCGGTGTATTATATTGAAATTTATTTAAATTGGCTAAAATCATAACTTTTGTTATTCATGCTGATTTGAATTTTTCTGATTTACCAAATTAATAATGTTTATGTAATAATGTAAATAACATAATAATCTTATGTTATTTAGTTCTGAGCCCCTAAAAAATGGAGAGGTGTTCTATTTACTTTCTTTTCAAATACCTAGCAAGGTGTATCTTCCTCTATGGATATTTAAATCTACTTATACAGCACTTAAATTTTTCACATTGAAGACATACTGGAGAAAATGAAAGAGAGGGAAAGAAAGATGGAGACATTAGAATTGAGATAATGAAATATCTAGCTACAGGTTTTCCAAGGATCTTGAAACTAAAATTTTTCAGATGTATGTTTGTAACTGTTATGGCTTTGTAAATATAACTAATGAGTATTTTAATACCAAAATAATGCGATATATAGATGTATCATATATTTTGTTTAACTACATAAAACAACATAAAACAGTTATTAACATATAAAGGGCCACAGTGAAAGATGTAACCGTACATTTTTCAGAGACTCATATATTAACTCATTTTATTCAAAATATAATAGTTTATATTACCTTACCATTTCTGTGAGGCTCTCTGAACAGGAGGTTATCAACTAATTAGCAAATATTTACTGGGCATCTTCTCTATCTGGATCCTGAAAAATTTGGTAAAGTTTATAAGGCATATGTTTTAAATTTTGTGTTCTTTCTTCTCAGATATAGTAGAAAATTTCTACTTCTACATAAAGGGGTAAGTTTATTCACTGATAAAATTAAATTAATGGTATCTAGATTAAGGAAAATTAACATAAAGTCAGCTAAACTTTTCACTATCTCATTAGAACTTAATGATATTTTAATAAAATCCATCAAAATCTTTGTAATGTACAAAATTACAATAATCACACAAAAATGGAGAAAAAGAATAAATGTAACTTCTATTAGTCAGCAAGTTTATAATACAAATATAATGTAACATTGTACAAAAAGATTATAAAGCATTTCAACATACCATTGGAGTTATTCTATTAAAAGTTTTACCATGAATATCAGCACATAAGACCCTTAGAATTATATATACTATTTTAAGTTCTTAGGATCTCAATTAGATAGCTATTTTTGCAGTTAACTTCCACGATTGGTTAAATTGTAATTATTAAATTGCACTTCTCATTAAGAGTGTACTAATTTCTGATGAGATGCAGTTTAGATTTGGTTTCACTTGATAGGATTTAATTCAAAAACACTGATTGGTAATTAAAGACATTGCTCTCTCTATGGAGCAGAACACTGTAACTGAAGGCTTTCAGTCTTCTTTAACTTTCCAATTTCCTTCTCCACTCCTTACAGGGAATTGTTTCATCTTTATCTAACACTGATCAACATAAGATTTGCAGATTTTTCTGGAAATCAAACCATACTCTATTTTATATATATATATATATATAATAAATAGGTTGGACAATGTACATTGTTACATACAATGTTACATTTAAAATATAATATCCATCATTTTTTTCTTAGCATTTACCTTTGTCTTTATTGAGCCATTGTGATGCAGAGCATAAGGAGACTTGTTGCTTGAGAAACATTCTTTCAAAGAATAGAGAAGTGTTAAAAAGTCCATTCAGAATTGACTGACTTTAATATTATAACATTTCTTCTCTTGATGGCAGTTAGGGGGAATAAATTTTGAAAGAGTATGTAACTATAACTAATATTATTTTAACTTGACACCATAGTCCTTGAATGAATCATGGTTTACATTTTTCAGGAGGTCACTTAAATCCTTCAAGTATTTCATGTCAGTCTAAAGAGTGGCACAATTTATCAAGTGATCCTTATCTGAATAGTAAATAAACATCTGTTGTATTTCAATGAAATCACAACTGTATTAAGGTATACATTTCTTAGCTGTATTTACCAATTGTTGAAAACTAACCTATTCATAAAATTTGATGATAGATAAGATTGGTGTTTTGGGAGCAAAGCAAATGTTTTCCCAAATATATTTAATAGGTAATACCCAGTGCTATAACTTGAAGAGTATATAATCTTTATTTTTTTTTCTTTTCATATTTGAACACCACTTCAAATATATACTCATAGTTCACCTTGATAAGCTCAATCATGACAACTTTATTAAAAATGTCAGGATGTGCTAGAATAGGAAACACTGTACTCTCCTCCCAACAAACCCCTTGACATACCAATTCAACACTAACATGAGGCCAATCATTTTGTGACAAATCCAGAAACTAACTAAGAGGGTACTGGACTCCAGGAGAGTGTGAAATCAGAATCACTGAAACAGGAATGAAAATCTACTCTCTGACTTTGTGCCAGATAATTCTGAGGGGATCTCCAACTCCCATCTTTACTCTCATCAGTGAAGACGTTGGGCTCAAATCTATGACCCAAATTTGTCTGAGTACTACTGAGGTATTGGATTATATATAATCATATCTATATCACAGAATTGTTGGGATTGAGATACATATATCTTGGTGGCTATACACTGTATACAAATATATGTGTGCTATATATATTATATTTGATTTATAAGTTATGTAATACATAAATTATGTATTTACACATTCTATGACACACATGTTCTGATAATGAACTACCTATCTGAAATGAAATTAATACAAAACTCCCATTTATAATATCATGGAAAATAATAAAATGCATAACAATAATTTTTTCAAAGGTGATTAAGAATGGATACACTGAAAATTAAAAAAAACACATTGACTAAAAAATAAACACAAAATTAGAAAAATATTATATTCATGGATTAAAAGACTTAATATTTTTAAAATGTTCATACTACCTAAAGTGGTCAATAGATTCAGTGTAATCCCTACCAAAATCCCAATGGCCGTTTTTACAGATATATATAAAGCAATCTTAAAAATTCATGTGGAACTACAAAAGACCCCCAAATAACTTAAACAATCTTAATAAAAAGAAAAAAAAATTTGGCCCTCCCTGGTGGTGTAGTGGGTTAAGCAATGCACTGTGAAGCAAACCGTAGCCACTGCAGCATGAGTTTGATCCCTGCCGCCGGCTGGCGGGGTGACCCACATAGCAAGGCAGACCTCTCCTGCCTGGCCCGCTGCTCCCCTCAGCAGTGTGTTTCAGTCCATCTGCCTGTTCTGCCCCTGCTCTGTCTGGTGGATTCTCTCACCTCCCCACACCTCTGGCCTGTACCCCAGTGCTTGTATGCATAAATAAATAAATCTTTAAAAAAAAAATAAGGGTTATACTAGTGGCATAACTATTTTCAAAATATATTACAAAACTGCAGTCATTAAGGGCCTTCCTGGTGGTGCAGGGGTTAAAGTAAGGATTATTAGGCTATAGGCAGCCACTACAGCAGGAGTTGTATCCTTGACTATGGAGCTGAGGAGCTGACCTATCGGACACAGCAAAACTCTCCAGTCTCACCCATTGCTCCCCTCAGCAGTGTATTTCAGTAAATCTGTTCTGCTCCACATTCTGTCTCTGGTGAACCTTCTCATCACCCACACCTCTAGCTACACCTCAGTTCTAGTATGCATAAATAAAAATAAACCTTAAAAAAACACTTCCGTTATTAAACCAATTAAGTATTGACAGAAAGATATGATTTTAGACTAAGGAAACTGAAAGTCATGCATATGTGGTCAACTGTTCTTTGCTAAGGATGCAAAAGGAGAAAAGGATAGATTCTTCAAAAATGGTGCTGGGAAAGTGGGAAATTCACAAACAAAGAATGAAATGGACCATTATACTTCACCATACGCAAAATGGATTAAAGACCTGAACTTAAGAACTAAAACTCCTGGAATAAAACATAGGGAACAAACTTCATAATTTTGACATTGCAATGATTTCATGGATATAACACTATAGCTATTACAAATTAAAATCTCCTACACTACAAAGGAAACAATAAAGAGTGAAAGAATAATCTACAAAATGTAAAAAAATCGGATATATACATCCGATAAGTGAATCTAGTCCTAAGTATCTAAGGAAGTCCCACAACTCAATAGCATAGTAAAATTATAAGTAATGTTTAAAATTTGTCTAAGTACTTGAATAAACATTTTTCAAAGTGGATCTACAATGCCTGACATGTGTATGAAAAAGAAACTCAACATCATAAATTATTAGGAAAATACAAATCAAACCCTCAAAAGTTATCTCACACCAATTGGAATGGCTACTATAAAAAAAACAAGTTTTAGTGACACCATGGAAAAAATTTGAATCCTTGTTATACACAGAGGAATAGAAGAGATGGGAAGACAGAGGAAGAAATTGGAGTGATATAGTTACAGGTCAAAGAGTGATAAGGATTGCCAGCAGTCACCCAGACGCTGAGAGAGATTTACACTAGAGCATCTGCACAATAGATTAATATACCAACACCTTGACTTTATAATTCTAACCTTCAGTAATACAAGAAAGTAAAAATATGTTGTTTCAGCCATCAAATTCTTGATATTCTGTTACAGCAAACTGAGGAAACAAATATGATTTTCCTTATATGAGGTAAATTCTGTCACTAATGGTAAAAGAGACATCAACAGAGTTAAAAATATTTAGAATGCTGACACTATTCCATCTTTTTAAATGTCAACATTGAAAGGTTAACTTGTAACTTAACTAAATTGGCTGAAAAATGACTAAAACTGAGCCACAATAACAATGTGGAAGTCTAAACTGCCACATGGATTATTGAAGAAAAAGATGAAACATATTTAGTAGTTTCTTTTTATGAAGTTCATATCCATAGATAACTATTAATGAATTAGGTTGTAGCACTATGAAGCTATGCACAGTCACTGAAACCCAGTACTGCAGCAGAAGTTCGATCCCCTGCCAGAGAGGGGACCCACATGGTGCAGCAGACTCTCCTGTCTCATCTGCTGCTCCCCAGCAGTGTATTTCAGTTGATTTGCCTATTCTGCTCTCTTCTCTGTCTGTGGTGAATCTTCTCATACCCAGTATCTCTGGCCTGTACCCTAGCTCTTGTATACATAAATAAATAAATCTTTAAAAAAAAGATTTACATACCACATGGCATGTAGGAATACAGATAAGCATACCATTTACATGTATTTATATGTATGCATATGTATATACACACATACATAGATATATACATGTGATTAAAATTGCATGTATTTTATGAAGATAAACATTTTAACAAGATATTTAGTAACTTTAAAATGTTACATGTTCAGGGATTATCTGCAGAGTTAGATTATTTATTTTAACTCTTTTATTAATAAATTTACTTCAAAACATTAATAGAAGATCTAACAATGCAATCTTTGTTTTTGCATGTGAATTCTATTTTGGTGTCCTATAACAGTTATTTTCATTATGATTTATCTAGATTTAAACTTTGTATGACAACCTACTTTTATTTCATGAATATTTATATATTTTACTAATATTTATTGTCCCACAAATATATACAATTTTCTTTCAAGCGATATAGTTTCTGAGAACAATAATACTGGTTTATGAAAATAATATAGCATAACATTTGTCATACACAAGATGCTGATAACTATTGCGGTTTCAAAGTAATAGTGAACATAAAACACCAATTCTAAGTGTTTTAAAGAATACCAATAATGTATTTTTATGACAGTCATATATACCATTAATACTACTATGCAAAGAGATAATACATTTCATGGAATGAAGTGCTTTAATTAATAGGAATCTTGAACTTTTATTTAAATGAATAAAACATGTATAACAACTATTCTTTGTGTCTTCCCTGCACCTGTTATTTTTCCTATTATTATTTAATAATATGTTTGTAACTTCGGAAGTCTGTGAATCAGTTTAGAGAATCTGAAATTCAAGAATTGAGAAATAAGAAACACAAAGTAAGTTAGTCTAACCTAATGATTTTCCATGTTTCAATTATAAGCCAGTCTTAGAGTTATACATCATATCTCATCCTTCTTCCACATTCAAATCTTCCTCTAGCAGTTTTCTTCTTACATTTTACATAGTGAATATCTACTTAATAATGTAAAAAAAAAAAGAAAAGAAAAGAAACTTGTACAAACAACAACCAAAATTCACTTCTTCTGAAACTACATCCATTCTATCAGGAAATCCTATTGGCTCAAAGTTCAAAATATAAGCAGAATCCACATACATCATCATCATACTGGTCTTCACAGCACCATCTTCTCTTCCCTGGATACTTACCTTCAGTATTCTTTATCAATATAGAGTGAAAAATCCCTTTAAAAATTATGTGGAACCATATTTGTTCATAATATTCTTCTCTCATGGGTCCCCCTTCCCTTTTAGTCAAAGTCCTTACAGTTGCCTGTGAGTCCTAGTAGTAGGTATTGTTATATATGTTATATATTATATATATATGTATGGTGTCTTCTGTAATACGGTTAACCTTATAATATTAATTAATGTTTTAGATGCAAACATTTTTGATTCCTAAGAAAAATTATATTAAAGCATATTAAATACATATGCTTTTTCAATAATGTATTACATAAAGTTTAGCACAAATATCCCTAAAACTGGACCTGATAACTATTATAGTTTCAAAGTAAGAATGACCATAAACACTAGTTCTAGGTACTTTCAAGAATATCAATAACATATTTTTGAGTGTCACATATGTCATTAATATTACTATACTAAGAGCTAATACATCTCATTTAGTTTCCTTATTACTCTTATTTGTTATTGTTGCTAGCATGAATTCCAAAAATATGTAACTTAATATAAATGTATTATCTTAAAGTTTTGGAAATCAGTTCACTGTGCCAGAAGGGGTGGCTTTTATTTATTTTGACAAAGCTTCATTTATTCTATAGACCCTAGAGACATCTATTTATTTGACTTTTCAACTTCTAGAAGCCATTTGTATTTCTTGGCTAGTAGTCCTATCCTCCCTCTTTTGGCCTTTACTTTGATACTTCTACTTCCCTTTTATAAAGAACCTTTAAATTGCCTGAGTCCATTAGATATTTGAGGATAAATCCTCATGTGTTCCTTAATAACATCAATAAAGTAATAATGCTAGTAAGAAGGAATTGTGTCTGACTAATATATTGACATTGTTTGCAAGATATATACTACTGGGCAATAAGGAAAATGGAAAATACAGTCTCTAATTTTTTAAATGACTTGAATATTTTTTTTTGTAAAAATTTGCAAAAAAAAAGATAACTTACTTTTAATAAATAGGAAACTAGCTTAGAATAAAGAAACAGCCTTGTACCTGGTGGCACAAGAATTTAAATTGCAACACTGTGAAGCTATCTTCAGCCACTGCAACATGAGTTCCAATCCTATCTAGGGAGCTGACTGACCCACATGGTGCAGCAGACCTTTCCTGCCTTACCTGCTACTTCCCTCAGCAGTGTATTTCAATCAATCTGCCTGTTCTGCTTCCGGCTCTGTCTCTGGTGCATCTTCTCACCTCTTCCCCCCCAAATCTGGCCTATACTCAGCTCTTGTATGCATAAACAAATCTTAAAAAAAAAAAAAAGAAAGAAACAAAGATGAATATCGTTTGGGAAAGTCTGATGCAATATTTTAATGAATTATTTAGGTGTTGGAATACATGGTGAGCAGAGAAACAAGAATATTTTTTCTTAAAATAATGAGATAAATTTCAGATAATAGAAAATGAAAATTCATAAATGTATTAGTAATTTTTGCATATCATATAAACTTTGAATCAATAGTATTTAACTCAAGATGTGTTTTATGCATCAGCTGAAGTTACCAAATCTAATATTTAGTTTTTAGAGTTTTTTTTATTTTTCAATTGTCATTTATACTGAGTAATTAGGAAAAGAGATGTAAAGTATAATGAAAAGATGTATTTTTATATACTAACATTCTGGATAGATGTGTCAAATGATCTAGTGCCTGAATTTTTGGATATGGAAATCATTCATTAAAATGTCATTTTGTTATTTAATGATATTAGGCTATGATGAAATGAGTGTATTAAGATGGCTTTCCTTGTAAGTTATAGAAATATCAAATTGGTTAATGTTACAATTTAAAAGAGACTCATTTAACTTAGATAACTAAGACCCCAGTAGATTCCTCTTTATTTATTACACATTGACAGTCCCTGTGGCAGAAAATATGCTTTCATCAACTTCCAGATTCCTACATCCCAAGATCATGAACCCTCTAAGAAACATCCCAACCAACCTTAGAGCTCTAGATGAAAAACTCCATGGTAAAACATGATAGACATATGTTAGATCATGGTTCAACATTTACCAAGCATCTAGGTGAACTAATTTTGTAGGATATATATGGTACTTTATTTAGCTGTGCCCAGTTCTCCTCTGTACATCTCTGGTTTGCTGGAGAGGGATTAATCCTGTTCAAATTAATTATACCCTTTCCCAGAGGGTATATTTGCTTCCAAAGAAAATGGTGATAATTTTTTCAGATGAGTGAATTTAGGGGAATACATGGGGATTACAATTGATGTCAAATATATATAAATTTAAAAATAAGGAAAAAAATAAAAGAGAAAAAAAATAAAAATAGCTAATAATAAGAATGAATTTTAGTATGATCAGGGTAGAAAAGCTTGATAGGGTCTACACGTTGGTGTGTGATTGGTGGGCAACCATGATGTAGAAGAACAACTCAAACACTTTTTTAAAATGACCCTCCAGTAAAACATGGTTTGAAACCTCTGATCTACATGATTGTGACTGGGAGACCTTAGAAAAGAAATCTTCAAATATTGTGGGAAACTTATTTACCCATGATTCATTGTCTTCTCTCTGTAGTGATCTTCCTTAACCCAGCCCTAATTCCATATTCCAAGCATGAATAAGGATTGAGGGAAGAAAGGTGAAAATATCAATCACTTTTTTGTAAGTAGATGAATCCAGCAGGTTTACACTTATATGCCTTGCCTTAGTCTTCTTTCACATTTACAACTAACAGCATGGATTGCTATGAAAATAAGTATTTAGATCATCTAATCCTTGGGTAGAAACAGCAAGGAAACTTTCTAAGATCTAGGTCATGAAGTATGTAGCCTTAAAGTAAATAAATATCCCATCAAGCATACAAAAGCTTTAATTCAGTCCTTTCTGAATGATAAAAGAGAGGAAATAAGGCAGGCTTAGTCATATAACTCAATATTGATTGGTGAGGATAGTATTTGAGATATGTTTTGATATATATGGAGAAACTGATAACTTTAGACTAATGACTTACTTTCTTGATCTTTATAAGGGGAAGACATAAACTTAAGAGTGTTATAAATATAGGCTGAACTTCATTTCCTGGGTGGGATGGAAGAAATAACAAAGAACTATTGGTAGGAGACACTTAGAAAAGTTTCAAGATAGTATTATTTTCAAGATAATGTGTATGTCTTATTCAAGATAATGTGTATTCCAGTAAAGGGACACCAATGTATTGAGTATACTGGTGAATCTGCTTAATAACAGAGAAAAAACATTGGAGGTAGAGACACTAAAGTCAGATAAGTTGTTCAGGACAATTGCTCTAGTGATTAAGCTAGTTACATCTGAGTTGTCTAGGAATACAAACAACTATAATGCAAAGGAATTTACGACAGTTTGGTTCTCCTTTATCTTCTTTAAGACACACAAGTTTATTTTTTCTTTCCCTCATGTTCACATACCATGTTAGTGGCAAAAAAGAGGATACCCAATCTGGATAAGAGCCAATCAAAGGAGGCTAAATCAACTCTAATAGAAAGATATGCTGAATGATTTCATTTAAAAATGCATTATTTAAACCTGAAGGAATAAAAAAAATAATTGGAGAAAATTAGTATAAAGTTACTCATTATGGTATGTCCTTAAGAAGAAATGTAATCAATTACAGAAAAAGAAACTACTGGTAATGTACATAATCATTAATCTGTGATTCCAACATTTTTCACCTTTTATTTTGTATTTCATTTAAATGTTCTCTCCTTTCACACATATAGTATAATGATAAGTCCTGTTAATGACAATATTTTTATTTTTTTAAAGATTTACTTTATTTATTTATACATACAAGAGCTGGGTGTAGGCCAGAGGTGGGATGTGGGATGAGAGGATTTACCAGAGACAGAGTGGGAAGAAGAAAAGGTGGATTTATTGAAATGCATTGTTGAGGGGAGCAGCAAGCAAGACAAGAGAGGTCTGTTGCCCCATGTGGGTAAGCTTCCAGGCCAGGGATTGAACTCATTTTGCAGTGTGTGCCCATAGCTTCATAGTGCTAAGACTTAATCCCCTGTATCACTAGGAAGGTCCAACTATATATATACATATATTATATATATAAATATAATTTTTGAGCTTATTTTGCAAAGTATTTTTTCACATGATTGATTTAAAGAGTATTCTGTAATCTTGCTCACTATTAATGGACTAGCTTGGGAATGTAGGGAGCTTAACTGCTCTCTCTATTTTTATTATTTTCTTTCATCGATTCCAGTGGCATTTACTCTCAGTCCTAGGCTGATAAATTCATGCATCTCCCACATTGAATCTATTAGTTAAATATCTAACTATTGATATGGCCATTGGGTGTGCCATTCTTTGTATGTATAGGCAGGTTCTTGAAGCTCTATCTAGAGTCTATTTAGAGTCTTAATGTCTCAACTCAACATATTATATCAGATTATATTCACTTTTAATAATCATCTACTTTCCTAAATTCATTAATGAGCTCCCTTACAAGTGCCTATTCCTACCTTCCATTAAGAATCCTTGCCACACATAAGTCTTATATGTCTATTCAAGGTTGCCAGTGCAACAGAACAAAAAGATCTGAAACAAACTATAGTATATATTTAAAATCTTATTAGTGCTTAAATGTAACAGAAAATTTATCTAATCTTCATTTTAGAAAAGGTTCTATCTCAACACTTTTCTTGTCTAGTGTTTTTTAACTGAAAAGGGACATAATTTTGAGAATAAAAAAATATCTTCAGCATATAATAGAAAAAAACAAGTTTGAGAAAATTAAGAGTAAATATTATAAATTTAAAAGTAACAATTGTGAAAGCCAACCTCATTTTATAAACAAAATTTATATTTGGATACTCACAAAGAGCTAGATAGTTTTGTTAGTATTTCATATGTGTCTAATGTAATCTCCACAACATATCTTTTAAAACTGCACCATGTTTATCTTCATTGTCCAAGTTTAGAACTGAAATAGAGGGTAAAATAAACTGCTCAAGTTTGAATATATTAGTGGTAGCAGTGAGTTTAAAACTCAGGGAATTGAATCTAATAACCACAGTTATCAATATTTTACATCATACATTTTTAAAATATTATATTGATTTTGTTATTTTTATTTAACTTAAATATTAAATTCATTTTAAATGTATCATTTAATGTAAATTTCCTTTTAAAAAGTGTACACATTTAATTCTCATAATAATCTATCATAATTTATATTCATTGAAAGATTGAAATTGCTTAAAAAAGAAAAACAGTTTTATCATATAAAATAAATTAAGGGAATAAATAAGTTCAAGGCTTGTGAGAAACTTCATGCTTATTCAGAGACCTAGACAGCTCCCCTCACTCCACCACCATCCTTGAGAAAGTTCAACTCAATGAATTGCTAGGATGCGGGTTCTATGGCAAATTGCAAATAGGAAATTGAACAGGACATAAAGGGTGTAGAGTTGTAGAATAATTTTTCATATATCTGTGTCACCTCATTGATCCCAGATCAGTCTGGGAAATACAGATTTTTATAAAAGCATGTTGCCACTTAAGACAGATTCTATGAGTAAGAAAAAAAAATGAGAATAGATATTCATAAGATATTTTAAAAATATTCATTGACATAATTAATATGTCAATGCCTCTGTATTAACAACATGTTTATTTGATAGTTTTCTTGCTTTTTAGCTGAATAAATATGCCTTGTTGAGGAAGTAGCTGATTTTTCAGTTAATTCTTAAAATAATGTTGAAATTCAGTTGTGACAATTTAATTTTGTTAAAATATAGTACACTACCTATTGCTACATAGTGTTTAATGTTCCTTTAGTCTAAAGGACATTATTGGATAAATATCAACCTATAAGGTAAAATATCTTCTTGGAGGCCTATATACTTTCAAATATAACTCTGAATCTTTGGAAAACAATACTATTTTTTTCCTTCTCTCTTTCATAATTGATCTTTAAGGAAGAACAACATACTTATAATTTAAACTAGGGTGCTATAAATACTTCATAATGATTTAATCATTAATTATTTCACTATCCCCTTGAAACACATAAAACAATTTTTGTTTTACAAATGGTATTGCTGGAGCAAAACAAGTCTTTGTTGGAAAATTCACTCCATTATTATTAATCTTGAAAATGTTCTTGTTAGTGGATGAACTGCATAAGAGACTTTCTAATTACCCAAAGTTCCATTAAAGTATTTTAATGCTTCATTAAAACTGATGGATGGTACACACCTTTGATTATTCAGGTGCTGATTAGTTGTGAAAAACACTTACACCACCAAAGTGTTTGCTAAATAGAGTTTGCATCTTATGATATGTTAAGTCTATGCCTGCAAGGGATAGATAAGTCAATCTTAGAAGCTCCCATGGGCATTATTTAAGAACAATTTTTTTCATCATATTTTGCTTTAGTATTTAATTAATGCATAAAAATTAAAACTAAAAAAACTTTTAAAAGACAGTAATTTAAACGTATAAAATGTATGAATAATAAAAAGGTAAAAGACAATGTAACAAAGAAATATAGTGTTATTTCCCTGCCTGTTATAAGTGTTACGAAATACTCATTTGATATGTCTCTGGCACAGCATCTATTTTGCCGTTAGGAGGAAATAATTTATTCTGCTAATTGACAAAGCAAAATAAAATAGAGGCATTAAAAATGATTTAACATTTATTTCATATTTGCTAAAACCCTTTTTCCAATTTTTTTATTATTTTTAATATACATTTATTACATCATCCTTCATATTCATACAGTGTGTGTTTTCTCATGAAATTCCTACCACCAATTCACACATGCACCGCCACCATGGTCCCTTGTGCTCTTCCCACCTCTGTCCTGATTCTTCTCCCTATTCCTTCCCTACAAAATGTCTCTGATATAAATCTTTCCATGAGAATTTCCTCCAGAGTCTGATAATTGATAACTGTATGAAAACTAGTAATCAGTGAGTTATATACAATTAAGTATCACTTTTTAAATCATTTATTTATTCATTTATCTTGTATTTAAGCATGCAAGAACTGGAATACAGGTCAGAGGTGTGGGGGGTGAGAGGATTTACTAGACACAGAGTGGGGAACAGAAAAGGCATATTGAATGAAATATACTGCTAAGGGTAGCAGTGGGAAAGACAGGAGAGGTCTGCTGCACCATATGGGTTAGCTCCCTGGGCAGGGATGGAACTCATGCTGTAGTGGCTGTGGATAACTTCATAGTGCTGAGACTTAACCCCTTGTGTTGCCAGGGAAGCCCCATAAGTATCAACTTCTGAAATATTGCTAGCTCTAGTGTACCATGGGCTTTCTTACTTTTTTTATCTTCTTAAAATATATGTATTGATTCTTTTGCTTGTTACACATTATCTATTAAACAATTCAGCTAATGATTATGTCTCTCTAATATGTATTGCAAAGCTTTAATAGATCAAGGATATCAGAAATATTTATTTTTAATAGATCCTCCATTAAGAGTAAGGTATTTTATATTACACGTACCAGTGGCACTATCCAGTATTTATCTTTCTCTTTCTGAGCTGTTTCACTAAGCATTATCTTTTCAAGCCTCATTCATGTTTTTGCAAATTACATGAATTTTTCTTTTGATCACTGAGTGGTATCCCAGTGTGTATATAAAGTAACTAAATTAATAGATAAAAACAAACCGAAAAACCCTTGATAGCTGACTACAGAATTGAATCACCAAGGGATCAGGTGATGGGAAGGGAAAAAACAAAGTAGGAAGGAAACACAATGGTTAGTTGGTAGAATATGAATGAGTGGGTGGTTGGTACATTATGGTAGTAGTATGTGATGGAGGTTCCCCTCTATTAACATAGTTAAATAAATTATTACTAGCAAAAGAAGGAAGGGTTTATTCACATCACTTTTGAGAAAACCCTGTGTCAGAATGTCTGAAACATGCCACATGGTCACCAAACATTATCCAAATATATGTATTGCTAATTTTTCTTTTCATTACAACTCTATTTTATCATACCTATCTACTGAGATTCAAGGAACAACAATAACGGGGCTTACTTAGCAAAGAAGGAAAAAGGAGTCACTGAGACCACAAGTGGCTGTTTACCACACCTGAGACAGTATCCAGTATTTTAAAGTTCTAAACACAAATGCTCCCAATAGGATATCTTCCCACCACTGAGTGCTTGGAGACCATGGTAGCAGGATGGAGAACTTCTCATGTCCAATCTGAAGTGAGACAACAGGTAAAGCTGGCTCACATTTGTGGAACCTCCATATCTGTCCTCTCTGGAGATCCAGAACTGAACTTATGCAGTCTGTATACTTTAGTGAACTTCAAAAGTCAGTGCCAGTCATGAGATGTGGGGAGAGGGAGAGCAATGCAATTTTGAGGCACATACATTCATTTTATTTATAATTCAATATTTGGAACAAAATGAGATGTACTCAGAAAAAAAAAAAAAAAAACATGGACAGATTTTTCTTAGTCTTGGAAAAATATAAAGGATACTGAAAAGGATTGGTAAATTAACATAACTATATGTTATGTGCTTAAAAGACTCTAACAGTATGAAATTATACTTAAAAAACACTAATTTTATGATTATATAAAAGCATTAATTAACATTTTCAATATTGGGAAATCAAATATTAAACAATGCAGTATGTTGATATTTACCATATTTATTACTATATAATAAAAATCTCATAGGTAATTTTTTTGAGGAAGCTTTTTTTTTATTAAATTTATTTAATTATATTTGACATCATTTGGATTCCCCAGAGAGTTCTCACCACCATTCTACCCGTGCACCATCACCTCAGTCCCTTGTCTTCTTTCTGCCCTCATCCCATCTTTGCCCTCCCTTTCTTCCCCTCCCTCCCCATGGTCACTTTGGTTTATCTTTGACCTTTTTGAATTGAGGTTTTTTGGTTTCTTTTGGTTGTAATTGTCCATTTCCTTGAGCTCATTCTTTCTGTTGTTGTTGTTGTAGCTGTTGCTCTTTCAAAATCCCTCCTAATAGTTAAACCATTTTTCTCTTGCAATCTGACTTGTTTCACTGAGTGTAACTCCTTCTAGCTCCATCCATGTTTCTATAAATGGCCCTAGTTTATCACTTTTGATTGCCTAATAATATTCCATTGTGTATATATACTACATCTTCTTGATCCATTTATCTATTTTTAGATATTTGGGTTGTTTCCAGGTCTTATCAATTTCAAATAGTGCTGCAATAAACAGACATACAGGTGCTCTTCTGGATTGGTGTTTTTTGTGTCCTTTGGGTAGATTCCTAGGAGTGGGATTGCTGGGTCATATGGTAGTTCCATTTCTAGTAGACAGAGGAACTTCCATATGGCCTTCCATAGTGGTTGGATTAACTTACATTCCCACCAGCAGTGTACTAGGGTTCCTTTTTCTCCACATCCTAGCCAGCATTTGTTGTTGTTTTTATACATATATGTTTTATATATAAATATAATATATATAAATAAAAATATATTATATATATATATACATGTATGTATAATCCATTCTTATCAGTGTAAGGCGGTACCTCGTAGTGGTTTTAACTTGCATTTCCCTGATTATGAGGGATGTTGAGCATTTTCTCATGTGCCTGCTGTCCATGTGTATGTCCTCTTTGGAGAAGTGTCTTTTAAGTTCTGCCCATTTTTTGATTTTTTTTTACTTAATTTTACTTGAGTCTTATGAGTTCTTTGTCTATCTTTGTGACTAGACCCTTGTCCATTGTGTGGACTGCAAAGATTTTTCCCATTCAGAGGAGGCTGGGGGTTTTTGCTTTGTTTTGTTTAATGTTTCCTTTGCTGTACAGAAGCTCTTTATCTTGATGTAGTCCCATCTGCTTATCTTCTGTCTCAATTTTATTGCTTTGGGGACTGCCAGCTCAAAAGTAATATTGAGATGTAAATCTTGCACTGTTTTACCTATGTTTTCCTCTACATATATTATAATTTCAGGTCTTACATTTAGGTCTTTTATCCATTTTGAGTTGATTTTTGGGCATGGTGTGTGGCAGTGGTCCAATTTTATTTTTTTTTTACATATGGTGGACCAGTTTTCTCAGCACCATTTATTGTATAATCGGTCTTTATTCCATTGCATATTCGTTGCTCCTTTGTCAAAGATCAGTCGTCCGTAGTTGTGGTTTTACTTCTGTGCTTTCTATATGGTTCCATTGGTCTGTGTGTCTGTCCTTGTTCCAGTACCATGCCGTTTTAATTACTATTGCTTTGTAGTAGAGTTTGAAGTCCTGGCGCGTGATACCTCCATTCTCCTTTTTTGTCAGTAGAGCTTTGGCTAATCAGGGTTTTTTGTGTCTCCATATGAATTTCATCAATATTTGGGTTATTTCTTTAAAGAATTTCATTGAGATTTTTACTGGTATTGCATTGAATCTGTAACTTGCTTTTGAAAGGGTGGCCATTTTGATAATGTTGATTCTTGCTATCCACAAACAGGGGATATTTTTCCATTTCCTTGTGTCCTCTTCTATTTCCTTTAACAGTGTTTTATAATTTCCTCTATATAGGTCTTTTGTTTCTTTTGTTAGGTTGATTCCCAAGAATTTGATTTTCTTGTTTTCAAATGTAAAGGGTATATTTTTCTTGATTTCTTCTTCTTCAGATTGGTTGTTTGTGTTTAGGAAGGCTACTGACTTATGTGCATTTATTTTGTATCCTGCTACTTTACTAAACTGGTTGATTGTTTTAATTAGATTTTCTGTAGAGCCTTTAGGGTTTTCCAAGTATATTATCATA
>JAGFMF010012262.1:2096199-2189038 GCA_019455555.1 Galemys pyrenaicus | reverse complement strand
GTTGGACTTTGTCAAATGCCTTTTCTGCATCAATTGATACGATCATATGGTTTTTGTTCTTCTTTTTGTTGATATGTTGGATGACGTTGATTGATTTTCAGATATTGAACCACCCTTGAGCTTCTGGAATAAATCCCACTTGATTGTGGTGAATCATTCTTTTTATGCATTGTTGTATTCTGTTGGCTAGAATTTTGTTGAGGATTTTTGCATCCGTCTTCATTAGGGAGATTGGTCTGTAGTTCTTTCTCTCTCTCTCTCTCTTTTGTGTGTGTGTGTGTGTTATCATTGTTTGGTTTTGTTTTAGTGTAATATTGGCTTCATAGAATGTGTTAGGTAGTATTCCTTCTTTCTCGATTTTTTGAAAGAATTTGAATAAGATAGGTACTAGTTCACTTCTGAATGTTTGGTAGAATTCATTTGTGAATACATCTGGTCCTGGGCTTTTGTTTTTGGGGAGTGTTTTGATTACTTCTTCAATTTCACTACTTGATATTGGTCTGTTTAAGTGTTCTATTTCCCCTTTGTTTAGCTTTGGATGGTTATATCTTTCTAAAAACTGTCCCATCTCTTCTAGATTGTTAAGCTTGTTAGCATATAGCTTTTCATAGTATTGTCTGATTATTCTTTTAATCTCCTTTGAGTCTGTTGCAATTTCTCCTCTTTCCTTTGTGATCCTATTTATTTGTTTTCTCCTATTTTTTCTTCGTCAGCCTGGCTGGAGGTTTATCTATTGTTTTTACTTTTTCAGAAAAACAGCTTTTGGTTTCATTAATCTTTTGGATTGTTCTCTTGATTCCTAATTCATTTATTTCTGCTTTAATTTTTATGATTTCTTTTCTTCTACTGGTTTTTGGATTATTTTGTTGCTCTTTTTCTAGATTGTTAAGGTGTGAGGTTAGATTGTTTCTTTGAGTTTTTTCTTGTTTGTTGATGTGGGCCTGGATTGCTATAAACTTCCCCCTTAGTACTGCTTCTGCTGCAGCACATACATTTTGGAATGTGTAATCGTTGTCATTCAATTTAAGTTTGTTTGTTTTAATTTCCTCTATTATCCATTGTTCTTCCAATAATGATGGTTTCAATATCCATGATGCGTGTAGGTTTCTTGTTTTCTTTCGTGATTTATTTCTAATTTGATGCCTTTGTGATCAGTGAATATAGCTGGAATGATTTTGACCTTACTGAATCTGTTGATTTTGGTCTTGTGGCCCAATATATTATCAATTCTGGAATATATTCCTCGTGCACTTGAAAAGAAAGTTTAATCTAATTTTTTTGGGTGTAGAGTCCTATAGATGTCCGTTAAGATCATGAGTTCTAACTGTTTATTGAGGGCTCTGGTCTCTTTGTTTATTTTTTGTCTTGTTGATCTGTCCATTGGTGAGAGTGGGGTGTTGAAGTCTCCTACTACATAGGTGCTTTCTTTAATGTTTTCTTTAGAGCCGATAGTAATTGTCTGATATATTTTGATGCTCCTTCATTTGGAGTGTATATGTTGATGAGTGTTCTATTTTCTTGAAGTTCTGTACCCTTGACCATTATATAGTGCCCTTGTCTTTTTTTACCTTTTTTATGTTGAAGTCTATCTTGTCTGATATAAGTATGGCTGTTCCTGCTTTCTTTTTTGGTCCATTGGCTTGTAAGACTGTTTTCCAGCCTTTTACTTTCAATCTCTGCTTATCGTTTGTGTTTAAATGTGTTTCCTGAAGACAGCAGAAGGTTTGATTGCGTTATTTATTCCAGCCTGCTACTCGATGTCTTTTTATTGCTGAGTTTAGCCCATTTACAGTTAAAATTGTTATGCTGGCATCTGTGTTCGCCATTTTGTCTTTCTGTGTTATGCTTTCCCTTGCCTTATACTGTTCCTCTTTTTCGTTCTTCTAATGGTTTTGGCTTTAGTGCTTGTTGTAGAATTTTTTGGAGAGGAGGTTTGGTCATGCTGAATTTCTGGAGTTTCTGTTTGTCTGGGAAAGTCCATATTTTGCCTTCAAAAATGAAGGTAAGCTTTGCTGGGTACAAAACTTGTGGTTGGCATTTGTTGTCTTGAAGTTTTTTGAAAATAACCTTCCACTCCACCTTGCCCATAGTGTGTCCTCCAAGAAATCTGATCTTAGCTTGATAGGTTTTCCTATGTAAGTTATCTCTTTCTTCACCCTTGACAGCTTCATTATTTTTTCCTTGTCTTGTATTCTTGGTAGTGTTTCTATTATGTGTCTAGCTGTATTTATATTTCTATCATAAAAATTTGGAGTACGTCTTGCTGCTTATATGTCTCTCTTCATTTCATCTCTTAAGCTTGGGAAATTTCCCCTCATTATCTCCTTAAATATATTATTATTTTCCTCATCATTTTCTTTAATATATATATACTTATTTATTTTTGCATACAAGAGCTGGGATACAGGCCAGATTCATGGGAGGTGAGAAGATTCACCAGACAGAGTGGGAAGCAGAACAGGCAGACTGACCGAAACACACTGTTGAGGGCAGCAGCGGGCGAGGCAGGAGAGGTCTTCCACTCCATCTGGGTCCCCTCCCAGGCCGGCATCAGGGACTGAACTCATGTTGCAGTGACTGTGGTTTGCTTCATAGTGCATTGTTTAAACTGCTGTGCCACCATGGTGGCCCAACTTATTGTTCTAAAATCATTTTTTTTTAAACTCTTATATTACTTTTCTTGATGGTGTCTGAGAGTTCTCAAAGCCTGACCTATTTTGTTTGTTTGTTTGTTTTTTTCCTTTGGGTTTCTCTGTCCTTTTGTTTTGGTTCTTTTTTTTCCTGAGTCTTCTATAGAACTAATTTGCTCTTCCATCTTATCCAGTCTACTTCCATTATTTTTTTTTTAATTATCCTGCAAGTTTTCCACTGTCTTTTTTACTATTTCATTTTCCTTTTCCAGATCATTGAATCTCTTTAACATACCAGTCATTTTTTCTATCATGCTGGTTCTGAATTTTTTTTTCTGTTAAGCTGGACATTCTTTCTAGGTCGTTGTTGAGTTCTTGTATTTGACTTTCTTTTTGTGGTGTATTTTTCCCCTGTGGGCTTGCTTGATTAGTTGTAGATTTTCATCTTACTGATGTCTGCTTTCTAATTTGTTCTATTTGTTGGGACATTGTGATGCTTGTATTGGCAGGCATCTCTTTGGGTGTTCCTTTTGGGGTATCAGGAACTGGTGGTCCATGAACAAATAAAAATACACAAACACAGCAAGACAGACACAAATGATATCCAAATAAGCAAACAACAGAAAAACAAAAAAATAGAAAAATATAAAGGGAGCAAGAGAGAAGAAAAGAGAAACAAAACAAAACAAACAAACAAATAAAAAGAAGCCTTCAAAAACTCACACTAAAACACAACAGTATGGGAGGTGGAGGGCAAGATATGGTGCTGACTGTCCTGCAGTGGCAGGTATGAGAGTATTTCAGTTCCTTTGTTTTGGCTAGTTGGGTGATTGGGCTCCTGAGGACTTCTTGCCCCTGAGAATTTGGGGTACCACAAGGCCCCCTATGTAGAGGCTGGTTTTATGAGGCTCCCTTTAATGCCTTTCCAAAGAAGGACAGGATTAAAAAAATAAAAAAAGGTTGAAAGAGGAAGGGTTAGGGTTAGGAAGGGATTGAAAAAGGAACGGGTGGGGAGGAAAAGAAAAGAGAAAGAAAGAGGAAGAAAAAAATAAAAAAAATAATTACAAAAAAAAATGGGGGTGTGGTTGTAGATAAATCAGAAGTCTCACCCTCTCTGTTTGGGGGGATGTTAGGTTGGGAGGGAGAGGCAGCCCCAGGTTGGCTGGTACCCCAACTGTGATTGTCTTCCCAGTGTCTCAGGTTTCAGGATGAGTGGTTCAACTAGTTTTTCTTGGTATGGGTGGGGGGTTTCACCTCTGAGTCTGATTATAAGCTCTTTCCCACCACCCTGTGATGGGGTGAGGTCACTTGAGGCTCTCTGGTGCTGCCCTTTCTTTGTGGTTGCACCAAGTGGTTTTACTTTTCCCTTCTGGGGTACTGCCAGGCTGCCTCAGTTGGAGCTCTCTCTCTCTCTCTCTCTCTCTCTCTCTCTCTCTCTCAAGCACTTGGGAGTGTTGCTGGGGTGCTCAACACTGGGCCAGCCCCTCCAGATGACCAAGGTCTCCAGCCTTCCCAGACCCTGTGGCCCCAGCTGACTGTGCCAAGCAGAGGTCCCGCAAAGTGGCTTACCAGGGCTCCAGTGGACTAAACTGGGCCTGGAACTCTGCCTGGCCCCAGCCCAGGTCACTCCCCTTTTGCTCCCTCTCTCTGGTCCATCCTGGAGCTGATCTCTCCTGTTCCCGCCTCTAAGCCCTGCTGGGCCACAGTGAGCTGGAGGCAGCAGATGGTTCTGCTCCACTTCTCAAAATATGTGCAGACTCCCTGTAGCATTTCAGCTGTGCAGGCCTAGTGGCAGTGCCTTCACCTCAGTTCAATCGCAGCTGGCATTGTTCCAAGCCCAGTGCCTGTCAATGTGCATACAAGAGCTGTGGTACAGGCCAGAGTCACGGGAGGTGAGAGGATTTATCAGAGACAGACTGGGGAGCAGAACAGACAGATCCACTGAAATACACTGTTGAGGGGAGCAGTGGGCGAGGCAGGAGAGTTCTGCTGCACCATGTAGGTCCCCTCCCCTGCTGGGGAGTGAACTCCCGCCATTGTGCAGCAGATGCTTCATAGTGGGAGCTCAACCCACTGTGCCACCAAGGAGGCCCTTCATAAGTAATTTTATTTTGAATTCTTGTTGCTATTTTTTTCTCTGTCTTATTTCCACTGATCCATGTACTTCTTTACAGTTTAATAAAGCATATTTAGTCTCACTGTTCAATAGCTGACTTCCTGGAGTGCACTGGAACTCATATATGTGTGCAATGCTCTCTATTTGCGTTCTCTTATCTACCACATTTAACGCACTGCTTGACAGACACATAGTACTTTTTTTTATTATGTAAACTTTATGCAACTTAGTTTGTTAATCATCTGTAACATTTCCTCTTTCCATGTTCCTTTTATAATGTGAAAGTTAAAATGAGGGAACCATATTTCCCAAAATGCCTCACCTCAGAGTTTGATTTCATTAATTAAAGATAATTTACTTGAGATTTTTGTAACAGAAAGACTGAACAGTATTGTACTTTTAATGTACTATCTGGATATTTACCCTGTTTGCTGAAGTTAATGTATACTATTTTCAGATAATGAGAGTAGAGATTATCTTCAGATAATGAGACTAGAGACTAGAACATTTTGACTGTCTTCTGACATATTGCTTGTGTTGATTTCTGCAGACATCTGATAGTATAAAAATTATTTCCTATGATTTCGGAGCTTCCTTTTGCTTGACCACCCAATGATGGATTTCCTGACAGCTAGTTTTATAACTCTTCCATGTTTTAAGTCTCTATGTAACCTTCTGTAAAACCATTCATCTATAGAATGCATACAGTGGTTTCTGTTTTCTTGAATGAATCAGCACTTGAAAACCATAATGTGCAATGGAAAGCATAATGACAAAATATAGGGATCAATCATATTGTAAGGGGTTGGGAAAATTGCAAACTCCACTGACATAAATGATGTTTTAAATTTAAATAGATAAAAAGAAACTTTCATGAAAGAGGAATATTGTTGAAATTTGTAGGTATTCATTATTTTATGACAAATGAAAAATTGTTACCAAATATGGCATTAGAAAAAAGTGTACTCTGAATAGTGATCATTATTATATATGCATATATACATATTTCAATATGTATTTATTTATGTGTACAAGAGCTGGGGTACAAGCCAGAGTAGTGGGAAGTAAGAGAATTCACCAGAGACAGAGCAGGGAGCAGAAAAGGTAGACTAATTGAAATACACTGCTGAGGGGAGCAGCAGATGAGGCAGGAGAGTTCTGTTGCACCATGTGGGTCCCGTCCCTGCCCGGGGATCGAACTCACGCTGCTGTGCAGCGGATGCTTCACAATGCTGGCTCAACCCGCTGCACCACCAGGGATGCCCTAGAATATATTTTTGAAAGTGTTCTTATCTGAATTAAGTTTAAGATTGTACCAAGACATTTTCAACTCATGATGTGGCCGACACACAATACGCACTTCCATGGTCATATGATTACATTAAGGAAACTAATTCAAAATTGCTAGCATCATAATTTATCTAAGAAAAATATATTTGTATTTGTAGCAATTATTTAAATTTCTATAGTTGTTATATGTGCTTATATAGTCTATGTAAAAGTGTTACTCCACATAAGTGTGATATATAATATATATGTAAATATGTATATGTATATATGAATCCCAAATTCTCAGACTTTGACCATAGTGAATAGAATATTGATATTTACAGACAAGGGTACAGTTGAGAATAAGGAGATAAGTGAAAACAATAGAATGTACCAACTGTAGGTAATATGCATGATTTGTGTGATATATAAAAATTGATTGTATTCTATTTCAGAATACATGATATAATTGGATTGCATGTGTGCACACACAAAAGAATAAGAAGATTTTGTTTATAAGTTGATACAGACAAGAGTTGGTTTGTGAGAACATAGCTACTGAAGCAGATTGTTGCTTGAAAACACATCCCTAAGAATTTGCATATACTGAGTAGAGTGCTTTCAGCTTATGCAGATCAGGAATTGAAAATTTCTGACTTTTTAGCAGAATATCTCACAAATTTCCTGACTATATGTACATGCTAATCCTGAAACTTGCTCAAATGGTACAAGTACAAGAAACACTATTTTTTCCACTCTGCATAATGCTAATTGGTATAAATGGTATTGCTGCTAATCTTATAAATTATTATAGAAGTATAAGTAGTAAACTTAAAATGTTACTGTTCTTCTAGTTTATATCTACCTACTGGTTGATAAATATTATTTATAATTATTATGAATAATCATTACTGGATAATGCTGTATTGAAGTTTAATCTCATTACTTTTATCTTAAAAGGATGAAGCATAGTCTTTTAAATATTAGGCCACATGCTTCAGTTCTAAAAAAGAACTAGTAGGATAACTGAAATCATCATGCTCTTTCTGCTATAAATCACTAAGGGAGTCATGTCTCAGATTTAAAAAAAGCTAAAAATTGAGTGATTTTTATTCCAAAAAATAAATATTGTGGGTATAGATACACATTTCACTCTCTTGTCAAAAAATTAACCTTATTTATTTTAATCATTTAAGTAACTGACAAGCAAGTTGATGTTTCCACTTTATTATATTTCATGGACAATTATTATCAAAATCATTTCCTAAAATAGAATTACCACCATTTTTGAATAGAAATTACCATTTTATTCTAAAATAGAATTACCATTTTTGTCTCATGCAAGAGAAATTCCATTTCACAACTGACACAAACATACTTCTCGAAAGACCAGAAAATAAAATCCATGAACCACAAAGTAGATATGCAGCAATGTTTTTAAAATTTGTCAGATCAGTATTTAGAATTTTGGAGTAAAAATTTTAAGGATAGTTTCATAATTAATTCATAACTGTTGTTTTGTTTATCCCTCATGAAAATGAAGACATTTTTAATCAAAAGTTTTATACTTGTGCAAATAGTGTTTTTATTATTTTTTTAACATTTTTTAATTTATGCATATAAGAGCAAGGGCACAGGCCAGAGTCCTGGGAGATGAGAGGATTCACCAGAGACAGAGTGGGGAGCAGAACAGGCAGGTCCACCGAAACATACTGCTGAGGGGAGCAGCAGGCAAGGCAGGAGAGGTCTGCCTTGCCAGGTGGGTTCCCTCCCTGACTGGGGATGAACTCATGCTGTTGTGCTGTGGATATTTCACAGTGCAGAGCTCAACCTGCTGTGCTACCATGGAGGTCCCGCAAATAGTGTTTTTAACTTACAAATTATCAAAAGGAATTCAGCATTAAGATGGTTGGTTTAGGCTGTATTTTTGCTTTCTATATTTAATTTTAAATTGAAAGAAGTGTTACAGAAATTTAAAGTTTGTGTTTCATAACTTCATCCACTTTCTAATGTCAATTACCATAGTTCAATCAACAAAATCTGAAAACTTCTTTCTCTTAATTCATGAAAACCTGTTCAAAAATTACAATATGGATAAATCACATTTTTATAATTTTCCTAAATTCCTGAGTCAATTTTTTTTATCTCATTAAAATGTGCAATCTCACAACTTTTTAAATATGCAGTTAGTCTGTTCTTTAATAGGCAATGAATCTTGGAGTCTTAACATGTAATATCAAAGAAATAGTGAAAGTTAAATGAACTTGATTATTTTGTTGTGTTTTTATTTAAAATTTGTTTTACGACTAATTATGTAAATTATAGACGATAGAAAAATGAGGATACTTTTTCTTTTTTGTGTAATACTAAAAATATATTTCAAAAACTGTATATTTAATTTAAAATGTTACTGAAGTGTTTAAGTAGTAGGAACATGTACCTAGTTTAGCTATTCTGTTCTTTTGATCACTTGTCTTTTGTTTTAGGTTAGAGGCCTTTGTAAAATTTTGTGTGGCAAATTACATATTGAGTGCTATCAATATGTTTGAGGCAATGAAATGACTATTGTTTTAGATAGAAATGTTTTCCTCCACTGTGCAAAGCTTATCATGGAATACAAACTGGGTGTTCTTATCCACTAGTGCATTAACAAATATTCTGGTTAATTGTAGTGAAAGGTAAACTTATTTTATTTTTTAAGTTGAATAAATTATCTAACACTATGAAACAACAGCTGAGAATATCTGCTTATTTGAATAATGTTGCTTTGTATCAGTTTTCTTCCATTCACTCTTCTTAATCTCACTAGATTTACTTTATGATTCTATATTTACTACATTGTTAAGATCTGTTGTTCCAAGACTTCTAGCTAATGGGGGAACACAGACAGGTAGTGAATTATGTAAGAAAGCAAAGTAAAATAATCATTCCCTTTACAAGTTCAAACTGGCTGCTGTTATCTATAGGGTAGTCCTAACTCAACTCTTTCTCTCTAGGTGCAAATGATCACTACTGCCTCCAAACCTCATGATGATTTCAATGTTAGAGGTGCCAAATTTTAGAAACTCTATAGCACTATACTGTCCTTTGAGATTTACCTATACTTTTCCTTCGAGAATGTAAACATGTGCATCATTATGTTTGCATGAGTGTGCACCTGTGGACGAGAGAGAGAGAGAGAGAGAACAATTCAGGAAAAAAGACAGAGGGGCCTCCCTGGTGGTACAATGGGTTAAGCAACACACTATGCAGCACAAATTCATTCCCTGCCACCAGGCAGGGAGGTGACCCACTGACACAGCAGACCTCTCCTGCCTCAGCCGCTGCTATTGTCAGCAGTGTTCTTCAGTCTATCTATCTGTTCTGTACCCCACTCTGCCTCTGGTGAATCCTCTCACCCCTCGCACCTCTGGCTTATACCCCAGTTCTTGTATGCATAAATAAATAAATATTTTTAAAAAAGAGACAGAAAAGGAAGGGACATTGACGGTTTTCAAAAGCTAAAACTCTAAACTTCATGAACTCAGGTTATAGAGATTAAAGCATAAGGAAGATAGATTCAGAAAGGAACAAAAGTAATGAATCATTAGCTAGTTTAAGATAATATTAATAAAAGAGGTATGGGATAGGTATGAGAACTGAAAAAAGGACTTTGAATAGGTGACACTCATTTTTTTAATTCCCACATGTTTCCTTATTTTGATATCATGTCTCTTCAAGACCAGGCCCACTCCACTGTTTCCTTCTTCCAGGAATACAGGATCTGCCACTTTGGGAGATCCCATTCCTTGTAATTTCTCAGTAAATACTCATCATATACCTACTTTCTAAATTCAACAAAATTATTCCATTAATATGTGTCAATTGCATTGCTTTTAATCTATTTCTAAATTGAAGAACACATTTTTACAGTTTGACCTGTAACTTAAATTATCTTAAAAATAAGGTCGTGTTTAAGATGTTTTCAGTAAATTAAATTTCCTTTTAATTAACATGATGAGATTTCAACAGTGTTTTTCAAAAAGATCTAAACCCAAAGACTGAAAATATCAGAACCTGCCTACTAATTAAATGGAATGGTTTAGGGATAGTGTGCTTAAATCAAAATGGAAATGACACAAAATGGAAATAGCATAGGATCCAGCAAACCCATTCTTTGGCATAATTCCATGAAATAAGAAACCATCAACCAAAAATCCATATATTTTACAATATCCACATCAGCACTAGTCACAAGAATTAGAATGTGAAAACAGTCTAAATATCCCTCAAAAGATGAATGGATCAAAAATATGTGGTGCATACATACCACAGAATATTATGCAGTCATAATAAATGTGAAATGCATTTATTTTCAACAAAATGGAAGTATTTTGAAGCAATTTTGTGCAAAAAAGAAAGTCAGAATGATAAAAACAAATATTGGGTATCATCTAACGGACAATTTGACAATGTAAAATACTTCAAAAACTACTGGATATCAATCAGTGCATAAGGGTGAAACTAGTACCAGCAGAGGATTCACAAGTGGTCAACTGCCATTAGACCTGCGAGTGAGGCCCTGGACCAGTGTGTGTGGTAGGGAGAATCAGCCATAGTGGAGTTCCCACCTATAGCACTATAGCCCTAAAAACAAACAAAAAAGCACAGCAAATGTCCACATGAGTCCTCAGTGGAACACTAAACTAGAGAGAGGGAGAAAATCAAATCTCCAGAACCCAATCAGAAAGACACAGTAGAGCTGCTTTTCCAATCAGATGTAAAATTAAATTTTGCCATGATAAAGAAATGTGATAATACAGAGAGAACACAGAAAAGCAGATCAAAGACATACAAGGAAATTCAGAAAAAAAATAAATGAATGTCCTGAGAGACAAAAACCAATGAAACAAGGTCAAAATTGAAGATTTTTTTTGAAGATTTATTTATTTATGCATACAAGCACTGGGGTACAGGTCAGAGGTGTGTGGGGGGGGGTGAGAGGATTTACCACAGACAGAATCTGGAGCAGAACAGGCAGATCAACAGAAGTACACTGCTGAGGGGAGCAGAGGGCACAGCAGGAGAGGTCTGCCGCGCCATGTGGGTCCCCTCCCTGGCTGGCAGCAGGGATCGAACTTGTGCTGCAGTGGTTGAGGTTTGCTTCATAGTGCATTGCTTAACCCACTGCACCACCAGGGAGGCCCAAAATTGAAGATTTAAATAAGAAAATAATCAAAATGTAGGAAGCAAAAATATCAACAAGAGATGGAAAAATCTGGAGAAATATGTGGAAGGAAAATAGATCAAATGAGGGAGGGAATACATGACCTTGAAGATGTGAACTCACAAAGAATCAAGGTAGAAAAGAAAGAGAAATGAAGTTTGAAAAAAAAATGAAGAAACGTTTCTAGGATTATTTAAATTCATAAGGAAAGGTAATGTAGGAATAATGAGTATCATGGAGGAGGAAGAAATAGAAAATGAATAGAGAACATAGTTAATGAAATAATAGAAAACCAGGCCTCAGTGACCCTCCCTGACACCAGCAACACCCAGACATGCCAGAACTGTGGACCTGTGGTAAAGGGCTCAGACTTCTTACCTGTGATAAGGGTGTCCATACCTGCCAGGAGTGATCCCAGCCTTAGGCAAGACTTAGAGTCATGCTTAGTGAAAGACCCAACCACAGACCAGTGTGAATAATAGGGGGGTAGAGAAACACAACAAAGTGTCACATGAGTCTTCAGAGGGAATACTGCACCAAAAATAATTTTTAAAAATCTCCATAAATACCAATAAAAATATAGAGAGAGTTGGAAATTATTTAGATTAAGAACATTTCCCTCTTTTATATAAGAGAAAATTGAAAAAGGAAAATGGTCAGAGTCTCAGGTCTTTCTCTAGGAAGCAAGACATGTGTCTTGGAATTTCTTATGAGGAAACTAACATTATATTACATAAAAGATACTGGTGTAGCTAGAATATATGTCTTTGGAAATTTGGCGATTGTATGCTATATTTTATTAAATAAATTTGACAAAAGGTGTTTTGTTGATCCAAACATTACTAACTTGCCTACAAAATGTACATTTTGTACACACACACACACACACACATACACATACATACACACAAGTTAATGCAGTCTGGATCAACAAAATGCCTTTTCTTTGGCAAATTAATTATATACATGTGATTTTTATGAATATCCATATTATATAATATTTGTATAATATATTGAGTTAACATAACAATTTATTCCCACATGTAATTAATTAATTACTTTCCCACCTTGTTTTGTTTATGGAGATTCAAAAATTTTAAATAATATGATTCTAATTCTTACATATCACAGCATATAAGTTATGAAATAATATGTTTTCTCAACCAAAGTTTATTTGAAACACATAATGTATTTGGAGGCAGAATAATTCAAGTTTTATAATGGTGGTCTCATAATTATTCAATGTTTAATGGTAGAATTGTTTAATAGAGTAAATTAAAATTTGAAGTTGAAGCTGCAACTATACACCAAGGAAATCACCATATAATTTTGAATTGCAAATAACCTGGTTTGACATTCTAACACGCAGATGTCACAATAGAATGAGACCACTCAACATAGGTACTCAATTGTGAGAATTTTAAGAACTCTAGAGTAGAAAGTTAGTTCATAATTTATAGTTTTAAAAATCAACTATAATTTTATAGCTATAACTTCAACCAGATATATTATTTGATGTTTAATGAGTTTTGTCAAAAATTTAAATGGGATGTTTCATTGTACTTTTACTTTCCTAATCACAGGTTTTAGTAAGATAAAAGCCACAAAATTTTATAGCCTCAAGGTATAAATTACTAGGAGGTTATATGTCTTATCAAAAATACATGTTATTATATGAAATTAGAGGTTAAATGTGGAGAACTGTAGATATTAAGTCAGTTATAAATTTAACATTTTAATCAATTTAATTGATCATGAAGATTGACACATAGGCTGTAAATGTTTACTTGGGAATGTGCTTTTCCATTTTATAAGATATCCTCTAATAGAAATTAGTAGACATAGTACATTATTTTGTGGGAATTATATGTACACTTATACAAATGTTTTTGAAGATTAGGGTATAGAATTATACTATTTGGTTTTGAATCCTATTGATCACAATTAGTGTGATTAACTATTTACAAAATCATTGGCAGGTTTTATAAACTCCATGTGATATATAAATTCCTTGTGAAAACATGGAGATAAAAATACATTTATAAGGATTATCCATAAAACAGCTGCAACAGTGTTAGCTACTAATATAATTATCATTCATATTTCTTATTCAAGAAAATAAAATATTACTTTTATACATAGTTATTGTAAATTGTTTTAATCAGCATTTTAACCTACTTAAACAGTATTAATGATTTGTTTGTTGATTCTAAAAATTCCTTTTTTCCATGGGAAGAAAAAATTGCAAAAGAAGAGAAGCAAGTAAAATAAACTTTTTAATTTAAATGGTAAAATTAAATTCATTGTCAGTTTTCTTTGTAATAATTTAGTGTTTCTCACACAGCACACTGTAAGTTCATCTTCATTTTCAGTCTCTATTAGCTGGATAAAACTAATACTTTTTTAAAAAAATGTTTTTTGGTTTCCCAAATATATTATGTCTTATATATCTTTTTCAGAAACTGCTAGAATAAAATGAAATAAAGAACGCTATAGTATGAAGCTCTCTAAATTTTGTTACAGCAGCACTTTCCTTATTCTTGCTTCTGTGTATTTTCCAGTAAACTCTATTTTGCTTCCTTAAGATGAAAATACAGAATTCTTTTACTCAGTGATTTTGACATCATCTATTCTCTGAAACCATGAACACATTAACAAAGGAAGAAGTGAGTGAAGATTTTCCAAGGCATAAAAGACTGAGTTTTGTTAGCATGAGCTTTCTATAGTTTGAGAATTTACCATTGACTAAACTGACCAAAATGATTAATTTCTCTATACTTGCCTTTTATAATATAATATTTATAAGTTATTTTGATAGTGGTTCTCCTGATAATTATTTAGATATTTGCACCTAATTTTAAAAATGTTTTACTTAGTTCTAAATTCTTACTTTTTTGAGTGACAAAGTATATTTTATATTTTTCTTAATTATATAACTCAAAAGATATTTTACTAAGAAAATATATTATTGTAAGAATCCTTTAATATTGGACAATAAATGTTCAGACCCCAAATTTGCCCTAAGATCAGTAAATCTTCTATATCAATTACATATTTACCTAGAGTATAAGTTAAAAATATCATGCTCCAATATATGAAGGAAGAATTCATGTTCATACATATGTATTTACATATCTAGGCTTCATTTTCAGCATCTCGTTTCAGTAAATTATTATAATACTGGTACGCTATAAGTATAAAATTGTATCATCTTTGCAGTATTATATTTCCCAGAAGTAAGTCCCAACTAACACTAAAGCATATGGAGTGTATAAATACATGCATTGCAAGAAGTGAAGATCAATGGGAACTGTATTGGAAACTACCTGTAACATCAAGTTACTATAAAAACAATCAAGTTACTATAAAAACAATTATTATATTTGCATACATAGTAGTTATGATTGATATTTTTAATTATTCAGTGATTTTTTTTTATCTTTCTAGAACATATACGTGCATATATATATGCATAAATCCATAAATGAATGAAAGAAAATGGGCAAACACTCCATGTCATTAACTTCCTTGATTTCTTTGGCACTCCTTTGGAGTGAATGAGGGAAATAAAAGCAAAATTAAACAAATGACTACATAATGTAAAAGACTCTGCCCAGCAAAATAAATTATCATTAAAATAAGAATACAAACTAACCTAATGGTAGAAAATATTTATACATAATAAACTTGAAAATATACTAATTTCCAATATCTACAATGACACATACATATATCTCAATGCAAAGGAAATGAATAACCCCATTAAAAAATGGGTAGAAGATGTAAATAGACACTTCTCCAAAGAAGAATAGAAATCATCTAAAAGCACATGAAAAAATGTTCAACATGACTCATCATTAGGAAATATAAATCAAAACCACAATGAGATACCACCTTACTCCCATGAGATGACCCATTTTAAAAATACAGTAACAATATATGTTGGTGAGGTTATGCAGAAAAAGAAACACTCTTGGGGTCACTGTAGGCCAGAGTTTATGGGAACTGGTGTGTGTGTGTGTGTGTGAGAGAGAGAGAGAGAGAGAGAGAGAGACAGAGAGAGAGAGAGAGATAGTGGGGAGCAGAACAAGCAGATCTACATTACTGAGGGGAGCAGCCTGCGAGGCAGGAGATGTCTGCTATGCCATGTTAGTCACCTCCCTGGTAGGAGATCGAACTCATGCTGTAGATAGCTTGATAGCACTAAGACAATCTCTACACCACCAGGGAGGCCCCTCCATGGTATTATTTTAAAATAGTGGTTTAATTTAATATGAATAATCAGTTTGTTCCATATCAACTTCTTTGTCAACATATTAGGAAGTTAACAGTTTGCAACACTGATGCACACTAAATTATTATTTGACTTTATGGGTTCTAGGGTGCTTTTTTTACTAGGTACAATTTTAAGTTTTATAAAGCATAAAAATTGAGACTTTTTATGACTATACACACACACACACACACATATATATACAAACTACCAACTGATGACTTTTTATTGATACAGATGGTTACTGATTACACAACAAAGATCTTCTTCTTTTTTTTTTTTAAAGATTTATTTATTTATGCATACAAGCACTGGGGTACAGACCAGAGTCACAGGAGGTGAGAGGATTCACCAGAGACAGAGTGGGGAGCAGAACAGGCAGACTGAATGAAACACACTGCTGAGGGGAGCAGCGGGCACAGCAGGAGAGGTCTGCTGCACCATGTGGGTCCCCGCCCTGGCTGGCAGCAGGGATCGAACTCGTGCGGCAGTGGCTGCGGTTTGCTTCATAGTGTGTTGCTTAACCCACTGCACCACCAGGGAGGCCCACAACAAAGATCTTCTAATTGACTTATTACATTGATTACATGTGATGTGAATTGATATATTTTATATTGACAAATTTCACCTGGAAATCAAATTCTGTATTTCCAAATATAGTGCCTATATTGATTATATATAGCATATAATATATATACATATATAACATGTATAAATTAATTTGATTGAAATATGGTTACTGATTCATTCCATCATTCATTAAAGGAAAAAGTTTTGAGTGTGTACTACATGCCTTAGGTTGATATAATATTTGTGACTATAATAGTAAATTAAATAAATCCCTATAGTAGAGTAGACCTAGTATATCATTTTGTAGGAATTATATGTACACTTATACAAATGTTTTTGAAGATTAGGGTCTAGAATTATGCTATTTGGTTTTGAATCCTAATGATCACAGTTAGTGTGATTAACTATTTAGAAAATCATTGGAATTTATGGAATTTGTATTCTATTGACTAAGTGTACCACAAAATAAATAAGTGCATTTATACAATTAATGATAAGTGCTACAAAGAGAAGGTAGAAACACTGTACAGAAAGTGGGGATTTGAGAAGAAGAGTATTTCAATTCCCTTTAAATGTAGTAGTTACAGAATTTAGGGGATGTAAAGTAGTTAAGAGATAATTAAATGCAAGTTCTTCATTTTGCTGATGAAGGATATGCTGCCCAAATGAAAGGAAAATGAATCAGCCAAGGTATTTTACTGGGTTTTAACAAATTTCACCTGAAAATCAAATCTTGTATTTCATATGTGATGCCCACTTTATACTATTGCTTATTTCAGAATATTCCTACTTCCCTCCCAAGAAATATGCTTGAGGTAAAGAACATGACCTTTCTCCTTTACTCATCTTGTGAAGAATTTTGACTATTATTATTTTTTATTTTGATTGTTTCTCTTCATAGTGTTCTTGTAGTTCCAATGGTATTGTACCTTAATCCACCCCTGTATGTGTGAATGTATATATGTGCATCCCCCACATCAAGTAGTCTTAAATGTCAACATATTTGACAATAAATATTTGATGTGTTTTGGGCCTCCAATATGTGGCACAAGGGGTTGAGCACCAAACTGTGGGGCTTCCACAGCCACTGCAGTGTGAGTTCCACCCCTAGCCAGGGAGGGACCCACATGACGCAGCAGACCTCTCCTGCATTGTCCACTACTCCCTTCAGCAGTATATTTCAGATCTGCCTGTTCTGCTCCCCACTCTGTCTTGGTAAGTCCTCTCAGCCCCAACATCTCTGGCCTGTACCCAAACTCTTTTATAATAAATAAAATTAAAAAAAAATATATATGGATAGATAGATATATAGATGTCTTTTATGATGCACCTTCACATCTATGACTATTGTAACAAATTTTCCAAAGATGAAATAATTTACATCTTTGAATAAATAAGACACTAGGGCTTCTTGAAAGGTTTCAACAAGGCCCCAGGAAGCACATAAGGAAGACCTTAGAAAAAGATGAGAGGAGAAATTGATTCTTTTATTTTAGTTCTTAAAATTACAGAGTTAGCCTTAGGTCATAAATAAGGTTGATATCTCCATTGACTTAAAGAGCACATGTGTGCTAGACCTTCACGTGGGGTTATGCTGCTACATTTGAGTACAAATGGAGCTCCCAGTGATAAAAATAAAGGAAGAAAAACTATGGGGTTATTCAAGACTATAACCAGTCAACAAGAAGCAGTCAGTAACCATCTGCAGTCAATAAAAAAAGAAAAAAGATAGTTCTTCTAAATATGTACAAGCACACTGGTCACTTGTGTTTTGGGGTTGATTTGGTACTATGCCTGCATGCACCTGTTTATCCACTCTCGAGTAATGTTCCGTAGACCAGAAAAGTCAATAAGTGCAATACTGTGAGCTATGCAATACACCTGCAAATAAGTATATTCAGATTTTTATCCACCCTTGCTGCAGAGGGATGCTTCCACTAGTCAGTGAAGACACATGAATAATTTTACATCTGCAAGCCCAGTTTCAGTTGCAAAAAAGGAAAAGAATAAAAATACATATGAATATGATGTCCATGTACCTTCATTTCATGAAAATATAAGTTTAAATAAGAGTTGCAAAACAACTTCATAAACTGTTTTACGAAATACAGTGATTCAATATAAATGAAATCACAGCTGGCATTGATGTAAGACTGCTGTGAAGAACAGCTTTACTTAAAGGGCATGTTATCACTTGGTCAAGAGTTGTTTAAAAGCAGTAGAAAAGGCTATAGAATAAAGGTAATGAATAGCAGGAATGAATAAAATAGAAACCTATTGGTATAGCATGAAAAAATAAAAAAAGTCCATTAAAGTAATAACAGTCCAATTTATGAAAATTTCTCAAGGTATCTTATAAAATAGCTCTGCATGATTTCTCTTATTTTCAGCTATGATGCTCCATATAATTGGGTTCAGGTTCTTTTGCTCATTCGGTGAAGCGAAAAGCTCAACCTGCCATCAGAAAACCTGGAGGCAACAAACAGGAGTTGTCACTGCTGTGTGAATTTGAGACCTATGCTTACCTCAGCGATCAGTAGTTTCTTAATTAATAAAAATAAATCATGAAATGATAACTTTAATGCCTTTTATTTTATAAGTGGAAACTCAGTTCTAAGGTAAAGTAATTTGCTTTAGGACAACTGAGTAATGAAACCCAAGTCTATAGTTTACATTTCCAGACACTGTTTAATGTGCATGTTTAATGCTTTGCTCTTCAAAGTTTAGTCCCCGGAGGAACAACATCTGCATGATTATGGAGCTTGTAAACATAAAGAAATGTTACATAGAACCCAGACCTACTGACTCAGAATCTGATTTTTAAACAGATCCCCAGGTGATTCCTCTGCACATTACAGTTGGAAAAGCCACAGTTTACAATCCACTACTTTCTCATTCCATAGTTAATGTTGGAGCAAATGAGCTGATATATGTAAAACAAACTAGGATCAAATAATGCAATATAACATTACTTAATGATGCCTCTAAAAAAGGGATTTAATCCAAAATTGAATAAGGAAGTTCTTGTAATAATTTTACTAATAAAAATACTTGCATTTATCAAACCTGCATATCCCAGTTAATTCAAAATTAGTCCAACAAATCAAACAAACAATAACCATTTTGATTAAATATACATCTGGCATGATAAAATATTCAATCAACAAAACATTTCATTCAAGTATACTAAAATAGTTTATAGAATTCATAGTTCCCCTCTCTCAAAATTTGTTTATTAGCTGGAAGCAAAGTTTTAATCTCAAAGAAGTTATAAAATGATGTAAGGGAGTGACAGAGGAAATAAATTTTCTGATACCCATTACTGATATATTCATAGAAGCCTATAGGGTCTTAGAGTAATAAGAGGAATGACATTAATCTTAAATGTTTCCCTTTTAGGTAAAGAACCTAATATATGGCAGTGCATCTTTTTTATGATATATATCTCCAATGCCAAAGAGTGCTTAAGTAGATCAAGTTATAACTATTTTTTAAAGAATGGGGAAATATTAGGCAAACTATATATAATATAAAACATATATATTATATAATATGTATGTAATATATTATATATATATGAACCAATATTTAAAAACAAGTTTATTTTCTTGAGATAACCTTAGTTAGAAGTTACAACAGTGACTATCAGACAGAATTACAGTGGACGTACACTAAAATTCATATAACCAAGCCCTAGTTGCCAAGCTGAGTTAATAGTTCTAAACAAGTGTAACAAAGTTTAATTTTGAAATGGGTAATTTTTTCATATACATATTTATCAGTTCCATTCTTTCAATTACACTACAAAATGACTTTTTAATATAATGAATAAATGACCATAGCATGGTATTAGAGTTAATTTCACATATATACATATTTACATATAACTATCATAAACTATTTTGCAATTTTGATCATAACTTATTGTTATCATATGTTTTTTATCTTTCTTTTTATATGAATGAAATTAATTGATTATAAAATATGATGAGCCATCCATCAATGCCTCATTGTATTATTTTCATGTTTAGTCATTCTTTCTGTCCTTTCTATATTGTTATTTAGACAATGTATTAAAATGTTGGTTTTGGTCATATGTTTATGTTCAAAATTTTGTTTTTGTTTACCTTTACATCTCCTTTTTTGCTGATATTTGTATTTCTCTGTTCAGACACACTAGTTTTTCATTTTTAGTATTTGTTATTGTCTTTCAAGTATATGTATAATGGCTACTTTAAAATACGTGTCATGTAATTCTAACATTTCTGTCATATAAGTGCTGCCATTTAATTATTTTATTTGTATATTCAATTAGATATTTCATTGCATGTTAGTTTAAAAAGTATTTTTTAAGTTGAAATATTCACTTTTGTGTAATAAGATGTAATGCTCATTATCTTGATTAAGCATTCTTCCCTTTTTATATGTGTGTGTATATGTGTACATACACAAAAACACGCACATATATTACACCATTGTTTATTTTTGTACAATTTATGCTTTTTCCACTCAAGTGTAGTCCCATTAAAATTCCCACCAATTCACCCAAGGAACCATCACCATAATCCCTTGTGCTCTTCGCTCCTGTTTTGATACCTTTACCTCCCTCTTCCTTCCAGAATATCTCTTATTTTTAGTTGCCTGCTAATTTTTCTTATTATTATTCTATTTTCTAATCCCTCCTTTGGTTACCCTATATTCCTCCTATAAGTGAAACCATCTAGTATTTTTATTTTTACTTCTGCTTTTATTTCACTGAGTATAATCCCTTCCAGCTCCATCCATGTTGCTGTGAATGACATAAGTTTATCTTTTTTAATTGCTGAATAGTATTCCATTATTTATATATAACACATCTTCCTGATCCAGTTGTATGTTTTTGGGTATTTGAATTGTATCTATATTTTACCTATTGGAAAAAATGCTGCAATAAATATAGGGGTGCAGGTATCCTTTTGAGTTAAGGTTTTGTGCTCTTTGGGTAGATTCCTAGGAGTGGAATTGTGGGCCATATAGTATATCCATTTTTAGTCTCCAATTACTATTGGGTTGGAAGGAACTTTGGCTCCAAACATGACCTTGTTTGACACCATAAACATGCGTTGTGTACTTACTAGACTACATGGTGGTGATAAATATCCCCTTAATCTCCACTAGTCATGTGTCTTCCAATGACACCATCTCAGTATGGAGGGTAAAGAGTGACTTTTTATTTTTGGATTGGGTGAAAATCCAGGATCCTTGGGTTGTCTATACTGCTAGTGCCAAAAAAGAGGAACTTGTTACAGCACAACAGGAATAAGTCTTGCTGATCTCTGCTACCAGCTTTATAATAAAATGCAGACCTCCATCAATCCTTACATGAAAGTCTATGAATTTCCACTTGGCCTTTTTGGACACGGGTGGGAGTGCAACTGCACTATTCTCTGTGGTATTTGGCTGGAGTAATGTGATTACTGTCTAAAGTATTTCATGTCTTACTAGGTTGTTCTTTTTCAATTTTTTTGCTAGAAAACATTATATTTGTGCCTGCAAATATCAGCATTTTTAGGTTGCCAACATCTCTAGCATCCTGTTTGGAATATATAAGTGAAGAGTAGAACCTTGGGACCCAGCAACTCATCACATGTTGTTCTTTTGGTCCATACTTGCAATCTAACAAATTAGTCTGTCAGACTTTCATGGATGCTGGCAGAATATGTGATTTCTGAGTCAAAGAAAGCAAACTTAAGAAGAATAAGTATATTTCTGCCAAATTTTCATGCATCAAAATGATACAGGTACAAAGTTTGGAATGGCCTAATGAATGTCTATTCAAATATTAATCCAGATTCATATATGCATGTAAATAGGTATATTTTATCAAATGTCACTTGTCCAGTATTATGTTAAATTTAGCACATATACAGCATACATATATGATAATTCCTGTTCTCAAAAACTTATAGATTTTACTTAAATTTCCTAATGGGACTCCCTAGTAGCATTGGGTTTCAGTCTTAATCCACATTGGTATCACCTCTGTGGCCTGAATTCAATCCTTAGCCAAAGAGTTTACCCACATGTGGCACCACAGACTTCTGTCTCACATATTGTTCCCCTCAACAGTGTATTTCAGTCAATCTGCCTGTTCTGCTACCCACTCTATCTCTGGTGAATCCTCCCACGTCCCACACCTACACCTCAGTTCTTTGATGTATAAATTAAAAAAAAATCTTTAAAAATAAATGAATTAACTAATTATCATGAAATGGAAAAAACAACACAATATAATTGTGCATCACTTTTATATATAGCAAATCCAATTTCTCTTTATCAAAATACCTACAATGACTATGAGACCCATAAAATAAACTAAAATATTTCTATGTCTGGAAAGTGCGATAGCTAAATATAGAATCATATACTTCCTATACCATTTTGCTAATAACAACAAAAAATACACTTCCTCATTCTTCCTTTCGATTCCTGGGTCTCTAGATCCCTATTTCCTTTTCTCTTTAAAATTACCAAATTTTGGGGCCTCCCTTGTGGCACAAGTGGTTCAGCTGCAGCACTATCCACGTGAAGCTATTGACATCCACTACAGCATGAGTTTGATCCCCCTGTAAGGAGGTGACTGACCTACGTGGTGCAGCAGATCTCTCTTATTTCACCAACTGCCCACCTCAACGGTGTGCTTCAGTCAGCCTGCCTGTTCTGCTCCCTACTCTATCTTTGTTAATTCTCTCACTTCCTGGACTTCTGGCTACAGTGCAGTTATTGTATGCATAAACAAATAAATCTCTAAAAAAATAAAAACAAATTATCAAATTTATTTTATATTATCATTTCCCTTACAATACTTCCATGAAAATACTACTTAGTTTGAAACAAAGAGCTTTTTCAATGAATATAAAATTTATTTCAAAATCTGTCCCCCAAAGATTTGCTATAGACTGCATGAAAAATAATTTTAATTTGTGTAATAGGAAAATTAATGATATTGTTCTTTCTGCTGAAATTTACATGGGGATAGCTATCATAAGTTTTAATATTTGTTGTATCTTATATGAGCCTATATTCAATGCATAACATCAGAGAAAACATACTAAAGAAAAATTCTTAAGATTTCAGCTTGTTTTCTTTTTTTAATCTCTATTCTTGAAATATATCAAACAGAATATGAGTCAGACATAACAAAAATTATTCAATGGATTATTTGAACTCTACATAGTTGTGGGTACATCATGAAAAAATCAGCATCATGTCAGATACCAGCACCTATTTGTAAACATTATACTTGAAATCTTGAAATAGTCATCCATTTATGTATGATTTTCTCATTCAAGCAAAATTGAGGTATTTTAAAGAGAAAAAAAGGGAGAAAATGTTTAGACAAAATTGGCATCACTTAGAATGATTTGATTACATGTGCTCACAGATTCTGACAGGTTTTATCTGGAGGTACATCTGCATCATTTGACATTATAGATTATAAAACAATTGAAAGTACAGACATGTTGTTTAGATGCAGTGCACACAGATGCAGATTTTGCAGGTATAACATTTTAGGAATCTGAAATCATCAAGCTATTGTTCTGTTGATCTATTTCCTTGTAAACAAGAATTTTATGTGAATCCAAATTATGTGAAATAGCATTATCAATAGTTTATGAATAGTTTTATAGTTCTTTGTTAGTTCTATCTACTTGAATAATTTTTTATTGGTGTCTACAAAATTAAATGCTACAATTACATGTTTATATACTAATCAATAAATCAGTGCATAATATTACCTGGATATAAATGAAACTCTTTCATTGCTTGTGTGCATTCAAATGCTTCAATTTAGTAGGTAATTGACCAAAAGACAAACAACAAAACAAAACAAATATATATAAATGATACAACACAGGGATGCATAAGATAGAAATTCATAATTGAATTTAAAAAAGGAAGCTGAAAAAATTTAGTAAGGGAGAAGTAAAATTGGTCAGAAATATTGTGAGAAGTTTGCCTTATTATTCAGCTGGATTATATTCAAATTGACTAAGAAAAATGCAGACTATTCATATAAATAATAATTGATTTTAAAAGCTGTTAATGTTTTCACCATACAGGGTCTGATATAGCAAGTCTGGACTAAAATGAAATGCAAACAGAAACTATCAATTTTCAACAAATTCAGTTGGATTTTACCCTGTTTCATTTATAATTATATTTCTATAAATTTATTATTAGTTAATTCAAAATAGTTTTCTATGTAAGCTTGTAATAATTAAGGAAGTTCAATTTATAAATTTATTTCTGTAGGTAAAAGTAACCAGCTTCAATATATCATCAAATTGGTCTTAAAAACAACCACCAAAAAAGTGGCATAACTGTAATGGTTAACTTAAAAACAGCTGGACCCTGATGTCCAAATATTTGGTCAAATACTATTACAATATTGATGAAAAAGTTTGTTTTTTTTTAATGAAATTAGCATTTAAATAATTTTAGCATATGCCCAGGCCTCATGTGGGTGTGTCTGATCCAACCAATTGAAGATTTTAATAGAACAATGACTGACCTTCTCTTGAGAAACAACAAATTCTGCAAGTTGGCTGTCATTGTTCTTAATTGTTATGTGTCCCCTGGCTTTCCTTCTGGCCAATCAACCTTACAGATTTTAGGTGTATTAAGACTTAAATATCTCATGAGCAACTTTTTTTTAAATCAAATCCACTCTATCAATATACATCCTGTTCACTCTATTTATTTGAAAAATTCTCATTTTGATACCAGGAATTACAGTGTTACTATAACAAGTAGCAAAATACCAAGATATTTTTGAATTGGATAATGATAGATGCTGAAAGAGTTTTCAAGTTCATGATAGAAAAATCTTATGTGGTCTTGAAAAGACTTTTAGAAATATAGACATTAAAAGTACTGTTTGCAAGACCTTACCTGTAAATGCGGACTATTTTATTGGACATTGAATGTAATGTAATTATTTTAAGGATTTTATTTATTTATGCATACAACAACTGGGGTCAAGGCCAGAGGCGTGTGGGTTGAGAGGATTCACCAGAAATAGAGTTGGGAGTAGAACAGGCAGATGGACTGAAGCACACTGCTGAGGGGAGCAGTAGGCAAGAGGACAGGAGAAGTCTGCTGCTCCATGTGTGTCCTCTCCCTGGCTGGGGATCAAACTCATGCTGCAGTGGCTGTGGAAGCCCCACAATGTGGCCCTCAACCCCTTGTGCCACCAGGGAGTCCCTATAATATTATTATTATAAGTGGCAAATTATTGAACAATGTTTATGTTTTGTGGAAGATAGGCTTTGAGAATTTTAAGAGATGGTTTTGTATAGTTGGCAAAATTCAGAATGTGTTGATGTTTCAGCTTGGTGTTGCCTTACCTTTATAATAAATTGTAAGAGAAAAGTTACAATTTGAAGAATAAATTATTAAGCCAACGTGGACCAGAACTGGAATATTTAGAAAAGTATCAATCTATTTATATTGGGAAAAAAAAGAGAAAGTGCATTCCGAAGAAAACCCCACGGGTGTACATGTGAAGTCATTTGATAGAGATCACGGACATGACTCATCTTTACAGCCATCTTTGCAGAAACCATGAATAAAGGTGGAATTATATAAGCACCAGTAGAAACACTTCCAGAGATGGTACACAATGAAGGAAGTTTGTTGTGTGACAGGGTGGTGCCCAGGAAAAGGGAGGTCCCAGTTTTCTTGCCCCACACAAAGTAGGGTAGAGCTGATCAAGGAGAATCTGGAGAGGATAATGGAGAGGGAAGGAAGCAGGGTGGAGAGCAAGAAGGAGACCTGGGGGAGGCACATGGAGCTGAGAGACATGTGAAGAATCTGTGCTTGCCTTTGGTTAAAACAGATGTGAGTGAGAGACCCATGGAGAAGTTAACAATGGCAGCTTTTATCTTCATTTTGATTTTGCTCTTTTCCTCCCATACTTGTCCTGCTGTTTCTAACCCTTTTCTACAGTTCCCTGCCAGAAGGTGCTTTAGACTTTAGCAGGCTTTCGGGCCTTGCTGGGGTCAATCTATTTGGGTGGACTTCTACTCATGAGGGAATGGGTATTTTTGGGTGCTAGATTTGGAAACTATTCTTCTCCTTTTTGTATTGCACACTAATTGTATTAAAGTTCCTTTCCATTAAAGGTCTTATAGGTTTTGTCTTGCTGTATTGGATGGCAGAACCTATTTAGAGCAGGCAGGGTTGTGGATTCTGGGGTGCCCCTTTCCCTGCCCTGTAACAATTGGACTTTTGGTTTTTAACACAGTGGAAAAATAAAACTACCCTAAAGACTGGAAGAATGACCCTGAAGTGATTTGCTATCAGCAGAACTGCTAGGCATAGGCACATAGGACACAGGTCAAGGGACATGGCTGTCTCCTCTTTGGTTCCAGATACGTCATTTGTTTCAGTGATCCAGGCTGCTGTTGCAGTGTTTCTCATGTGACTCAGAGGACAAAAGATTGAGTCAGAGATGATTATTCCCCATCTTTAATAAGTAATGGAATTTACCCTGCTACCTTTTTAACTTGCTTTGTTCCTGTGACCATTTTCTTTTCATGTGCCTCCTTTTTAAAGAGGACAAGAGAAAAAAATGCAAATATTTATTTTATGCTTGTTCTGCCACTATATTTTGGAAGCATATAAGTTGATTTCACAGATTCAGAATCTGAAAGGAATTTTATGGTAAGATGAATCATATTTGGAGTGTCAACTATTTGATATAGATAAGATTTGGGTTTAGAGTAGGTGCTATAATAGGTTGTTGGAATGGAAGAAAATGCAATTCTCCTGTGAAAACGACAACATTTTGGGGGTCCAGAATATGGTGTGTTTTAGATTTCTGTTTCTCAGAATATAAATCTTTTGATGAAATGGTATTTAAAGAAATAAGTTAGAAATGAGCCTCTCAAGGTGAACTTTAATTAAATCTAATTGGTGTTATTCCTTAATAGGTAATTCCCAGGGAAAGAGGAGGTTTCAGTTTCCCTGTCCCAGCCTAAGGAAAGGTAGAGCTGAACAGGGAGAAGAAAGAGCAGAGTAGGAGAAGAATAGAGAACTGGAGGAAGCACAAGGATCAGAGAAACTTTTGAAGAAGTTGCATTTGCTCAGCCTTGGACTTGTATTAGGGTTTTGGGACACATGGAAAGAGACATTTGAAAGAGACAATGACAAGGATGAGATACCCATGGGGAGCTGACAATGGGGGCCTTTATCTTGACTTGGATTTTTATTTTGCTCTTTTTCTTAAAAACTTTTCTGACACCTTCTGCCCCTTTCCTATGGGTCCCCACCAGAAGGTGATTTAGACTTGTGGCAAGTTTTGGGGTCTCAGTAGTCCTGCTTTAGGACAACCCTGTTGGCTAGATAGTCACCAATAGGGGATCATAACTTGGTGCTTGATTCAGAAACTACATTCTTTCTCTTTCTTTTCCCTCCTTTGCACACTAATTATTGCATACTAATAATAGTACAGTTATTTTCTATTTAAGTTTTTAGGCACTAAGAGTGTGTTTTGTATCAATGCATTGGATGCCAGAATTCATTTACAGCAGACAGGTTTAGGTGACCCAGGAGGCTCCTCCTCCTGCACCTTAACAATGCTAAGAAGAGATTTTGACATATGAAAAGACACAAAGGAGCCACACAGATACTGAGAAAGGATCACATGAGCACACCACAAGCAGGTGGCCATTTGAAAATGGAAGAAAGACTTAGAAGAAATTAAAGCTCCAACACCTTTATTTTTGACTAATTGTTACCAGACCTATAAACAAATTTGATGCATTGAAACAATGTATTCTGTGATACTTCGATAAGGCAACACTAGCAAACTAAGATAGTAATCATAACATTGCCCGGATAGTCACTATAAGTTTAGAGACTTTCAAGAAATTCTTAATTTTCAGACTCAACTTGCTGGAAATGATCTATGTAGAGAAAGACTTCAATTTAAATATAGACTTGATTATTTTTAAATTCTTTCTGCTGAAACTTTTGAACATGAGTAAATACTTAAATCCATTATAAAATTAGCTATACTCTAGGAACTTGCAATAGTGCAAGAAAATGTCAAATTTACACAATTGACTAAAAAAGCATAAAGGTCTAGCCTTTAATAGTTGCATGTATTGTGAAAATAACAGATTATTTTAGAAAGATTGGTATATTTGCAGTAATATACCATGGACTTTATTGATGATAACAATACTTTCTAATAAAGCATCACTTGAGAAGCTTTCAAGGAAGTTAAAGAGGAATGCATTAAACACTAGTATATACAGCACAGGGTTTTAGAAACTTTCAGTAAAAGTCTTCCTTAGGAAGAAAATGCTTCCTTTTTCCTCACTTCTTGAATCATATAATTGGGCAAGTTCTCTATGTAATTGTTCAAGTGAATAATCAGTAAGGATCATCTTAGTGTGAAATATGCCACAAGGATATTTCATATCTCATCAAATTTTAAAATTATTTTGCAGCTAATGGAGAAAATATGTAGAAATAAAATCAGATACAAAGATGAATACTTCAAAAGATTAGGTTACGCCAATCAAAATTAAAAGAAGAAAATTTCAGATAGTTAACTTCCTTTGAGTCACTATGATAGTCAGATAAATAATTATACAAATCAGTCAAAATCTTTAAATCTATTTATTCCTTTCTCATTGTCATCATTCCCTTAATTCAATTTGTATTGTCTCATAATCTTACTATTTTCATAGTCTTATACATGTTTTAATATTTATTACCATGTATTTAGTCATCTTAATATTCCTCCAACTAAAATTAACATCTGTCAGTGATCATATATTCAGAATTATATATGCCAATTTAAAGCTTTATCTTTTTCAATCTCACTTATTGTATCACTGGTTATAACATAGAAAGAGGAGTATAGGGTGAAAGGTGGAACTAATGGTTGTCAAATACGATACAACTTGAAAGGAGATATGTGGTATCTTACTGACAGAATTCATTTTACGTGACTAAAACATATTGGCACTCAAGAATTGAAGATAAGTCAGATTTCATGGGTGATTAAAAGAATCACTGACTTATTTTGGAAGGGAAAATATGAGGTAAATGTTGTAGACTACTTGTGAAAATAAAAATACACATCTTTGATTTTTATTTATTTTCAATAGGCAATTGAAGTAGAACTCAGGGGTCCTGGTGGTAAAAAGAAAGAATCATTCACTCTACAGTAATAGTTGAAATATAGTCACTAAGTTCATCAATAAAAAAAGAGAAAAAACAGATTACCTGTGCATAAAACTATCTATGTTTTAGGTATTATCAAGGAAGAAATTGAAACATTGCCTTCCTACAGTGGAAGCACTATAAGAGAAACTTCATTGAAATTGTATAGCAACAGGAGTTTTCAACTGCCAGAGGAGGATAAGCTACCAAAAACTAGAAAAATCAGTATTATAAAGTGCTATAAATTTGACTTAAAAATAGGCATGGATATGTGTTTGGGGGAGGGAGGAACACAGATTTTATAATTGAAAGGAAAATTGTATAGTTCAAGTAAACAGGAAATTTGCTTCTCACCAGTGATTTGTTTTAGGATACAAAAAAAAAAAAAAAAAAGCAGACACAAGTTTACATTAGATGTGTGATCTAGGAACTAATTTGCCAAAGTAGAACAAAAAATATGTTCATAGCCTATGATAAAAAATAGTGCTTAGTATTTTCTGTATTTCTTGGGATATAAAATGTATCCTAGGGGTTTAGAGAGGGAACATCAAAATTACAAAAATAGACTGTTTTGTCTACACTTTTAAAGATGTAGTTAATCAATAGTAATTTAATTGTTTATTTTCTATTACTACATAATTTTCTAGGATTTTCTTCATGTATGTGTATTTTGAAAAATTTTTTGGTAGTAAAATGATTCATTAAAAAAATATTAAATGAAAAAGATGGGCAAAACAAATCAATCCCTACAGTTTATTATAATTCCATAAGAGTATGTGCTTAAAATAATTACCATAAATATAGATTAGTGCATTGTAGAGACAGGATGGCATGAGGCAGTTTCTCTGATTTGGGCAGACGGGTCAAGGAGGAGTCCTGGAGCCCTCGGTGGCTTTTTCAGGCTTTTATTAATCTTTCTGCATCAGAGGTGACCAGGTACACGCCATGCAGGATTGCAAGGGGGCATAGAGGCTGGCAGGCCTCCAATCCCCTGGCAAATTTGCACTCTCTGGGCTGCTGCTTCTTCTGTCACTTCTTTCCTTCTGCTATATCTCTTTATGCGCCTGGCTTCCCTGTGACACTAGCCTTATATACCCAGTCTCTTTGTGCAGGTGAGCCCACCTATGCATATTCACACCCTACTTGAGGTGCCTGCCGTGAGGCATGGGTGCAGGACCGCAGGTATCTATCATTGACACTAATGGTGGGAGGCCAAAAAAATTGATAATCTTTATTTATCTTACATGCATGCATCTTGAGTGATTTTTAGCAAGACTATAAAGATTTTTGTACTTAATGATTTGAACTTATGCAGATATTATGTAGATAAGGCCCTTTAATGATTAAATAGAAAAATAAAACCATCAATAGGTATAAACTATTAAATATGTATTGTCCCTAGTGAGGGTCTCTATTAGTCATAATATATTTAGATATAAATATATGGGCACATTTAAATAAATTGAGTCATATAAAACAATGAACTATTTGATTTTTTGTATTTAAAAAATTATAAATATAATTAAAATTTGCATTAAATAATTTTGTGTTGTTTTGTGATAATAAATGCAAAATATTTAGATAATTTATTAAACTGTTTTAAAATTACAAGTCATTAATTATTTTAGATTAGCAAACATTTGTTTCATGGAATATTTTTGTAACCATCTTCTGAAAACATTAATGAATCTTGTTGGTCTTTTGCACATGAAATAACCTTGCACTGACAGCATAATAATACTGAAAAAAGCTTTTAAAATAATATCAATTTTCTGTAATACATCATGCACAGTGCATAATAATCCATCACTCTACAAAACAATTTTTGATGTGATACTTTTTCTTTACTTTTATACCTTTCTAAAGTTGATGCATCATCAAAACATTTTTTATGAGTTTCAAAAGAGGAGGTAAAAAATAATCTTGTGACCTTTGCTGCAATTGGCTGAAACTTTCATGCCTTTCATTCAGACCTCCATTAACTGAAAGTGGTTTTAGCTAGCTGTACTCAAGCATTTCAGTCAATTACCAGCTTTTATCTTGTTGTTATCATAAAGGGCCATTTCTTCCCTAAAATGGTCAATTAAGTTCATGAAAATAAATGGTGAAGAATATATACTTTGTTATCTTTACTGTCAGGAGTACAGTGGTCTTGGGGAAAAAAAAAAAAACATTTCAAGGAATTTCTTAATGAATAGAAATAACTTCCATCAGACTAGATGTTTGTTCACAGTTCTTTTTTCTCTGGCCACAATTCAGAGTTAACAACACAGTAATTAAGTATTTGAAAGCTCTTAAAATATCTACCATCTACTTAAAAAGGGGCCCATGTTTTTGCTTAACCACTCTATTTGTTTCCGTTTGTACAAAGTGCATTTTAGAATCAATTGAAGTAGTAAGTTTTACTTGAAAAGCATCTGTAAAAGTTCTTTTTAAACCTTGGAATAATGGAATAGAAGAAGCAAACATTTGGAGATTAATCAAATTGGATTTTTTCTAAGAATACAGAAAGGTTACAGCAATTATTTAAAATTTGGAAATATATGAGACAAAGTGATGGGCAGCAGACACCTTATTTGCATAATGGTGTAACATTCTTTTGCTTCAAAACAAGAAGGTCAGTCTGAATAGTGCTATATCTATTTCCTTATGCCTTTATTAAATCTTACTTTTGTTCTAAAAACAAGTTAAAATTATTTACAGTTTGGCATGCCATTCCAGGCTCAATGAATTGATATTACTTAAGATTATTGTTGATATTAATAGACAAAGCTATCTAAATTAAATCTGGTTATATAGAATTTTCCAGTAAAAGCAGAAAAATACATTTATATAAACATAAATTTTATTAAATCCCTTCTGATTATGAATATGTTTTAAGATTAGAGTGAATAAATTGAAAAAAAATGTGCTTGTTTTCACTATTGTAAATATTTTCTCCACAAACATTCTAACTATAAAAACTTAACAAAGCAGCAGCTCTTCAGCCCACCTGTGACTATGCAGGTGTTTCTCTTCACCAATCCTCTCCCTTTGCAAAGCAGCAGAAGCAGTTCTCCTCCCAATGCTCTAGGCCTGTGACTCTGCAGGTCTCTTTTTTAACAAACTGTCCCTTTTGGGAACAGCTCTTTCCGCTTTTAAGTTTCCGTGCAAGCATCTTTGACTTTCTTTCCCTTTTTAATAATAAATCTGCCCTTTTAAAAAAATATATATATTTATCCAAACATTGTTTCCTAGTAACAATGTCCAACAAAATGCAAAGAAAGTTTATTGAATAAATGTAATTATTTAATCAAAATAGCTTTTGTTTTTTTTCCTTTGCATATGAAAACCAGAAGCTAGTAAATTACTAGACACTATGATGATTAATTTTGTGTCATTTTGTTAGGTTACCTTATTCAGATTTTAAAACAAAGACCATTCTAAATGCCTCTGTGAATATGTTTTTTAGATGAGGTTAATGTTTAAATCAGTAGTCTTTAAATAAAGCGAAGGATTCCTCATAATATGGGTGGTGCTTGTCTAATCAGTGGAAGGCTTTACTATCACAGAGATGTTCCTCCTCTGAGAAAAAAGGAAGTTGGAATGAACACCATCAGTTCTTCACTTTATCCTAGTCCATAAATCTACCCTGAAATTTTTGAACTTATTCTACCCTATCCCCACAGTCACCACAATTATGTGACCCAAATTCTTAATATTTATTTTAATTATATATACATATATATGTAAATTTTTAAAAATCCTATTAACTCTCTTTCTCTGGGGAGTCTTGATAATAAAAATTGTTGCAGAAATGTGATGGCTGAATAACCAAGAGACAAAATCATTGTGTGATAAGAAGACTATTATCAATTTAATGGTGGAAAAGAATCTAAATTGCTTAAGTACCAAGTGTTGAAATACATATCAAGGCATCTTTGATAGGCTCAGAGGAATAGTTGTACAAATGTGTGTATGTACATTATAAATTATGTCTTAGTCTTGAAAAGTAGGTAACAGTGGATCATCTAAATCAGTGGGCTGGTACCATTCATATTCATGTATAAAAGCAGGAAGGATATAACACAGGGGACTCTTTTCTCAAAGGAAGTTAAGTATTTGCATTTTTATTTAAAATGTATATTGACTATAACAATCTAATATTTAGACACATTCAATTTGTATCTGATTTCTCATTTATATACTTTTCTCATCAGCTGACATACATTTCCCTGAGTAAAGTGTAAAAATGTACATTAATAATTCCTTGAATATGGAAAGTAATCATGGTAAAAATCCCAGGTACTTTATAGATTTTAGCAAAATGTCAAACTTTCAACTCAGTAATGTTATAAATATTATATCCTGGGGTTTCCCTGGAGGTGCAAGGGGTTAAGCACTGCATTATGGTGCATCCACAGTCACTGCAGCAGGAGTTCAATCCCTGGCCAGGGAGATGACCCACATGGTATAGTAGAACTCTCCTGCCTTGCCTAATGCTCCCCTCAGCAATGATAGTTCAGTAGATCCACCTGTTCTACTCCTTACTCTGTCTCTGCTGAGTCCTCTCACCCTGCACACATCTGGCCTTTACCCCATTTCTTATATGCTTAAATAAATAAATATTTAAAAAATAAATATTATATGCTTAAGAGATAAATAAAATTTCAATTAAATAACCAACTGACTAACTTATTACTGATGAAGAAGTATAGCATAGGCAACTTAATCATTTTAGACTTGAAAGTCATTTAATTACACTTCTCATTTCAAACATTGCTTTCATTTCTCGTTACAAATTAGTTCTGTGTTCTGTTTAGATATTTTGTCTACTATATTTCTAAAGATATTTTGTGGATAAGATATGGAAAGATATTTGTGTGTGGTCAGAAATTTTTAAAAAATAGAGAGAAATAAAAAACAGGTTATATATTAAAAAATGTAGTGCCTTAACCTTTACTAGTCCTATTAAACGTGGCTGACATTGTAGGGATAAAACTGTAGATTGCTGTGCAGTTGTGATTTTATCACAATTGATAAAATGATTTTATCACAATATACTAAAAAATGTATATTAAATTTACCTTTTTATATTTACATTCTAAACTATCACTTCAACTATCTGCTAAGTAAATGAATAGAATAGTTAAAGATAATATATTGCTTCTGTCACAGTCCAGAAACTAAATTAAATTAAATTCAGGTTATCCTATTGTGAATTTACTTAGTATTAAATAAAGTTGCAAGTATAAGGGATATCCAATTATAAAGCTTTTCTTCTCATATACATAGATAATAAAATAAACTCTCTTTAAATATCCTTCTACAATACCTTCCAAATATCCCCAAACTATTAAAGAGATATCATGGCATAATATAGAATATGCTAATTTAGTTTCATGGTCAGGTAGCATGAAAGAATGTAATGACATTTCAAGTTGTGTTGCTTCCAACATCTGATTTTAGGTTTATTAGTAGTTGATTATTGTGATGCTCCTTCATTTGGTGTATATATACATATATATATGGAGAAAGAGAGAGATGTGAATGATCTGTAGTCCTGATGATGTATTGATCCAAAAAATCATTATATAATGTACATCCAAGTCTTTTATACCCTTTCTTAGTTGGAAATACATTTTATCTGATAAAAATATGTTTCTGTTACTTTTCAAAGAGCATCATTTTCTTGTAGGATTGTTTTCCAAATTTTTTCAGAACCTCCATTTATCTTTAGAGTTAAGAAGACTGATGGAGAAAGCAGAGAGTTGGTTGTACTACCTGATCCAAATAGTCAGTCTGCAGTTTTTAATCATTGTGTTAAGTAATTTCTGTTGATGGTATTCATTGATATACAAAGGTTTGCAACTGTCATTTGGCACTAGTATTCTATTAAATCTATGCATTTCCTTGTTCAGTTTCCGACTTGCTTCTCTTTAATGCAAACATGACAACAAATTTCAATGTTCTTACAGAAAAGGCATAGTGTAGGAAAACTACTTTCAGGTTCTATTTGTATGAAAATACTTTTTACCATCATATCTGAGACAATGTCTTAACAGGATTTTAACTTTGAGCATTTTCCCTATGTCTTTCTCTTTTATTCTGGCCTATAACATTTTTAATGCACTCATATTCTAAGGTATTAAGGGTAAGGGTTTCAATATATAAATGTTACAGGACACAATTCAGTCAACAACAAATACACATAGATGAAGTTTGAGAAGGTAGGCACACTGTTCACATCTAGTGTTCCTTATAGTTGTTGGTCTATCAGGGAACCCCATTTGTGTATTAGAATACAGAATTTTTAGGGCCTCCCTGGTGGCACAGCAGGTTAAGCAGTGCACTATGAAGCAAACCACAGCCACTGCAGCATGAGTTCAATCCTTGCCGCTGGCCAGGGAGGGGACCCACATGGCGTAGCAGACCTCTCCTGCCTCGCCTGCTGCTCCCCTCAGCAGTGTGTTTCAGTCAGTCTGTCTGTTCTGCTCCCCGCTCTGTCTCTGGTGGATCTTCTCACCTCCCTGGACTCTGGCCTATACCCCAACTCTTGTATGCATAAATAAATAAATCGTTTTAAAAAAAGAAAAATAATACAGAATTTTTAAAAGAAACTTGGTCACTTAATTACCAATACCAAATATAGTGAAAACACCAAACTAGGCACTTTGTAGCCTTTATTTTTTGTTTTTACTATAAGGATTGTCTCTTAGAAGAACAAAAGTGGATTAATCCTTTTGACAGCACTTGAAGTTATTCTCACAGTTAGGCTACTGTTTGGTTTTTTTTGTTTTTTTTTTTTTTTTTTTTTTTCCTGAACAAGGGTTAGAAAATGGTAGCATGGCCACATACTAAAATATTTTCAAAACTCCCCATTGCCTATGTGATAACATAGGAACTCATCAGCATACCAAGGAAATAAATATGTAATGTGACTCCTGCTTATCTTTGCTGTCCATTTCCCATTGCTTTCAAGTACAAATACATCATTCCAGTCTTGATATATTTCTATTCTCTATTGGTTCTGTTCATTTTAAAGTTCCATATTTTCCACTCACTACTTTTTCTACAATTTCTTAGAGTTCAATGGGTTTATATTTCATTTTTCCAAGGGATGTCAAATGTTATCTGCTCTATAAAGACTGTTGTGACTTTTTCTATCCTCTGTTGCAGTAAGGAATATAGACTTAGTGCATCCTTTAAGGTCATTCTTCTACTGTGCATTAATTATAATGTACGTGTGTTTGTGTGTATGTGTGCATCTCTCTCTGCATATGTGTGTCTCCTTATCATTTCCTGTTGGCATGGACCTTATTTTATTATTTATAATTTTATTATCTGCAATGCCCAGCAGATAGTTGGCTTTATACACTGTTCTATAAGTCTTTGGTCACTTAATAAATGTGACTTAAATATGAAATTGGGTTTGTTTACAAATATTTTATCATGACAACCAACAAATGTCAAATAATAAGAAAAAGAGAATTTTAATGTAAGGTATAAGATAGTTAGTTAGAAGGCTCCTCATCTTTTATCTTTTCATGGCTGTATTAAATGTACAGGTGCCCAGAAGACAATTATCTAAACCTAAAATCCTGAAAGTCTCTTACACATTGGATGAATGAGAAAATATCTACATGGAAACTAATAGGGAAAACAAAGACAAACTGTCACCATTGGCTCCACCCCAGGTATAATATCATTATATTGAAAGGTAAGTCCCCATTTCCAAACATCTTCCTGAGGAATTAAGGTGTTGGACTTTATATCTAGGACACCACTGTTTAACATTCCCATTGATTTCCCAAAACATCAGGCTATAAGAGCTATTAGAACTTATTTTTATATTTTTCACTAAAATTGTGACAAGAAATTCTTAATGGACACATGGAAACACATCTGACATGGACTCATAGGCGAAATGACCATAACCCAGTTTTTCCCTAACAGGAGTTTGCCAGCATGCTTTATGAATTACTTCCATAGTGTCTCACTTAAAAAAAAATCATTAATGGGCCTCCCTGGTGGCACAGTAGGTTAAGCAATGCACTATGAAGCAAACCTCAGTCACTGCAACACAAGTTAGATCCCTTCTTCCAGCCAGGGAGTGGACCCACATGGGGCAGCAGACCTCTCCTGCCTCGCCCGCTGCTCTCCTCAGCAGTGTGTTTCATTCAGTCTGCCTGTTCTGCTCCCCAATCTGTCTCTGGTGAATTCTCTCACCTCCCTAGACTCTGGCCTGTATCTCAGCTCTTGTATGGATAAATAAATAAATGTTTAAAAATTAAAAAAAAGGCATTACAATCCTTCCCAGATACTAAAAAATTCTAATAGTCTTATCTTTTACCTTCTACTTCTCAATAAGACCAAATCACCAATATCTTCCTGACCTGAAATAAACTTATTAGCATATATAGTACCCTGTCTTCAGCACTTGTCAACAATATCAACCTCCAAATTTCCTAGTTCTTAAAGTTGACAGACTTATAGTCACACATCCAAAATGAAAATGTCAAACAAAGAAAATAATTTTTAATAATAAACTCTCATGTAATGTAGCTCTTTTTAGTATATAAGAAAAAAATATAAATAAATAATTTATTTTCTTCCCATAATGGTCTTAAGTGCATGTTTACCTAAATGGTCCCTAATGGTGTATTACCTAATGAGTCTACATCAAGGTGCTAACATCAATTTTTCCCCTTTGGGACACTTGTAAAGTTCCTGGCAGCCATTGAGTCACACAGAACAAAGATGCAAGTTTGGTTAATCACAAAGACTTGAAAATCAATAAGGACCACAACTGATGATAAAAATGTTCAATTCTTATAGAGATCAACTTATCAAGATAGCTATTTTATCTAATTAATCAGAAACCAACACAGAGATAAAGGAAAATGAGGGAATTGGAGAATATATGCACAAAATATATGCACAGAAATCAATATTAATAAAAGTGAGAAAATTATTACATAAGGAGATATTAAAGTGTCAGTCAGAAAACAATTCTCATCAACATCAGGTGAGCAATTCATGAAAAAGTGAGAATTAAAAATAAATACATATATACATTTTGTGTGTGTTTGTACACATAAACAATATTAAAGGTGCCAAAGAAAAGTCACAACTATAAAATAATTGAACTAAAATATAAATGCAGTGTTCAAAAAATTGTATGTCACAAGAATGAAAATATCAATGAACTTGAAGGTAGGGCAATGGAACTCATTCAGTCAGAAGAACAAATGAAAATAATAATATAAAAGAGCAAAGATAGTTTAAGAGACTTATAAGACAAAATTAAGTAAACATATATATATGTTAGTTACAGAGTTTGAAGAAATATAAAGGAGAAATGAAGAAGTATAAAACTTATTCAAAGAAATAAAAGCTGAAAATTTTCTAACCTGAAAAAGAAATAGATATTCAGATAGAAAGTACAAAAGGACCAAATAAGAAGAATCCACCTAGTTCACAAATGACACTTTAAGTTGTAAAAATGTTAGAGACTTTTTTTTTTTTACTATTTGTTATTTGCTTGTATAAGAGAAAAGCTTATAATAAGCAAGCAGGATAACAGCTTTATTGATCAAAGGAACCACTATAATACTATCTGTGGGTTTTTGAAATATTTTAAGACAGAAGGAAGTAGAATGATATATTTAAAGTGTTTTTAAAAAGCTTTCAATCAAGAATTCTTTACTCAGCAAAACTGACATTTAGAACTGAAAGATAAAGAGTTTTCTGAGATAAAATAAAGTTAAGGAATATATCATTAAAGACTGGCTGAACAAGTAAGGGAGTTTTTTCAGCAGAAATGAAAGGAACTTAATTAGTAACATAAAACCATTTAAAAGTTTAAAATTTATTGGTAAGGTTTTATATATATATATACACAACATACAGTAATTTGACAATTCTATATTTGTAATTGTGGTGGATATGTCATATAACTAACATAATACTAAGGAGAGCATTTTTAAGTAAGTAAATGAAATCATAAAATACACAGAAGAAAGCATATGCAATATACTCCCTGACATAAGCTATAATGATAATCTTTGGGGACTTGACTCTAATAGCAAGAGAAACAAAAACAAACATAATTGGAACTGCTTTAACTTAAAATGCTTATGGACAAATAATGAAAATATCAATACATTGAAAATACAATGTAATGAATAGGACAAGATATCTGCACATCATCTATCCAACAAGGGATCAATATGCAATGTATATTAAGAATTTATACAATTCAATAAAAAATAAACAACCCAATTAAATCTAACTAGACATTTATCTAAAAGGTCATACAGATGGCCACCAGAGACAATTAAGAACAAATGCCATCACTTGCTACTTGGGAAATGCAAAGAAATTATCTTACATCTGTGATAGCTGCTACATCAAAAAAGACTAGTTAGGGCCTCCCTGGTGGCCAAGGTATTGAGTGTGGTACTGTGGGTTTCTGCAGCCACTGCAGCTAGAGTTCAATCCCAGGCCAAGAAGGGGACTATATGGCTCAGCATACCTCTCCTACCTCATATACTTCTCCCCTCAGCAATGTATTTCAGTCTATCTGCCTGTTCTGCTCCCCACTCTGACTCTGGTGATTCCTCTCATCCTCACGTTTCTGTTCTGTACCCTGGCTCTTGTTTGCACAAATAAATAAAATCTTGAAAAAAGAAAAAGACTAGTAAGAACAAGTGAAGGCATGGGAAAAAAGAAACTCTTGTACATTATTGGTATAAATGTGAATTAGTACAACCACTTCACAAAACATTATGAAGTTTGATTAAAAACTAAAAGTAAGATTACCTTATGATCCAATAATATGATTTTTGGTCTTATATTCAATGGATATAAAAACATCAAATCAAAGTGATCCATGCATCCTGTATTTGTTAGACCACAATTTATAATAATCAAGACATGGGAGTACCTGATTAGATGATTTGAAAGACAAGATGTAGTGCATGTGCAGAAATGAATACTATTCAGATTTAAAAAAATGTAATTATTGCAGCAAAATAGAAGGGGATTGTGCTAAGTAGAGGAAATAATGAAAATAAAGCTAAATACTGGATGATCTATTCTATGTGGAAGATAAGGAAACAAAGTAAATCAAATGATAAAAACAAAAGAAAATAAACAGGTGGAATTTAATAACAGACTTCAACTCGCCAAATGAAGTGATGGTAAGGAGATGGGCAGAAGGGTAGAGTGGATCTAATATATGTGTAGGTCTTTTTCTATTTTATTAACAATATTAAAGTTAATTACAGCTAGAAACATCTATAATTTGATAATAAATATGCAATATTAAAAGATATAAATAACAACATCAAAAACATAAATGTAAGGGAGGAGTGTAAAAATGTAAAGCTTTTATTTGCATTCAAATTTAAATTGTTATTAGTTTAAGTTATTATAACAATAAAATGTAATTTCTTAGAAGAAATTGAAGAAAATAGAATGCTTGCAAACAAATACTATGAGCCCAACATTATTCTGATACCAAAAGCAGACAAGGACTTTATAAAGAAAGAAGACAATATGGACAATACCCATAATCAGCACAGTGAAAAAATATCAAATCAAATTTGACAAGATATAAAAAATATTACACATCATGACCAGGCAGAATTTATACCTGGGATGCAAGGATAGTTCACCATATACAAATCAATCACTGTAATTTGGTGTATTGACAAAAGAAATTATAAAAATCCTATGATTATCTCAATAGATGCAGTGAAGGCAACTGACAAGATTCGGCATCAATTTATGATAAAAACTGTTAGTAGAATAGAGTTGGAAGGAAGGAACATACTACAAAATAATAAGACCATATATAATAAACTCACAGCTGCATCACATTCAATGGTGAGAAAATGAAAGCCTTTCCTATAAGATTAGGCACACAAAAAATTCCAATTTTACCACTACTTTTCAACAAAATATTTGAAGTCTTAGAGCAAATAGGCAAGATAAAAACATGAACGGAAACCAAATATGAAAAAAAGATGCAAAATTATCAGTATTTGCAGATGTCATGTGTACATATAGAAAAAAAAATACTAAAGTAGTGCAACTAAAAATATTAGAAAACTTTTAGGTACAATACAGTAATATAGTAAAATGACAAGCTACAAAATCAACAAGTCTGTTTAATTCCTATACTCAAATAAAGATGTATAAGAGGGAAAAAAATCAAGAAAACAATTCTATTTAGCACCTATTTCTAGGTACTAAAATACCTACATACTAAATACCTAGGAAAACACTTAACAATGAATGTGAAAGAACTTTTCAATGAAAACTACTGGCATTGTTAAAAGACATCAAAAAACATAATAAATGGAAACTTATCCCATGTTGTTGTACTGGAAAATTAATATACTCAAAACTGCCTCAAACTCAAACCCCAAAGCTATGTACAGATTCAAATCAGTTCCTATCAAACTTCTATTGAAATTATTTAGAATCACAAAAAACCCTGAAAAATTAAAGCAATGTTGACAGATAAGAAGGGAATGAAAGTTTCATACTTCCAGACTTCAAACTATTCAACAAGATCATACTTTTAATTATAATTATATATAATTTAATTATAATTATAATTTTATAATTATAAAAATAATTAAATATAAACACAGATCAATAGAATAAAAGTAAAAGCCATAAATTGCCCCACATTTATATGGATAGTTAATTAACAACAATGAAGTGAAAAGTACACAATGGAAAAAGAAATGTCTCTTTAACAAATGACATTGAGAAAACTGGTCAGGTACAAGAAGAAAAATGATACTAGATCACTTTCTCATACCATACACAAAAAATACAAAATGATTGAAAAACTAGGATATAAGGCAAGAATACATTAAATGCATACAAGAAAGCATAGACAAAGTACTCCATGACACTAGATTCAAGGATGTCTTAAGGAACTCACCTCCAAGAGCAAGGAAAATAAAAGCAAAATAAGCAAAAACATATAAGATATAAGTGAAGAGATTATCGGTAAAACAAAAATATACCTTACTGAATAGGAGAAATTATATGTATATCATTCACTCAATAAGGGCCTTATAATTCAAGTTTTACAAAGATCTCATACAACTCAATTAAAGAGAACAAAGAAACATTTAAAAAATGGGCAGAGTGGCTTAAAAGACATTTCTACATGTAGACATACAAATGGCCTACAAGTACAGGAAAATGTGTTCAATATAATTTATCATTAGGGAAATACAAATCAAAGGCATTATGAAATATCTCCTCATTCCACAGAGAATGACCCATCTGAAAAACTACAATAACAACAAATGTTGGCAAGGTTGTGGAGAAAAAGGAATGCTTGTGTACTATTGGTGGGAATCTAGACTAGCCCAGCCTCTACAGAAAATGAAGTTTTCTCAAGATATTCAAGCTAAATATGCTATATGACACAGCAATTTCACTTCTTGGTTTTAAGTAAAAGAATGGGGGAAAAAAAAAACCACATTAATTCCAAGGGCATATCTATTCCTATGTTCACTGAAGCACTATTAACAGTGCAACAACAGTATCTTCTCAAAACAAATGATTAACTGTAGCCACTTTATGAAAACAACATTTTCTCAAGACAAATTTCTGGATTATGAAGATGTGGTACATATATATGATACAATATAATTCAGCTACTAATAATGGCAAACTCCTATTGGTGAAGGTCATGCTACTCATGCTGTGTGACAAAATTCCGGCATGAGGGACATCCCTGAAAAATGAGGAGCTCCAAAGCTGTCCCCTGCCAGATTCCATTTTGTTTTGGCTGATCCTATACTTATAGGTTCATGATATGTGCATAGCTGGAGGATAATACACCGGAGTGGTTGTTTTACAAAAAAATCAAAAAAGCAGACAGTTTCTCAAGCCCAAACACTTACCATGGGAAAGTGACCTTGGGAACCAAAACAAGACCTCTGTGGCTTGGCCCATTATGAAAGGCTATGTGCCTCCCAGGTGGCTCTGCATCTCCCTGATGACAAACAAATCACTTGCATCCTTCCTGCCCTCCTCCCCATTTCTCTGTCTTCATTCCATTGAATCACAATTGTATATAGGGGGATTTCCTTGATATCAGAAAACTTTACTGAGTAGTTCTGGGTTTAGGATAAATTAGAGTGTTTCTTTTGGGAATTGAATGATAGGATGTAGGTATAATTTAAGTTTTAATTTTAGTATTTCCCTTTTATTGGAGGCCTGTAGTAGAACAAAATAGTTAATGGTGGTAGGACAAAGTTGTTATGCCTGCTTTAATGTTTAGTATATAGATAGATATATGTTTTTTAGCACCAGTCCTAAGAAAATGTAATGAATGTTGCTCTGCTGTTCTCAAAAACATGTTTTTGCACTGGGTTGGCTGCAGTGAAGGTCCCCTGTTTTTCCTAAGAAAATGTTACAAATGATGTTTCCCTGCTTTCCTGCTTCTTGTGTGTAAATTATAAAATAAAGACCTACTGAGACTCTCAGTGGAAGATACTGGCACCCTAGAAAGAGTGTCCATTTTTTTCTTGCTCCCTCTCCCCTTTCCCTATACATTCATCTGCCAATGTTGTCTCATTCAGTGGGAACCCTAGTTCATTGCTGGAACTGGTCTGCAGCATCCTATCATTTGTGACATTGGTGAAATTGGAGGAGTTAAAGCTAAATGAAATAAGCAAGACAGGAAGACTAATATTGGAAGATTTTCCTCATAAGAAGAATAGAGAGGGACAAAACAAATGAACTCACAAAAGTAAATGGAAAGAAAATCTAGAAATGACAGCAGTATTGAGACTTTAGAGGGAGAAGATCAGGGTGGGAAAAAGTACTATATGCTAAACAGATATGGTGGCTGTGGATTGGGTGGAACATGGTGATATAAACTGAGGAGGTGTGAACCAATTCTTCTGAATCTTCTGAGGTAAATCAATGTTACCTCAAAAAGGAAAGAAGGAATAAGGTAGAGAGGAAGGGCCAGAGGGAAGGAAGGGGGAAAGGCAGTCAGGCAACCCTGCTGTTTATAACAACATAAGTGAACTTGAATTTAGAAAGCATTACATTAAGTTAAATAAGCCAGACAAGAAAGGCAAATACTATGTATATCTCTTAGTTGAGAAATTCAAAGAAAAAAGTAGAAAAAGATACTGTAGAAATATAATAGCAAATGCTTATTAGTAGACAATGAGGGATGACCTAATAGGAAGTTTGGTAACATAATACAATGTATCAGCTAAATGATGAATACAATCTGAGGATCTAATTTATAATATGGTAAATGTGGCTTACTATATTCTATTGGATAAGTGAAATTTACTATGGGATCCTGCTTCAGAATTCTCATCAAAAAGAAAATAAAGAATTTTGAATGTAAAATATAAGTAGAGTTTTTTCTCCTTTGGTCACTGGAAAGCTAAATTTCATCAACAAATAAAAGATTGGCACCTTGTGTGATTTGCTAGGAAATGAAATGAGAAGAAAGCATACCAAACTTTCTTCATTTCACAGAATGAGGCCTCTGTCCTTTTTCATTACTACCTCCTTTTTCCCCATGGAACTCAAGTATGTTTTTCTAAATTACACAGGGAAAAAAGTGAAAATGACAAAGTAAACTTTGCTTTGAGAATCAGTTTCTGTGCTATTAATCCTTTAGTTTTGGTAAAAAAGACTCATTAAGTACTACACGTCTATACATTTTCACTTCAAAATAGGATTAAGTAAGCAAAAGAAAACTTCAACATGGCACAACTTCAGCATTTTAAATAATAGAATGAATAATGATAGAATGTGCATGGAAAATTTCAAGAAATAATTAACATTTTATACTTACTTTAAAAATTCAAAGGAAAATATTTCTAGAAATTGTTTTAGAAAAACTGGACACTTAAAATATGATTAGGGGGCCTCCCTGGTGGTAGAAGGGGCTACACTGCAGCACTATGAAGCTATCCACAGCCACTGAAGCATGAGTTTGAATTCCTGTGCAGGGATGTGACCCATATGGTACAGCAGACCTCTCTTGTCTCACCGGTATTCCCCTCGGCAGTGTATTTCAGTCAATCGGCCTGTTCTGTTCCCCTTGTCTCTGGTGAATCCTCTTACTTCCCACACCTCTGGCCTGTACCTCAGTTTTTGTTTGCATAAATAAATCTTAATAAAATAAATTTAAGCAGAATGCTCTACTAAATGTTTCCAACCTCATTATTATAATTTTATTCATAATTTAATCAATAAATATGAAAAAATTGAGTTTCATTAAAGCGGATGTATCTATAGGTTAAAGAATGGAACAGTGAAAATCTCATCAATAATTATATTCTAGGATATATTTCCATTAAGAACAAAATATATTTCTAATTTCCTATATATAATTCTACTTCTTAAGAAATGGAAGTTTAATTGTTAATAGAAGGTTCTGCATTATTTTATAGATGAAACGTTCTGTTTTCAAACAAATCACATCACTCATTTATAAAGGAGAAAACATGTGCCAAAAAATGTCTTAAATTGATATGAAAATATTCAAAGACTCAGTTTTTTTCTGAATTTCAATCAATAGTATCAGACACAAAATCTTGTTCCAGATGTGGGTTTAAGTTATGTTATTTTTTATCATATGATTCTTCTAAATATGACAAGAAATTGAGGGAAAGAAGAACTGTTCTCAAGTCACTTAGAATAATGTTTATATGACCTTTTATAATATTACTATTCTATACTATTATAATGTAATAGCAGTCAGGCAATTGAGGAGAGGAATACTTAGTATTTAATCAAATCAAATATTTCTAATAACTTACATGCATATTAAAATAATAGCATCTGGGCACTCAACTAGATAAGGGTCCTTATAAACATAATTTATATTGCAAAGACTCAATCAACAATCAGATGATCTCTTTGAATTTAAAAATATGTTAATTTTTCTTGAATGGATAAGATTCATTTATTTTTTATTAAAATACTTTAAATACTTTTGTTGTATAATTGTTTTACAAATCTAGGATTTAAACCCATATTTTTAAAATATAAAACAAAATTTGATTAGCTTTCTAAGAGTTTTATGTAGAACAAAATTTGAGTCAAAGCAAATTAACTGATGGATATAATGCTCTATTGAATGTCTCAAAATAGTCTGATAAGTTAAATTATAATACATGTTAAACCATATTAAATACATATAATACAAATTAAATTATATATGTATGAAATACAAATGATGTATCATATTATGTACTTATTATGTTAAATGCATATAAGGCAATAAAACTACACATAAGGTAAATATCAAATTTTATACATATTAATCACATGTGTATGTACTTTAGTCACAAATAATACAAATCCTTTTTTCAGAAGAAAGAAAAATATGACCTGGGGCATCCTTGTCTTTTGAGGTTGATGTCAGGTTCATAAGTAATACTAATAACTTTTAGTGGGCAAATTTTCTGAATCGAATTCTGGACAATACAAAAATATATAACATAAAATAATACAAAGCATCTGAAATTAAACAGGAGAAGCCCAAATGTGAATGAATATGGCATCATAGAACTTTCCATGTTAGTAAGTAGATCTACTCAAAATTAGTAAGTTTGTATGCTATCTTTAAGACATTATAATATTTTCCTTTTCAAACAGAAGTGATTTCAGAATATGCTTATTACATCATCATGTATCATTAAATACCTGTGCATTCATACTGAACATTTCATATTTTATAGTGATAAGCATTTTTTCATTTAAAAACCCACATATCCAAGATGCAAAATTTAAACTACATAGTATATGTAAAGAATAAATAAATGATTTTGCCATTTTTCCATCCCCCAAATCCACTCCATATAAGAAACAAACATGTTGAAACATCCATTTGATCCAAAAAAAGCAAAAACAGAACCCCTTAGTATTAGGATATGTGTGATGGTATTCAATCAATATAAAATGTTGTAGATGTTTAGTTTCAGTTCTCCTTTATTCTTTTGCATCATTGTCACTCATAGGATGGTTCTTTCTTTCTCCATGTTAAAGGCATTCTAACCCGTTACTTTGGTAAGGATTTTGTAAACTAATATTCTAGTATAAATTCTTCTGTGTTTTAATTCTCTATGTTATATAATTTAAGATAATTCACTAATTCAATAATTTAAAAATTGCTAGTAATTAAAAACATCTCAAGCATATAAATTTGTTTCTCAATGCTTGACATATAGTAGGTAGTAGGTTTCCAAAAAAAAAATCCATTTAATGAATGAGAATCTGATATATATTAATTTTGCTTAGGTATGTTTGTCACACATGTGTTGCCGTTTGGTTTATTTTCTTGGATCAGAACATTTTAGTACCTTTTTGTAGGTGAGTCTAGTCATCAACAATAATCACACACACTCATCTTGAAAATGCTAATATAATTAAGTATTTCTGGAAGATACATAGTTACTTTTTCATTGCACAGTGCTTGTAAGAATTTGTTCTATACTGAAGGAGTTAGAGAAATGTTTAGATCTTTGCTTCAAACAGTATCAACTGTATATTCTTATGAATTTAGAATATGGGTTATTATATTTTATTAAGATATAAAAGAATAGCAAATTAGTATCAATCAAAGGCATGTGAATATCTAAGCCATATAAGGCTGTTTTTTATAATAATTCATCTTAAATATGAAAATTCAAATTCCATATTATGATTATATATTTCTGTGAAAAGTTGGTAACAGTGGAACCCTATAAAGATAGAATCAGTGAAAACTACCACTTATCTCCCTTATTATTGAGTTAAACTGGATCTGATTGAAACCACTGGGGAGAATATCGTGTGTGAAAGGACTGAATAGAAAAATATTACCTATTTTTGTTTGGTGACCCCCTCCGTTTGACCATTTTATCTGTTTTCTCCTTATCTATATATTACCTCATCTCCATTACTTCATCAGTTTTTTGTTTTATTTTGTTTTGCTTTAAAACATTTAAAAGAAGCCCAACCTAGATTCTTCCCCAGGATATATTTTAGGTTTTTGCATAAATCTTTGTACTCTGAATTTCAATTCTTTGTTATTCTCAAATAAATGTATTTTTGACTTGCCCACTAACCTTGTTATTCTGTTCTTGAAGATTATATCTCATATACCTATTGAAGTACCTACCAGACTATATATACTTATAAAACTATATTTTATTTTCCCTAAGTTTGTTTCTTTTCCCTGTGATAGTTTGTCCTACAAAACAGTTTCAAAGTCAAGTCAGTAGGAAATAAGGTGAATTATTTCTTCTCCATTGGAAATAATGGGTGACAATTTACTGAGCAACTATTTTAAAATAAGTTTCTGAAAATTTGAAAATACACATTAGCCCTGTGTATTACATGTTCTCTCATTTAAAATAAAAACACTTGTATCAGTTCACATTCTTGAAGAAAAAAATAATTTGACATTCACCTAGGAATGCTGCTGCCTTTTACTTTCTTTACTAGACCAAATGAGATACAAAGGGTTAATATATTCTTATCTACCAGAAAATATTTTTCCCCTCAAGTATCTTCACAGAATATCTACAGAGAACAGCGCTAAAATCTTGGAACAAAGATAAATGAGTTTCTGCTTAAGGTATTACAAGACCAATTAGCAACATATAAAATATAAATACATTCATAAATGCATTAAAATAGAGTTTTTAGGAGAAGTAGGTCAATGGGAAACTTTGAAAATAAATGAGATTTACAAGGTTAAGTATCACAGAGGGCCATGAAATAATAATCTAGGAGAAAGTGTTCTACATTATATTTTATTTTAGAATTGGCCAAACTGCAAAGAATGTTCTCCAAATCTTAAAGTTTCTAATTTAGGCACAACATGTTTGATTTCTCTATACCTCTTCAAAACAATCTAACACAACTATTGACATCCTGTATTCTCATACATTTCTCATGTTGAGAAAATATGTAATGTACTACATTTTTTCCCAAAGAAATAGGACTTACGTTTCCCATATCCATTTTTTCTACACAGGGAAAAACATATATATTCTCTCCCAGCTGTTTATATATACACATACATACACACATGTATATATATTTTATAACAACATATATATATAGTTGACATAGATAATAGATAGATAGTTGAACTCATATAGTGTTTTAGAAAGTTATTTCAATTAACTCCTCTCACAGTGATTTAAAATATTTGTTTATTCTCACTATTAACTTGAAAGGATAGGGTGCTTAAACTTCTCAAGTTCTTATATTGTTATCACATCTGAGATGGCTATCACAGACTTAAGTTATTATCACTTCATTTATATACATACACACACACACATACACACACACACTTTTTTGCCATATAGGATTTTTTTGCCATATAAGATTTCTCCCCTCAGGAGTGGCCATCATAGTTTTCCCACCATTTTCATGATCCCATCATAAATGAAAATTATAAAGTACTTGATTTTAGAAAAAAATGCTATTGTCAGTTTTGCAACAGTAGAAGCACTTCTACTGCACTGAAATTCTGTCAATTGCTAAACTTAACATTTTCTAAAATCAGATATAAGAGGAGTTCTCTGTTTTTTCTTGGTAAAACTAAATCATACAATCATGACACTAGGTGGTTTAAACAAGAATATAATTGGTTTTTATTTTCAGAGTTATTAGACTTTTTTTTAATAAATATAAAGAAGTGCAATGACTAGGACACATGATGGGTATCTTCAAATTTATAAGAAATGTCAGCTAGTGCAAAGTGGTTTATCCTCTTACATTTTTCCCAGTAAAAATATAGAAAACATCTGATAATCGTGCATCCTTATTATCCTTTTTTTAGAAGTCATCTTAATTTTAGCCATTCTAATGTCTGTAGTCATTCTTATCGTCGTTTAAATTAACATGTTCCTGAAAAGTAATGACTCCAAACATCATTTTTTGTTCTTCTTGGATATTTTTAAGGCATATTACATGATATATTAATTTAATAAACTAGGAAATTATGTTTTTATTGTTGAGTTATTACATATTCTGGAAACAAGTACTTTTCAGATGTTTAGTTAAAAAAGACTGAGAGACTGTGGGCTTCCTTGGTGGTGCAGGGGTTAAAGTCTCAGTACCAGCAAGCTATCTGCAGCCATTGCAGCAAGAGTTTGATCTCTAGACAGGCAGCTGACTCACACGGCACAGCAGACTTCTCCTTTCTCCTATCTCATTTGCTGCTCCCCTCGGCAGTGTATTTCAGTAGATCTGCTTGTCTCCTCACTCTGTCTCTGGTGAATCCTCTCACCTCACACACCTCTGGCCTATACCCCAGTTCTTGTATGCTTAAATAAATATCTTTTAAATAAAATAATAAATAATACATGTGTAAAAAGTCATGTCATCTTCTCTTCAAACATGTGTAGGCAAAATATAAAAAGAAATAAGATGACCTAAATGAGTTCCTTGCCTTGAACAAGACTAAATTCCGAAAAGAATAATATCCTTGCTTTGATTCTAGTATATTTATATGTAGTCTTACATAATTTTGAAATAATTATTACTAAACAACTCAAAGAGGAACCTCTCTGGTGCCATAAGGGTTACGATTCAGTGCTATCACCACTGCAGCTTAAGTTAGATCCCTTGCCAGGGTGTTGAACCACATGGCTCAGCTGACCTCTCCTGTCTCACTCTTTGCTCTCTTCAGTAGTGTATTTCAGTAGATCCAACTATTCAGCTCCCTACTCTGTCTCTGCTGAGTCCTCCCACTGGTTGCACCACTAGCCTATATACCCCACTTCTTCTTTGAATAAAAAAAGAAAAAAAAAACTTTTAAAAAAAGAACCCAAAACACACCTGAGGTCTCAGACTTTCATTCACTGATTATCAAATAATTAATAAGCACACATGTTATGCCGGGATCTCTATTGCAACTACACATACAAAAAATATGTTGAGACATGTTTTCCACATGAAATTCTGTCTGCACTTTCATTTATTGCCTACAAAAACAAATAGATCCCTATGTTGAATGGTTCAACCTAGGCCTCTATCACTCAGTTATAAGTATCTAAGGAAAATGAGTTAATCAGGTTATTTTTCACCTCCCAAACAACAGATAACCCATAACCTTGAAATGTTGTTTTCCACCTTTCTGACATCCAACAAACAAAAGATGAGCCTTCCATACTCAACAATATATCGGTTGTGAAGCTCAGTTGCTATTCTGCAATGTATTATATATTTATTATATATTTACATCACCTATCTCTACCCCCAATAGTTGTATGGTTAACTATATGCTTTGTAACTAGTCCCAGATATCAGAAGTAGAAAAGATGTTATCTAAATCCCTGTAATTTACTTATCTGATCTTGTGTTCTAATTTTTATACTTTAATGTTTCACCATGCATTGTGATCTTTAACTAATTTTTAAAAAAATTTCAATAAAGTTATCAATGATAAACATTATTATTTGGTAGCCACACATTCTATGTACCCCCTTCTCTGATGTGTGAAGAACATGTTTGATGAGTCTGAAAGAACTTGGCAGATTTAAGCATTAGCACTCTCTAAAGAGAACAATGATACTCCTAAACTAGATAATATTATGGAAAGGCTCATTGTTTCCATATTTAGTCTTAGGATCTCTTAATACACTCATGAATTTCAGGTGCCTATTGTATCTTTTTCTACTCTGGATTTTTGGGCAACATTTGGATCAAAGTTGTCTTTCCCCCAAAAATTCATACTAATAAAAGTTTCAAAATTTGTAGACAAACATTCCATGGTAAAAGGCTACAATACTTAACAGAAAAAAAGAAAACGTTGAGATCTTTGATGGCAAAAATGTTGACACAAAATAAATTGTGGTTGTTGTCTCTTATTTGGAAAACCCAAAAGCATCCTCCTATTCTAAATGAAGTAACTTCAAAATAACTGTAACCAAAATGCAATGTTAGGCAAAAGAACTGATGCAGGTAGACAAATGAAGCACTTTATACTTTCAAGCAAAATATGTTCTCACCAAGGAAGGTAATACAAATGTACAGGAAGGAAAAACAAAAGAGTATTATGAGAAATATTGTGTCATTAATGTCTGAGGACATATTCTAGCTAGATGAAATAACATAAGTATGGAAAGGTTCATGAATAAAATATGAATGTGTTATGTTAGAATATGTTCTATCTACAAATGTGTCCACTATATTTAGTTTCAACTGAATTTGTGAATTCAGTTAACACAATAGAATGATTTCTCTTCATATGTAGATATTTAATGCTAGATTCTCCATATAACTTTTTGAGCAATCATAAATACATACAAGAGAAGGACATTTATCATATCTATGAAGACTCATCACTTACACTTTTTATTCACTGAGTTAAAAATTCCTCATTTATTCATGTTAGCAGCCATTCCATTCTATGGTTATCTACAGAAATGATGGTGAAGAATTTCATATGAAAGAGAAAAAATTTTCTATCAACACTGTAATATTCTCATAAATTAAATAGAATTTTTTACAAGAAATACTCTAAAACCACTATAATTATCATAACAGGTTATCATAAATACCTGAAATTTAAAATACTTCAATGAAATTATCATCACTGCAAGATCTTTCACAGAGGTAATAGTCAGAGAATGATCAATCAATTGAGATAATAAGGAACAAGAAGGGTTAACTAAAGCAAAGAGCATTCAAGTAAATGCTCATGTGTTGTGGGATATTTAATCTCTTATGTATATTCTACTAGAACTATATTTTACATAACTTCAGTTTGTATTCTTTGTTTATATTTCACTGCTTCTCATCATTAAAACTGTATAATTTATACTTAAGAATGAACAACTGTTAACAGCCCTTTTAGCACTCAGTCATTTTTCTCTAATCAATTCTACACTCCTTCTTAAGCCTTTTTCCAGAAGTACAATTAGATCACATTAATCTTGGGCTCAGAAAATAATCAATGGTTGTCCATTGCCTACAAAATTAAACTCTTACTACTTAAAATGAGATCTCCTTATAATCTAGTCTCATACTCAATTTTCATAAGCATGCTATGGTCTCTAGCAGCATAAACAATCTAGAAACTACATACAGTAAATGATAAATTATTTAGCTATTAAAGTAATGATTTTATCAATTTGTATTTTAAGGTGAATTAGGGATGACTTTTTACTGTATGGGGATACATTTCTGAAGGCAGGTGAATATAAGGAATAAAACTTGACACATGGTAAGTGTGTCTCACTTTATCCTGATCTATAAAGTGTAAATACATTATTTTCATATGCCTTTACCTCTAACTTTATATTGTTCTTCACATAATACAAAAACCATTAATTCTCTACTTCCTATGATTACTCCATACAGAATGTATCTATTTGTAGAAATTAAGGGGAAAAGTCCTTGTTTGTTGATGTTAAAGAAACAAATCTAATCTTTAACATGGCTGAGAGTTAAAGATCCATCACTAAATTTGACTAATTTGTTGACACAATTTTCCTTCTCTACAAAAATTTGAATTATATAATATCTTACAACTGGCTGAAGAACAAGGAAGTTTTCTTTCTGCTGAGGTACACCTATGATCAGTGAAATATCCATTTACAATCTGAACCAAAAGCTTCACAAAACATCTTCATAGAATAAGCACTTCCCTTATTATTGTGAAAATCTTAAAAATAGTAGAGTAACATAACTGAAATGGTTGATAAGAATAGTATTGGGTTTGACATTTTTCTAAATACCAAAATCCTTTGTTGTTCTTAACAAGACCTTCTTACAGGAGAAACTATTTACCTAAATCTTAACCAATTTGAGGTTTTAAGGAAATAATCAAATCTAGACCACTCTGACCTTTTTTATTTTCCATTAAAAAGGAAAGTGTGAGGGATAATTGAGATGCCTGTATTAACAGTACATAGGCACATCAATGACTGAAATTCCTCACACATTATTAAAGATAAGTTTAAACTGCTTGTATGTAGTACATCAAGTATGATTACAAAGAAAATCTTACAAGGAAGCCCAAAAGGCAGTGACAAAAGTTGGAGAGATAGAGCATGTATTTTTACCAAGCATGGCAATAGCAATGGAATATCTAACTGGGAATTTAAAATAACTATGATCAATATGTTAAGGCCACTAATGGGTAAAATAAGGAACATGCAAGAACAGGTGGCCAAGGTTAGTAGAGAAAGAACAATTCTGAGGAAGAAAAAAATTAGATATTGAAAATTAAAAAATATGCAATAAAATGAAAAATGTCTTTGATAAGCTAATTATTGAACTGAAAACAGTTGAGGAAAGAATCTCTAAACTAGTGGTTGGTTAATAGAAACTTCCAATCCTGAAAAGCAGAAAGAAAACAAAAGGAAAAACAAAACAAAACAAAACAAAACACCTAAAATAGAATCCCTAAGGGCTGTGGGGCAACTACAAAAGGAGTAGCATACACATAATCAGAATACCAAGGAGAAGTAAGGGACAGAGAAAATCTTTTAAACAACTACTGAAAATTTACCCAAATTAATATCAGAGACATATCAGGAAACTTAGGAAACAAATGGAATAAAGTGAAAATAAGCTATTGAAAAAGCAAAGAGATAATGGGGGTTGAAGGAATAGAGGTTTGGGGAAGAAAGTCATAAGACATCTGCAGGAAGATTTATAGGATAAAAATATGTACATATATGGCGCTGTGAAAATGTACCCCGACAGTAAAATACTTATATATGAAAATGACTGACAAATCAGTAAAAGTTGAAGGAAAGAAAAGAAAATCAAGGATAAAAAAAACTAAAAAAGGCAGAATGTAAAAAAGTAATATATTTTTAAGGAACAAAAATAAAAATCATATCCAAAAGCATGGTTCCCAAAATCATGCAAATCAGAAAAGAGTAGGTTAAAATAAAATGTAGAGTTCCCCAGACCAGTAGACCTGAAGACAAAAAAATGGGTTACCAAGTTTCAAATATGGATGATGATCATCACAAGAACAGGATTGTTGCCATACATTAGGTGAGTAAATCCATCATTGTATTCAGAAGATACAATGGTGAGTCTGTTGGCCCTTTCACATTAAATGATAATTTTATAAAAGTATTTCAATTAGCTAATTTTTATAAGGAGAAAATTAAGACTGGCATGGGAAGCTGTGTATAGATTACTAACAAAATAAATACCAACTAGGAAACATCTAGCTGCAAATAACAGGAACATATCACTAGTATTGGGTTAAACAATAAAGTAATTATATATTTCATGTAACAAAAACATATAGTTAGGCAATTCTAGGGTTGGTTCAATAATATTATGTCACTGTAATTACATCTATAAAAATTTATATCAACTTCCCCTACCTCATCTCCCCCATTGCCCCATAATGAATAGAAGTAGCTACTTTGAATCCAAATACAATAAAATATTCTATCAGATGAACCAACACATAGAAACAGTCAAATTTCTATGTGAGGTATCATATTTATATTGTACCACCTCAGTATACTTTCCTGTCCATTTTTTTCTTGCCAGAAAGGTACAAATAAGAAGAATTACACCTAGTTTTCATTTTGAAATTAAGTCACATATAATATTGCGTGCCTAAGTGACTCCTGGCTTTGAGTTAAAATACTTTAAGGATAATCTTTGGCAGTTTTAAAAATGACGGTCAAAATTAAGAAAAATAAAATAGTAAAATGAAGTTAGTCTTATACAATCTAAAATACTTGTAACTTTGGAAAAATTGTGATACTGACTTCTGTCAGTATGACACATTAGTAATGAATATCAACATATCAGTAGTAAATCCTAAATGTATTGAAGCTGAAAAAGATGATATTCATAGGCAAAAGAAGTTAAAGTATAATTTTGAGAACTGATCCCTTTGACTTATTTATAAATCAGATAATGAAAGTCATTTCATTAACTTTATAAAGATCATCACTATAAGTAAGTACATGGATGTGTGCCCTGATTATCAAAAGTCATTAGATTTTTAAGGATAAAATATGCATATATCCGTAATTTATGTAGAACAAATATCAAAATAAATCTATAATGAATGTTTACAACATCATTACATTTGATTTATTTAATATACACTTAAAATTAAAGCATTTTAATTGCTTCTTCAAGCAGATTAGTTCTTCAAACAAACTAATGGAAGAAGTCTTAAGATTATATTTATACTTTTTTTTGTATAATTAAGACACCCTTTATGAAATTCCTTTTGTGATAGTTTGATCAATAACAAAGCAATAAAGTCCTTTGATATTAAATGTAAGACTTCTAATGTGGGATTCTGCACAATTTTATTCCCCATATTGGGGAAATAACTCTCAGATGCTCTTTGAATTTACATCTGTTTTCCTTCCAAATACACATTCCAAGGAAAAAGATGGCAGTGAAGAGACAATAGGTTAAAAAACTCCCGGAAGATATAGGAAGATGGGAGAAAATACAGTGGGTCCCTGCAGGAACTGGAACACCAGGTATTAATTGGACTATATTTGCAACTTACCCAGAAAAGAAGGACACATCTAAGAGATGAAAAAAACAGAAAAGCATTATAACCCTCCTGCCCAACCCCTCCCCCCTCACCCCACCTAAAACCCAGCACACCAGGAACTACAAGACGAACTAAGAGACCCCACACCAAAGAAAAATCAAAACTAATATAAAAAGCCTAGACTTGAAAATGGAGAGAGTCACGCAGATAGAGACATCCGAAGAAGTGCTACAGGCTTGGTGAGTTAAGTCTAGAAATTTAGGGATTCTAGGGAAGGAGCAGGGAGATGAGTTAGGCTGAGGGAGTTCGAACAATTAGAGAAGGCGGAGGATAGAAGGAGAGAGGCGAACCTGGGGAAGTGATTCCTATATGGACATGGGGAAAGGGAGTAAACTAGCCCCAAGTTGGCAGAGAAATAGGTGCCACCGGGCAACAGGCAGAGACGCAACTGGGTTTCTCCAGGCTCAGTGGAGCTGATTTGAGGAGGTACAAGCTCAGCTTTCGAAAGCCATCACTCCAGCCCACTCCCACTCTAGCGGCACTCTTGGGTCGCAGCCCTGCCCGCCCGCGCCAGCTCCAGCAACCTTTAGTGTGCCCAGAGCCCCACATGCCTGAACGCCAGCACCCCAGAAGCGCAGCTGGGCCAGCCCACCCGCTGCAAAACCCTGAGGCTTAGGTTTAACCACCGGGAGTGATAGCAACGCCTGCGCGCTAGCTTCAGTGGCATGTGGGGAGCCATAGCCCATGTCCATCTGCCTCCTTGCCTGGAATCCCCATCCTCCCGCCCACCTCAGTGCCCAGAGCACCCGCCCTGGTGCCCAGAGCTACAGCCCTAGCCCCCATCCCCATCACAGCTCACGGAGCTTCTGCCCTCACCTACTTCAGCCTGCAGATCCTCAGCCTGTGAGCACCTGCCTAGGCGCCTGGATCCCTGGCTGGCACCCACTACCGGCTGCAGCACCCAGAGCCATCACTGTGTCCGCCCCCTCTCTGGCTGCCACCACCACTGCTGCTGCCATCACTGTACAAAAGCCATTACCATTGCTGGGGAGCAGCACAGGGAAGTCAGAGCCCCGGGCATGGAGCAATTTGGTGACCAGAGAAATGGCTGCCTCCTCTGTGTTGAATGGAGATAGGGGCAAGGTAAGAAGAGAGAAGATCCACTGAAGCTAGAGCGCAATAGTCCCAGGCAACATTTTAAACCACCACACCAGGGACACCCACCCTGTACACATCGTCTGAAGACACAGGGTTTGAGAAGGCTGCAAACTGCAGCAGCTGGAGGGAGGCCATTGGTAACTGGCACAATTTGGGGCACCACTGAACACACCCACATACCCTCCACGTGGTGGTAACTGAGGCAGTCCACCATTACTCTGGAAGGGGAAAGTGAAACCTCATGGCGCATCCACAAACAAATGGTAGCTCCTGCAACACCTCAGATGACCACAACCCCATGTTAGGGCTGTAAAAGTGCTGGAAATCTGACACTGAGATAAACTTCCTCCAATACCAAGAAACCTACCTGAAACCTGAGATATCCAGAAGAGCTCAGGAGAACATAGTCTAGAACTGACGCAGCAGGGGGAACAGCCTCTCCGTGGCTACCTCCTCCACACCCCTACCCAAAGTTGGGTGGGACTCCTGAGTTCCTTGCCCAACCCCCTCTTCTCTCCTTTTTGTCTGTGTGGTTTTGGGTTTGGTTCTGTTTTTGGGTGCTATTGTTCTCCTTTCTTTTCTTTTCCTTGTTCCTCTCATTTACTCATTTCCCCCTTTGGAAAGGCACTAAAGAGTAACTCAGAAGGTCAGTCCCTATAGAGGCCCTTGTAGTACTCCAAGTCCTCAAGTGAAAAGAGTCCTAAGGAGTCCCATCACCTACCCAGCTACACCAAAAGTCCTGAAGAACTCTTCTGCTTCTACAGTACAGTCAACATCATGCCTGGCCCTCCACCACCCATAGTGTGGCTGTAGGGGGATTTTTTTTCCATTTTTTTATAATAGTACCTCTCCCTCTCCTCCTTCTTTCTCTCTCTTCTATTATTTCTCTCTGTTATTAGCCTATTTTGGTCTTGTTTTGTCTGCCTTGTGGTGTTTGTGTGTTTTGGTCTGCTCATTGACCACTAGCTTCTGATACTTCAAAAGGAACACCCAAAAATATGCCTTCCAATATGAGCAACACAGTGTCTCAAAAATACAACAAATCAAAAAACAGACATCTGGGAGAAGAAAAGCTATAACTAAACAATCAAGCCCAGAGGACAAAACTATACAACAAAAGGAAAACCAAACAAAGAATCCAACAGTGATGACATGGAAAATTTTCTCAGCCTATCTGAAAGAGAAAGTATATCTATCATGATTGAAAAAATAAAACATTTATTAAAAAATATTAAAGATCTGAAGGGAAACGAGATATTAAATAAAATATGGAAGACATGAAAGAAGATAAGAAGAATAGGGAAAACAGAATGGTTGAAATGAAGAACAAATTAGCTCTTTGAAGAAGAAACCGAGGCATTAAGAAAATAAATGGAAGACATACACGAAGAAAGGGAAAACAGAATGGAGAAAGTAGAAGAATGAATCAGTTCTCTTGACGATACAGAAACAAAAAGACCAAAGCAGAAAAGGGCAAAGAACCAAAAGGAAAAAATGTGAGGACACACTCTGAGAAACCTCAGATGCTATCAAGAAAAATAATATGAGAATTATTGGAGTACCAGACGCCGAAAAAGATCAAGGAAGTGAAAACATATTTAAGGAGATAATGAGGGGAAATTTCCCAAGCTTAAGAGATGAAATGAAGAGAGACATATAAGCAGCAAGACGTACTCCAAATTTTTATGATAGAAATATAAATACAGCTAGACACATAATAGAAACACTACCAAGAATACAAGACAAGGAAAAAATAATGAAGCTGTCAAGGGTGAAGAAAGAGATAACTTACATAGGAAAACCTATCAAGCTAAGATCAGATTTCTTGGAGGACACACTATGGGCAAGGTGGAGTGGAAGGTTATTTTCAAAAAACTTCAAGACAACAAATGCCAACCACAAGTTTTGTACCCAGCAAAGCTTACCTTCATTTTTGAAGGCAAAATATGGACTTTCCCAGACAAACAGAAACTCCAGAAATTCAGCATGACCAAACCTCCTCTCCAAAAAATTCTACAACAAGCACTAAAGCCAAAACCATTAGAAGAACGAAAAAGAGGAACAGTATAAGGCAAGGGAAAGCATAACACAGAAAGACAAAATGGCGAACACAGATGCCAGCATAACAATTTTAACTGTAAATGGGCTAAACTCAGCAATAAAAAGACATCGAGTAGCAGGCTGGAATAAATAACGCAATCAAACCTTCTGCTGTCTTCAGGAAACACATTTAAACACAAACGATAAGCAGAGATTGAAAGTAAAAGGCTGGAAAACAGTCTTACAAGCCAATGGACCAAAAAAGAAAGCAGGAACAGCCATACTTATATCAGACAAGATAGACTTCAACATAAAAAAGGTAAAAAAAGACAAGGGCACTATATAATGGTCAAGGGTACAGAACTTCAAGAAAATAGAACACTCATCAACATATACACTCCAAATGAAGGAGCATCAAAATATATCAGACAATTACTATCGGCTCTAAAGAAAACATTAAAGAAAGCACCTATGTAGTAGGAGACTTCAACACCCCACTCTCACCAATGGACAGATCAACAAGACAAAAAATAAACAAAGAGACCAGAGCCCTCAATAAACAGTTAGAACTCATGATCTTAACGGACATCTATAGGACTCTACACCCAAAAAAATTAGATTAAACTTTCTTTTCAAGTGCACGAGGAATATATTCCAGAATTGATAATATATTGGGCCACAAGACCAAAATCAACAGATTCAGTAAGGTCAAAATCATTCCAGCTATATTCACTGATCACAAAGGCATCAAATTAGAAATAAATCACGAAAGAAAACAAGAAACCTACACGCATCATGGATATTGAAACCATCATTATTGGAAGAACAATGGATAATAGAGGAAATTAAAACAAACAAACTTAAATTGAATGACAACGATTACACATTCCAAAATGTATGTGCTGCAGCAGAAGCAGTACTAAGGGGGAAGTTTATAGCAATCCAGGCCCACATCAACAAACAAGAAAAAACTCAAAGAAACAATCTAACCTCACACCTTAACAATCTAGAAAAAGAGCAACAAAATAATCCAAAAACCAGTAGAAGAAAAGAAATCATAAAAATTAAAGCAGAAATAAATGAATTAGGAATCAAGAGAACAATCCAAAAGATTAATGAAACCAAAAGCTGTTTTTCTGAAAAAGTAAAAACAATAGATAAACCTCCAGCCAGGCTGACGAAGAAAAAATAGGAGAAAACAAATAAATAGGATCACAAAGGAAAGAGGAGAAATTGCAACAGACTCAAAGGAGATTAAAAGAATAATCAGACAATACTATGAAAAGCTATATGCTAACAAGCTTAACAATCTAGAAGAGATGGGACAGTTTTTAGAAAGATATAACCATCCAAAGCTAAACAAAGGGGAAATAGAACACTTAAACAGACCAATATCAAGTAGTGAAATTGAAGAAGTAATCAAAACACTCCCCAAAAACAAAAGCCCAGGACCAGATGTATTCACAAATGAATTCTACCAAACATTCAGAAGTGAACTAGTACCTATCTTATTCAAATTCTTTCAAAAAATCGAGAAAGAAGGAATACTACCTAACACATTCTATGAAGCCAATATTACACTAAAACAAAACCAAACAATGATAACACACACACACACACAAAAGAGAGAGAGAGAGAGAAAGAACTACAGACCAATCTCCCTAATGAAGACGGATGCAAAAATCCTCAACAAAATTCTAGCCAACAGAATACAACAATGCATAAAAAGAATGATTCACCACAATCAAGTGGGATTTATTCCAGAAGCTCAAGGGTGGTTCAATATCTGAAAATCAATCAACGTCATCCAACATATCAACAAAAAGAAGAACAAAAACCATATGATCGTATCAATTGATGCAGAAAAGGCATTTGACAAAGTCCAACATCCATTCATGATGAAGGCTCTTGAAATCCTTGGAATAGAAAGGCCATACCTCACCGTGGTTAAAGCTATATATGACAAACCCACTGCTAATATAATCCCCAATGGCAAAAATCTGAGAGCATTCCCCTTAAGATCAGGATCAAGACAAGGATGCCCACTCTCTCCACTGCCATTCAACATAGTACTGGAATCCTAGCCAGAGCAATAAGACAGAAAAAGGACATACTAGGAATCCAAATAGGGGAAGAGGAAGCATCATTATTTGCAGATGATATGATAATATACTTGGAAAACCCTAAAGGCTCTACAGAAAATCTAATTAAAACAATCAACCAGTTTAGTAAAGTAGCAGGATACAAAATAAATGCACATAAGTCAGTAGCCTTCCTAAACACAAACAACCAATCTGAAGAAGAAGAAATCAAGAAAAATATACCCTTTACATTTGAAAACAAGAAAATCAAATTCTTGGGAATCAACCTAACAAAAGAAACAAAAGACCTATATAGAGGAAATTATAAAACACTGTTAAAGGAAATAGAAGAGGACACAAGGAAATGGAAAAATATCCCCTGTTTGTGGATAGCAAGAATCAACATTATCAAAATGGCCACCCTTTCAAAAGCAAGTTACAGATTCAATGCAATACCAGTAAAAATCTCAATGAAATTCTTTAAAGAAATAACCCAAATATTGATGAAATTCATATGGAGACACAAAAAACCCTGATTAGCCAAAGCTCTACTGACAAAAAAGGAGAATGGAGGTATCACGCGCCAGGACTTCAAACTCTACTACAAAGCAATAGTAATTAAAACGGCATGGTACTGGAACAAGGACAGACACACAGACCAATGGAACCATATAGAAAGCACAGAAGTAAAACCACAACTACGGACGACTGATCTTTGACAAAGGAGCAACGAATATGCAATGGAATAAAGACCGATTATACAATAAATGGTGCTGAGAAAACTGGTCCACCATATGTAAAAAAAAAATAAAATTGGACCACTGCCACACACCATGCCCAAAAATCAACTCAAAATGGATAAAAGACCTAAATGTAAGACCTGAAATTATAATATATGTAGAGGAAAACATAGGTAAAACAGTGCAAGATTTACATCTCAATATTACTTTTGAGCTGGCAGTCCCCAAAGCAATAAAATTGAGACAGAAGATAAGCAGATGGGACTACATCAAGATAAAGAGCTTCTGTACAGCAAAGGAAACATTAAACAAAACAAAGCAAAAACCCCCAGCCTCCTCTGAATGGGAAAAATCTTTGCAGTCCACACAATGGACAAGGGTCTAGTCACAAAGATAGACAAAGAACTCATAAGACTCAAGTAAAATTAAGTAAAAAAAAATCAAAAAATGGGCAGAACTTAAAAGACACTTCTCCAAAGAGGACATACACATGGACAGCAGGCACATGAGAAAATGCTCAACATCCCTCATAATCAGGGAAATGCAAGTTAAAACCACTACGAGGTACCGCCTTACACTGATAAGAATGGATTATACATACATGTATATATATATATAATATATTTTTATTTATATATATTATATTTATATATAAAACATATATGTATAAAAACAACAACAAATGCTGGCTAGGATGTGGAGAAAAAGGAACCCTAGTACACTGCTGGTGGGAATGTAAGTTAATCCAACCACTATGGAAGGCCATATGGAAGTTCCTCTGTCTACTAGAAATGGAACTACCATATGACCCAGCAATCCCACTCCTAGGAATCTACCCAAAGGACACAAAAAACACCAATCCAGAAGAGCACCTGTATGTCTGTTTATTGCAGCACTATTTGAAATTGATAAGACCTGGAAACAACCCAAATATCTAAAAATAGATAAATGGATCAAGAAGATGTAGTATATATACACAATGGAATATTATTAGGCAATCAAAAGTGATAAACTAGGGCCATTTATAGAAACATGGATGGAGCTAGAAGGAGTTACACTCAGTGAAACAAGTCAGATTGCAAGAGAAAAATGGTTTAACTATTAGGAGGGATTTTGAAAGAGCAACAGCTACAACAACAACAACAGAAAGAATGAGCTCAAGGAAATGGACAATTACAACCAAAAGAAACCAAAAAACCTCAATTCAAAAAGGTCAAAGATAAACCAAAGTGACCATGGGGAGGGAGGGGAAGAAAGGGAGGGCAAAGATGGGATGAGGGCAGAAAGAAGACAAGGGACTGAGGTGATGGTGCACGGGTAGAATGGTGGTGAGAACTCTCTGGGGAATCCAAATGATGTCAAATATAATTAAATAAATAAATTTAAATAAAAAAAATAAAATATAAGTATCATATGTCCAAGAAAAATAAAACAAAAAACAAAATACTCATTCCTGGGTTTACTCTACAATCCTTGGAGCTGTATAGATTGCCATAAGTAAAATAGAACCTCAATAGTGAGATAAATACTATTGCTATTACCCTTTAAGGACTGATAGACATTTATGAAGTGATGATAATACCTCAATCAGTTTATCCCATCTGATGAATATATCTGTCATTAGTGGGTATTGTGCTACATATGATTATAAATAATTCAGCTATAGAACACAAGTTTATATAAATTTAATAAATATAATATTTAATATATATTTTACATTATAATAATTATAGATGGAGTTAAATCATTGCTGATAGAAATCATAGGATTTCTCTGTTTTCCTCAAAAATATATACCTCCTCATTTTATATGTGAATGTCCAAGATAAATCATAGCTTTCATAAGTTGCTAGTAAAATATTTATAAAAACTACTTTCAAAGTGTCATTTTAACATCAACTTCAACGTGGCTTAGTGATAGTCAATTATTGGTTCATGTATCTATGGATCTGGTTTTCATATTTTTTCTGACTAACACAAAATTGTAAAAAAATAAAATCATGTTTATCTATAACATTAGATATTGTAAATAAAAAGATAGTCTCCAGATTTTGTGAAATTTAGTACTCTGATGATGTCCCTTTTGAAAATTTCATCTTCTGCTAAAGTCTGCCAAAATCCTATTCATACTATATTGGTTCAATTCCATCCCTGGTGAATCAATCTATACTGTCATATAACTATTTCAAATTTTTATAAGAGCTATTTCCTATTAAACTTACTTAATATCTGCTGAATCATGTATTTTAAGGGAGAGTTTCATGACTTAAAGAGCCTGAGGGAAAACAGTGATAGAACAGAACTGACTTCTGTCATTATTAGGATTCATCTAAACTCAAAGAATAAGGCAGGCAACATAATAATATGAGAAGTAAAGAAGATCTGGAAAGAGGTATTAACATATATTGAACTGTGATCTTCCTTTGTAATGACTAAGACTAGTTTTTTTTTTTTACTTAGATTTATGGTAGTAAATGATCACTCTATTTAATGAGGAAAATATCTATGTTTAGATTTTGTCTGAATTTTATTTCTGGATGGTCCATAACAAAATATTAAGAGATTGTGAAATTAGGCACATAATATAGACAAAATTAGAAGGCATGCAATTAAATTCTTTGAGCCATGAAGCAAAAATTGACCCTTTTAATTACACCATTCACCCCCAAATTTAAAACAATCAAAACTGTCATGTAAGAACTTCTGGTTTCCAAATGAAAAACAAATGCATTTCTTTCTTCAAAATAGATTGCAACATACTCACTTTTCTCTTAATTCGTCTTTGACAAATACACTAGCATGGCAGGCAACAAACTCAGAGTTAATACTATTTTCTCTAATCTGTCCAGCTAGTATTTGGGGCAATTCCACATAAATTTTTGTTGGGCATTAAGATTTTGAAATCTCCTTCAGTAATATAGATATATTTTAGATACATTATTTTTGAAAAGAATATATACTCATAATTATTGTACAAATCACAAATCCATAATTTGACATATCACCAAACTAAACACATCCATGAACCTAGTAAGTACATCAAGAAATGTATTAAATTTAATGTTAGCTGTATACCTCCCTTGAAGAAATCCAATTACCAATACCAATAATTTAAAATTCAGTAAGACAGTAAAACTTAGAAATAAAAATATCCAAAATTGAAAACAATTATATTTTATTATGTATCCTTATTTATTAAATTTATATAAACTTGTGTTGTGTAATGTACAACACATGCAACACATATATCACAATTATACTGAATATGTTATACAGCATTTGTATTTGTATATTATAGTGTAATATGTACTGCACAACATGTTATATAACATGTTGTATAATATAACATGCACAATATTTCAATTTTTGGAATATTACAGCTAAGTGTTGTCTGTTAGATTTTAAATTATTGATGGACAAAAATTGCATCTTTTTAATTTGTATACTTCCTACAGAAAGGTAGTAAAGTTACTTTGTAGCACATAAATAATAAAATATTTAATTTTTTTCAATGTAATTTCAATAGAATCTTTACTCATTTGATTTGCTAAATTACTATATATTTTTACTACATTTAGTGCTGTTAATAAAAATTTGTTTGTGAATAAATTAATTTTAATCAATCTTATATTATTTTCAGTAGTGTATGATTATATGAAATGTAAAATGGTGCATGAAATATAAAAAAACATCATTTAACTTGCTTACACATATACACTTTATATTAGTAGCTTTAATGACATTGTTTTCTTATTTTCCCAACAATAGAAATCACATTTTTATTTTGTATTAGGTAGGCCCCACAAATTATGTCATCTGGTATGGTAAATCATAAAGTTCCCCCAAAATAAGTTAACTTAGAATTACTTTCTATTGGTTGTCCACAAAACAACAAAAGCAAGTACTTTCTGAGAGGAAAATCTTTCACGAGAGTTCTCAGAATTAGCATATGGAGAGTCAAGTCATTCATGGGATATATATTCCATTCTAAGTATCTGACTCTCAGGTCTTAAGGTTCTTGAAAGTCAAAAGTGTCAAAATTGTGAACCATTGAGTGTAATCTCTGGCACTATCTATGTGCATATATCTAGCTCATATCTGCTCAAACATATGACTTTAAAAGCTAAAAGCAAGTTTTATAACACACCCTTTTCTTTAACCATGATACATTGCCTTTTATCCTGTCATTGATAATTACTGAATGCTATTTAAAAGATAGCATGATTTGCTATCCAATAGATGTATCATAACTTATTTGGTCATTCTTATAAATGTATAGTTTCAAAATTTGACAACACTTAATTGCATTTAATTCTATTTCTTAAGATAAATCACTATAATTAAAATTACTAACAATCCTGTTACTTTTTAATTTTTTGAAGTTCTTCATGGATTATAGATAGTATTTATATAAACTTTTAAAAATCACTTTTTATTCATTATTCAGACAAAACTTATTTTAAATTTTGAAGAATTTATTCACATGATGAGTTCCATTACAAATTTCTTTATCTTTTTCATTTGAAATTAACCTTACTGGCACTTTGACTATATAATAATAAATTATAATAAAATATGTGAACCTCTTTGAGAATTGTGAGTCTAGATTTGGAGGTAGGTAGGAGTTGAAGAATCATTCACATGTGGCTTAGCAATTTTTAGTTTACCATATATAAAGTTTTCCCATAATTATACTCTACAATTATATAGGCTGTTGTGTTTAAAAGATTTAACTATGTCTTCTACAATAGTGAACAATTGTCAAAATGATTGACTTTGTATCTTCCCTCAAAGGGAGTTTGCACCCATTGAGAGCACCACTTTATACATGTTAATACATCAGTTTCCACTGATTACGAACACCAGTTCATGGAACTCAATTCTCTCACTCTGTCTCTCTCTCTCTCTCTACCCCCCAACACATTTTTATATCTAGCTAGCTATTATCAAATAAATTATCTACCATTTCGTCTTTTATATATTTTTTATTCATTTCTTTCTCCTGAAGACTAACTTCTAAATATGTTGTATCTTATTTTTGCTTGTTTTTGATTACCTAATTAACTGTAACACATATATTCTGTAACATTCCCCATTGCTAGCCTCCCTGGTGGCACAGCGGATTCAGTGCCACACTGTGAAGCATCAGCAGCACAGCAGCGTGAGTTTGATCCCTGGCTAGGGAGGGGACACAAATAGCACAGCAGACCTTTCCTGCCTTGCCCACTGCTCCCCTCAGCAGTGTACTTCAGTTGATCAGCCTGTTCTGCTCCCCACTCTGTCTCTGGTGAAGCCTCTCACCTCCTGTGCCTCCAGCTCTTGTATGCATAAATGAATCTTTCAAAAAAAAAATTCACCATTGCTTTCTCATTTCACTTTAGCAATTGTTGGTGAAAATCACTCCAGTTACTATGTTACTGCATTTTTAAAAAGTTCTGTAAGTTAGTATGTTTATCTTTTGTTCTTATATTTTGGATTTCAGTTAATAACATGAAATATTGGGACCTACTGGTGGCACAGGGGTTTTCTCTCACCGCTATGAAGCTATCTGCAGCCACTGCAGCATGAGTTTAATCCCCACCTGGGGAGTTGACCCACATGGTACAGCAGAACTCCCCTGTCTCTTCTGATGCTACCCTCAGCAGTGTATTTCAGTATATTACACCTGTTCTGCTCCCCACTCTGCCACCTCTTCTGCTCCTCACTCTGTCTCTGGTGAGTCCTCTCCACCCTTGCACCCCTGGTCTATTCCTCACTTCTAGTATGCATAAATAAATCATAAAAACAAACAAACAAACATAAAATATTATTTATCTTAAATATGAAGTAAATCCACTCATAGCTTATTAATAATTACATACCTATATCTAGTAATATATGTTATTCAACAGATGGATTGATTATATTTTCTTTCAAAATTTTTGAATTACACATTTGTTCTTAATATTTGTCTTTAATAATACCAGTTATGCATGTTAGGTCTATTATGTCTTCTAATATTTATTTTTCTTTTTTATTTATATTGAATAACATTGTTTTACTCTGTTGTTTGTATTGTGGAAGTATAGGATTCCCCACTTTCAGTGCTATTACCACAGCACTCCCAAAGCACCTGGAGCTTTGTACTACCTAAGTACCTGTAGTCCATTGCACTCCCTCTGCATTTTTAGTTCACTCCTCATTCTTGAAAGTCCTAGTTCTATAGTCTGTTTTGAAGGGCTAGTTTTGTGGTTTGACTTTACCTGTCCCTTTTCTGATTATTTTTTATATTCCACATATGTGACATCATCATTGTTTGTATTTTTACTCTGATTTATTTCACTGAGCATAATCCTTTCAAACTCCAGTCATGATGCTGTAAATGGCATGAGTTTAATTTGCTTTTGATCCCTGAATTGTATTCCATTGTGTATATACACAATATATTTTTAATACACTAATATGTTTTGAAGAATTTAGGTTGTTTCTATAGTGTGTCTATTGTAAATAATGTAATGAACATGAGAGTGTAGGTTTCCTTTTGGATTAGTGTTTTCTCCAGAAGTGCAATTGCTACATCATATGGTAAATCTATTCTTAATCTTTTTTTTTTTTAAAAATTTATTTATTTATGCATACAAGCACTGGGGCACAGGCCAGAGGTGTGGGGGGGTGAGAGGATTCACCACAGAGAGCGGGAAGCAGAACAGGCAGATGAACAGAAGTACACTGCTGAGGGGAGCAGCGGGCACAGCAGGAGAGGTCTGCCGCACCATGTGGGTCCCACCCCTGGCCGGCAGCAGGGATCGAACTCATGCTGCAGTGGCTGCGATTTGCTTCGTAGTGCGTTGCTTAACCCACTGCGCCACCAGGGGAGGGCCTATTCTTAATCTTTTGAGAAACATTTGTACTGTTTTCATAGTGTCTGAACCTCTTTACATTTCCCCAAAAGTGTCAAAGGGTTTCTTTTTCTCCACATCTTTACTGGCACTTGTTGCATTTGGTCTTTTTTGATATAAAACATTCTCACAGATGTGAGGTCATATAGCATTTTGGTTTTCATTTGTATTTCCTTGATGATAATTGGTGATGATATTTTTTCATGTGTCTGTTGACCATCTATATGTTTTTTTTCCTGAGAAATGACTATATTTCTCCTGTCCATTCTTTTATTAAATTATGTGTTGTACAGTTTTATTCAGATATCTTTCAAATTAGCCTTTTATCAGATGTTTGATATATTTTATGGCACACTTTTCCCATTCACTTGAGAATATGTTTGTCTTCATTATGGTTTCTTTTGCTATACAAAAGCTATTTAACTTAATGTAATACTAATTTTTACATTCTCTTTTCTTTTCCTTGCTGTTGGAGAAAATGTGAAAACATAACTGAAGCTTATGTTCTTAAGTATTTTGTTTATCTTCTATGTATTTTATAGTTTCATGATTTACAATCTAATTAATTTCTCCTTTTGTCTTAATTTTTTGTATAGTGTGAGACATTAATTTAGCTTCTTTCTCTTGCATGTACCTATCTATTTTTTCCAGCACCATTTATTGAAGAGGATTTCTGTCTTTCAGTGTATATTTATATTCCTTTGTCTTACATTATCTTTTCATGCAAGTGTGAGTTTATTTTCAGGGAGTTTATTCTATTTATTTGGTTTTTGTATTTATTTATGTTCCAGTATCATGTTGATTGAATTATAATTACTTTTGTAGTATAGCTTGATCATCATAGAGTAATACAAATTTTCAATTTTTTCCTTATCAGGATTGCCTTGGTTATCTGTATTTTTGTGGCTCCATATGAATATCATTGATGTGTGTTCTATTAAAGAATGCCATTGAGATTTCAATAGGAATTGGTAGGGAGGTCATTTTGACTAAGTTAATTCTTGCAGTCCATGAGCAGAGAATATCTTTCCATTTATGTGTCTTCTCTTTCTCTAACAATACCTTATAGTTTTAGTTTTACAAGCCCTACACATACTATTTATTTATTTGTTTATTTATTTGCTTGCTTGCTTGTTTTTGGTTTGATTGTCAATGTGATCACTTTTTTAACGATCTGTGGAGAGAATATATTTGTATTTTTATATTTCACAAAAAGTTAAATTTATCCCTAGAATTCACTACTACTTAAGTTTTTCAAAGAAGAATATAACCTTCCATAGTTTCTTCTTTCAATTGTGCAAGAAACTGTACTATTAGAAATGTTTTTATATTAAGTGCAAAACTAACAATTACATTTTTATACAATTTAAGCCTCCTATACTGAGAGTAGGGGAAAAATTTATGTTAACAATTTAATGTTAACATTTTATAGTATATATTCAAAAATATATAAAATGTTTCTATATTGTGTACATTTTGATGTTACCGCTACTGAGAAGGTATGATGAGGTACATTATATGTTTATTGACAAGCTGAGATGGAGGTTGAGAGGAGATAGCATGGCATGAAATATACATAAATATGGATTTATGGGAGAAAATAGAACCTATTAAAAAATAAAAAGGTTCATATAAATATATGGTAACAGTATTAATAAAAAATGAATTTCAAAAATAATTTTGATTTTTTTGATCAGGTACATATTTTAATCAAACTTTCACATTGCACAGCATATAATTTATAAAAGACATGTCTCAAAACTAAATATGACTTAGTCTAATTTTTTATCAATCTATCCATGAAGAAATTGGATTATGTGGTTTAAAATATATTTTGGTAAAAGGCAAATTCCTGTATCCAGGTTTAATAACTAATGTAATTAAAGTGCTATTAAGAATCAGGTGAGATTCATAGTATTTCCTTAAAGATTTATTTTATTTATTGATGCATACAAGAGATGAGTATAGGTCAGAGATGTGGGGTATTTGTGTGTGAGAGGATTCTCCAGAGACAGAGTGGGGAGCAAGTGGTTTGACTGAAATATACTAATGAGGGGAGCAGTCAGAGAGACAGGGAAGTTCTGCTGCAGGGATCCCTGGCCAGGGATCAAACTTGTGCTGCAGTGGCTGCACATAGCTTCATAGTGCTGAACCCCTTGTGCCACTAAGGAAGCCTACGCAGTGAGACTTTTTATTATTATTTTTAATCATTTATATGTCTCTATAAATTTTAGATTACATTTTACTTCTCATTATGTGTACATCCTTTAGTCACCCTCCAACAATCCTCCTTTGCCAATGTCCTATGCCATTTATTAAACATAATGACTTAATATTACTACTTACTTTTTAAGTTATTTGCATTATTACAGATTATTTTTAAATCCAAGGACCAATAAAAGTGAATTGAGCAATTAACTTATAGATGTGAACTAATATAGGCAATTTGAGTATTTTTATGCTTTCTATAAAAATATTAAATAAACTAATGTCTTTGTTAGAACCCAGTTTTAATTCTTTCCACAACAATAATGACTGATTTCAATGAACTGTGAAAGTTCCCAGTTACCTTGGATCTAGATGACATATTTGCTGATTATTTTCTGGCATTAAAAAAGAAATAAAAATAGGGCCTTCTTGGTGGTGCAGTGGGTTAAGCAACACACTATGAAGCAAACCTCAGCCACTGCAACACGAGTTCAATTCCTGCAGCCGGCCAGGGAGGGGACCCACATGGTGTGGCAGACCTCCTGCCCCACCCGCTGCTCCCCTCAGCAGTGTACTTAAGTCGATCTGCCTGTTCTGCTCCCTGCTCTGTCTCTGGTGATCCTCTCACCCTCCACACCTCTGGCCTGTATCCCAGCTCTTGTATGCATAAATAAATAAATTTAAAAAATAATTTCTTTCTCACATAGTGATTTTAGTAAGAAATTATCTCTTTAAAAAAAAAGAAGATTTATTGATATATGCATACAAGAACTTAGGCACAGGCCAGAGGCGTGAGGGGTGAGAGGATCCACCAGAGACAAAGTAGGGAAAAGAACAGGCAGATAGACTGAAGTACACTGCTGAGGGGAGCAGAGGGCAAAGCAAGAGCGGTCTGCTATGCCATGTGGGCCACCTCCCTTGGCCAGCGGCAGGGATGGAACTTGTGCTGCCATGGCTGCGTTTTGCTACACAGTTTTGCTCAACCCATTGCACCACCAGGGAAGCTCCTAGTAAGAAATTATCTTAAATCAGAACATTTGACAACAAATGTCTAAGCCTCAAAAAACGGTATATGGTATCAATAATGGATAGCATTTATACACTTAAAAATTATTGAAAAAAGTTAGGAAAATTAATAATCTTCCTGTTAAAATAGATTTGTATTATGATTCCCAAGTTTTTCATTAAAAAAATACAGAATATTTTCAAGATGGACATATCAAGAAAATAAAGAGATACCTTAATTTTAGCTACAGAAGAAATAAGATGAATATTATTACATCAAAACATGATGGATAGGATGTAAAAACAAAGCAGGAAGAAAATAAGATACCCCACTTGAAGTAGAAGTGTATTTATAATTATGTTTAAGCTTGAGGGCTCTTCACTAGTGCAAGACCTCTTTCTAGGTCTCCTACTTCATTTTGTATTTGCAATTTGGCAATCTGGTCCATGACAGATTGGAAAATTTGAGGTTTGATGAATAAACTTGGATCTGCCCCTAGGTATTAGTGTGTACATATGTTTACATACTGAGAGAGGTTTAGGGAGGGGCTGAGAGGACAGAGACACAGAAAAGTAGTCTTAGATGTGGAGACTCTAGAGTGGGCATTTAAATGCTTGGCTTATGCACACAGTAGATACTAGCTATCTGCTAGTTTATTCCGTAAAACTGATCAGATTTACTTTCTCTGTTATCTGTGAGTATGAACAGAGCTAGCTTATTCTGAATACTGCAAGCAATGTCTTTCTATGAAATGTTAGAGTAAACCTGTGTATTGTAATAATTAACTTGATGTTTTCTCTATCAGGACATTTGACTACTTTCTTAGGGCATAATGTCAGTCTCAGTACCTGAGACAGAAAATCTGTATATTGTATCAACACATAGAAATGACTCTCTTAAGCAACTAGTTGCTAGAAATGAGACTTAATGAAATATAGAGGTGTGATATTAATACATGTAGATAGAAATCCTTTCTGTGCTTAGGAGGACTACTCCTTTTTTTAATTAATGTATGATGTTTTTCATTAATAATTGTGATAAATTTACATACACATATAACCTATATCAAATGGAGAGGGCAAACAAATTGAAACATTCAATTTAAAACAAAAGTGTTTTCTTTGGTGGAAATGATTTGACACAGATTTTTGAAATAATATACTTAGTCACTTTTGTGATTGTTATTAAGATTTCTGAATCTAGAAGTCAGAAACAAAATATAGAGATACTATAGATTGCATTATTTCTAGGTTTTCTAATAGCTGCATATAGTATTTTGTCTTTATTATCTTATCTCTGAACATATGTGATGCTTAAGAAATAAAAGATAAACACTGATGCAATATTTTGAAGGAAATATAATCATGAATTCTATTACTCCACATAAAATGACTATCTGTGAAAATTGACATATCTTCCTTTATATGTTTGATTACATATCCTCTTTGTTTCCATGACACTCTGTGCTATGTCAAATTACAATATTTATAATTTTCCAAATGCACCTCGTACTTTCTGAGATCTAAGCATTCTGTGATTTTCATCCACCTGAAATACTTACGGACACCTTGCCCTTTGAAGACTTTCTTTCTTTGATCAGTTAATATACTACATTATTGCCCCAGTATTCCTCCAGTAAAACATATGAATATGATGAGATATCATTCCCTTGATTACATTGTGTTTTATGTTTTAGTTGTCTTTAATATAGAGGTAATATCTAAGTGGGACTGATCTAAAACAGTAGTTCTGTTAAAAACATTGTGATTCCTCTCATTAATACAGATTAAAAGAACTCAAAGGGTTCCAAACAAGAAAAGAATGTGACCTACAGCTTATAGATAGTTTTTAGTGGTCACATGTTAAGGAATGTATTTAGCCCCTATTTGATAAGGAAGTCCTGGATGGCATCCACAAAGAAATGGTGTCATCAGCCTTATAACTGCAAATATTTTTTTTTCTAATCACTGTAAAGAATTTTTCTTGCAGTTATTAAACTGAATTAGTTTGGAAATGAATTCTTCCCAAAAACCTCCAAAGAAATGCAATCAAGGTTAATATCTTGATTTTGACCTTTAGAGGCCCTAAGTAAAGAAACTAGTAAATCTTTAAATATTAGACTTACATGATACAGATAAATGGATATTTTTATGTTGCAATGGGAAACCAATATCCTACCACACCTCGAAAAAAAATTCTTCAAGCCTATATTTCAATAGAATTCACTCAATGAACAAATCTTTTTATGTTCTTATGTCTCTTTCCCTACTAGTAAATCAGGTATAACAACTATACCATGCTCATATTTATTTTTATCACACATTCAAGACATTATGCACAAAAACATTCAACTGAAGATTTACAAATGTTATAAATGTTTAATCTATTTTTATTCATTTCTATATTCGATGGCAACACAAAATGAAAACCTATCAGCATAGATTCAAGCGGTAATTTGGGTAGGCTCTCATCTAATACATCCAATTATATAATTATAGGAAAAATGTAATTCATAAAAAACTATTTCCTATGTGTGCCTTACTCCACAGAATTTAATATTCTTAATTTATATGCCATATGTTCAGGTTTCAATGAAGTAAAGTTCATTTTTTACATACAGAAATTTGACACAGTAAGATATATTGTTTCTATTCCTGGAAAGTAAATGTTTAGAATTATTTTTAATTTTGGTTATTATTCTGACTCATTTCTCAGTGATTATTTTAGTGTGATTCAAAATAAAGAGTTTTCATATCCTTTATATATGAAATGTTTCATAAGTAAAATATAAAAACTAAAAACTCTTCAATATTTAGTATATTTTGATAAATTACTAAATAGGATAAACCATGTTTTTGCAAAGAAAACCCACATTTGGTGGCACAGGGGTTAAGTTTCAGTGCTATCAAGCTATTGCCAGCCACCTCAGAATGAGTTGGATCCCCAAGTGGGGATCTAAGCCACATGGCACAGAAGACCTCTCCTGTCTTGCCCACTGCTTCCCACAGCAGTGTATTTCAGTAGATACACCTGTTCTGCTCCCCACATTGTCTCTGGTGAATCCTCTCATCCCTCACACTTCTGTCCTACAACCCAGTTCTTAATGCATATATAAAATAAATCTTTATTTTATTTTTTCTCTTTTTCTTCATTTATATATATTTGAGATATATTGTGGTCCCTATGGATTTCCCACCATCATTTCACCAGTGTACCATCAGCTCAGTCCCTTGTGCTCTTTCTGCCCTCAATCCACTCCTTGCCCCATCCCCACCAATTGTCCCTATTTGTCATTGTCTTTTTGTTTTTGATGTGCTTTTATTATATTATTATTATTATCATTATTATTCTTTTCCTTGGTCTCTTATTTGGCTCCCTTATATTCCTCCTGGGGGAAAACCATCTGGTATTTTTCTTTTGACTTCTGACTTATTTTACTGAGCATAATTCCTTCCAGCTCCATCTATGTTTCTATGAATAAATCTAGTTCATTTTTTTAAGTTATTGTTCTGACTCATTGCTGAATAGTATTCCATTGTGTATATGTATGATATCTTCTTAATCCAGTCAACTGTTTTTGGACATTTAGGTTGTTTCCAGGGCTAAGGCAAGAAGAGAATGGAGGGACATATTTAACAAACTTCAAGTCAAAAAATTCCAACCAAGAATACTCCACCTTGCAAAGCTCTCCTTCCTCTATGAGGGAAAAATAAGAAATTTTTCAGACAAACAAAGTCTACAGAAATCCACTTCTATAAAACCCCACTCCAAAAAATTCTACAAGAAACCTTAGAACTAAAACCAACAGAAGAATGAATAAAATAAAGAATAGAACCACAAAATGGCAAACAAAATGGCAAAGATGTATGCCAGTGTATCAATTTTAACTGTAAATATAAATATAAACTTAACTCATCAATAAAAAGACACAGAGTAGCAGGCTGGATTAAAAAAACAAAATCCAATCTTTTGCTGTCTACAGGAAACACATTTAACTACAAAAGACAAACACAGACTTAAAGTAAAAGGCTAGAAAACAGTTATACAATCAAATGGAACAAAAAATAAGGCAGAAACAGCAATTTACTTATATCAGATAAAATAGATTTCAAACCAAAAAAGGTTAAAAGAGAAACAGATGGTCATTACATTATGATAAAGCGGACAATAAATCAAGAAGACATACCACTCATCAACATATACTCACCCAATGAAGGAGCACCAAAATACATCAGGCAACTAATAAACATCTTTGAAAACTGACATAAAAGAAAATACATATGTAGTAGGAGACTTGAACACACCACTCTAAACAAAGGATAGATCAATGAGACAAAAATAAATAAAGACACCAGAGCTCTAAACAAGGATCTAGACTTCATGGGCTTAACAGACATTTATAGAACACTACACCCCCCAAAAAAACTGAGTATACATTTTTTTCAAGTGCACATGGATCATTCTCCAGGATTGATCACAAACTGGAATGCAAGACAAACATCAGCAGATATTATAAGAATGAAGTCATACCAACTATCTTCTCTGATCATGAATCCATCAAACTAGAAATACACCATGAAAAGAAAATAAGGAACCCCTCCACTCAACACATGGAGATTGAAACCCATACTATCGGAAGACAACTGCATCAATGAGGAGGTCAAATACATTAAAAAATACCTTGAGATGAACAACAATGAGGACATAACGCTCCAGAATATCTGGGATACAGCAAAAGCAGTTATAAGAGGAAAATATATAGCAATACAGGCAAACCTCAAGAAACAAGAAAGAACACAAAGAAACAACCTACTCTCACACCTTAAAGAACTGGAAAAAGAACAGTGTAAAAACCAAAAAGCCAATACAAGAAAGGAAATAATAAAAATCAAAGCAGAGATGAGAGAATTAGAAGTTAAGAAAACAATCCAAAAGGTCAATGAGACCAAAAGCTGGTTCTTCAAAATAATAAATAAAGTAGATTTTATAATAAACAAACAAACCCCTAGCCAGGCTGACAAAAAAAAAGGGGAAACACCCAAATAAATAGGATAACAAATGAAAGAGGACAGATCACAAAAGACACAGCAGAAATCAAAAAGAATAATCAGAGACTACTATGAAAAGCTATATGCAAACAAGATCAACAATCTAGAAGAGATGGACAAATTTAACAATCATCCATAGTTAGATAAAGGCAATATAGAACACCTAAACAGCCCAATTACAAGTTGTGAAATTGAAATAACAATCAAAACCCTTTCCAAAAATAAAAGTCCAGGAGAGGACAGATGGCTTTACAAATTTACCAAAAAAAAAAAAAAAAAAAAAAAAAAANAAATTTACCAAAAAAAAAAAAAAAAAAAAAAAACAAGAATCAGAAATTAATTAACACCTATTTCTACAGACTCTTTCAAAAAATTGAAAAAAGAAGGGATATTACCAAACACATTTTATGAAGCTAGCATCATACTAATACCAAAACTGAACAAGACAACACAAAAAGGAAAACTATAGACGAATCTCTCTAATGAACACCAACGCAAAATTCCTCAGTAAAATCTTAGCCAACAGAATCCAACAGTGCATCAAAAGATAATTCACTATGACCAAGTAGGATTTATTCCAGGAACACAGGATGGTTCAACATCCAAAAATCAATAAATGTAATCCATTACATCAAGAAAAAGAATAAAACTCACATGATCATATCAATAGATGCTGAGAAAGCTTTTGACAAAGTTAAACAGCCATTGATGATGAAGGCCCTTGAAATTCTTGGATAGAAGGACCATATCCTAACATAATAAAGGCCATATATGACAAGTCCAGAGCCAATATAATTCTTAATGGTGAAAAGTTAAAAGCCTTCCCCTTAAGATCTAGAACAAAACAGGGATGCCCTCTCTTATCACTGCTCTTCAATATAATACTGGAAGTCCTGGCCAGAGCAATAAGACAGGAAAAACTCAAAGAATCAAAATATGGAAAGAAGTAAAACGATCACTGCAGATGATATTATAATATACATAGAGAACCCCAAAAACTCTACTGAAAATCTAATTGAACTAATCAGCCGGTTTAGCAAAGTAGCTGGATATCAAATCAACAAACAAAAATCAGTAGTCTTCTTATACACAAACAACAAATCCGAAGAAGAAATCACGAAAACCGTCCCTTTTATAATTGAAAGGAAAAAAAAATTAAATACTTGGGAATAAATCTAACAAAAGAAGTGAAGGGACTTTACAAAGAAAATTATAAAACATTGCTAAAAGAAATAGACGATGACACCAAAAAATGGAAAAATATTCCTTGCTCATGAATTGGAAAAATTAACATCATCAAAATGGCCATCCTACCAAAAGCAAGCCACATATTCAGTACTATTCCAATAAAAATTTCAATGACATTCTTCAAAGAAATAGAGCAAATATTGATGAAATTCATATGGAGACACAAAAAACCTTGAATAGCCAAAGCTCTCCTGACTGAAAAAAGGGGGAGTGGCAGTATTACACTTCCAGACTTCAAACTATACTACAAAGCCACAATAATAAAAACTGCATTGTACTGGAACAAAAGCAAACACATAGACCAATGGAATGGAGTAGAAAGCCCAGAAATAAACCCATAGGCTTATGAACAACTAATCTTTGACAAAGGAGCAAAGAATAAGCAATGGAATAAAGACAGCTTGTTCAATAAATGGTGCTGTGCAAACTGGACTACTACATGCAACAGAATGAAACTAGAATACTGCCTTTCATCATGAAAACCAACTCAAAATGGACTAAGGAATTAGGCATAACACCTGAAATCATACAATATATAGTCGAAAAAGTAGGCAAACTCTACATGACATACACCTCAGTAACAGCTTTAAAGACAGAGCACCCAAAGTAAAGATAGTGAAGGAAAATATAAACAGCTGGGACTACATCAAATTTAAAATCTCTGTAAAGCCTTTTGCTAGTGTGTCTTTTACACACTAACCAAAACAAAGTGACACCCCATTGGCTGGGAGAAAATCTTTGTACACAACACTACTGACAACGGTCTTATTACAAAGAGCTAACCAGACTAAAAAAAAAAAATAAATAAATAAATAATCCAGTCAAAAAATGGTCAGAGGAGCTAAAAAGACATTTCTCCAAGGAGGAAATGCAAATGGCCAACAGGCACATGAAAAAAATGCTCAACCTCTCTTGTAATCAGTGAAACACAAATCAAAACTACTATGAGATACCACTTCACACCAGTGAGAATGGCACATATCAGAAAAATTAGCAACAACAAATGTTGGCAGGGATGTGGAGAAAAAGGAACTCTACTGCACTGCTGGTGAGAAGCTGGCCCAACCATTATGGAAAGCAGTGTGGTGGTTCCTAAAACTACTAAAAATGGAACTCCTATATGATCCAGGAATCCCACTCCTAGGAATATACTCAAAAGACACAAAAAAATGGATTCCAAATAATACCTGCACCCCTATGTTTATTGCAGTACTATTTACAATAGGTAAAATAAATCTTTTAAAAAAAGAAAATCTACATTTGGATTAGCATTGGTATTAACATTTGATCAAATTTTTTACACATGGAGAACAGAATTCTCACACGTAATGATTGCTTAAAGTAATTTTATGTCTACGTTACACAATGTAGTCATAAAGCACAAACATGACTATCAACTTTATTCATTTGTTAAAGTTCTATTTATTTGTTTGTTTGTTTCTGTGTAGAAGAACTATGATGAAGACCACAGGTATAGGGAGTGAGAGGATTCACCAAAATAGAGTGGGGAGCAGAACAGGTAAATCTACTGAAATATACTGTGGAGGTGTACTGTAGGCAAAACTGGAGATTTCTGCTGTGCCGTGTGAATAAGCTCCCTGACCAGGGATTGAACTCAGGCCTTTGCAATAGGCCTTTTGGTGATAATGCTGAGACTCATGCCCTAGGCCACCAGAGAGACCGTCCTGGTTAGCAACTTTAAAGACCATTTTGCCCTCCCCTTTCTTCTTAGTTTCATAAAAGTAGCTATCTTATTACCAATGGTCAACATTTCTTTAATGAGTCTAAACATTAATTTCTGTGAATTTGATTTTAGGATTGAAATGAAAATTTTAACAATTTCAAAAGTATGTAAAAAAAAACACACACACAAAATCCTTCAATATCATTTCACAGGCCTCCGTGGTGACGCAAGGTGTTGAGCACTGCACTGTGAGGCTTCTGCAGTCACTGCAGAGCAAGTTCTGTCCCTGGCCAGGGAGGGGACCTACATGGTTAAGCAGACCTCTCCTGCCTCTCAGGCTTCTCCCCTCAGCAGTGTATTTTTGTCCATTAACTTCCTCTGCTCTCCACTTTGTCTCTGGTGAATCCTTTCTCTCTCTCTCTCTCTCTCACACACACACACATCCCAACACCCTTGGCATGTATCCTAGCTCTTATATTCATAAGTAGATAAAATCTTAAAAATACACACACACATATGTATATAGTTTCATATGGAACAAAGCATTTACATTGTTATATGTAATCAGTGTTACCTGAGCATTAGTGGTCTATGTATAGACTCCTGACATCTGTGGTCAGGCTCTCTAACAGCCAGTAAACTAGAATTCTAAGGACTCACAGACTTATATGGTCATATATCATAATGTCCAACTTTCTTTTTCTTTCTACTTTTTCAAAATTTTCTATGTATCTTCTGCCACGATCTATTCCACATTGTTTAGTACTTTTTAAAAATTGTATTTTATTTATTTATACATACAAGAGCTGGAGTAGAGGCCAGAGGCACAGGGGCAGGGTGAGAGGATTCACCAGAGAAATGGTGGGAGCAGAATAGGCAGATCCACTGAAATACACTGCTGAGAGGAACAGTGGGTGAGACAGGAAATGTCTGCTGTGCCATGTGGGACCCCTCTCTGGTCATGAATCAAACTTGCACTGCAGTGACTGAAGAAGTCCCACAGTGTGGCACTCAAACACTTGCAAGACCATGGAGGTCTTCTTTTTGTACATGATTAAGATGAAGAATTAGACAAATTGTCAAATTGTCAATTTGTCAAATTGCCAAATGGAGCAATGGGATGGATGCACAGAGCACCGGCTTTAGGGCTGCGTTGCTGTACGTATCAAACTCTGCTCTGCTAGCTCCTGCCTCTGAAGGACTTGGTGAAGTCACCAAATATCATAATGTTTCTGTTTTCACAAATTTTAAAAGAGAAAGAACTATAATATAAATTATCTTATTGGTTTGTTGTAAAGATTAAAAATGAATTAATTTGTACAAACAGAATATTGCCTGACAGAGTAAAAACCTATGTGAGAGCTCTTATTACTTACTACAGATTATTTTAAGATCTTTAAAGAGAATTGGATACCATATATTTATTTTACAGTATAAAATATTGATGGGCAATATGGCATGTGAGGAACATGATTTCAGGTATCATAGTGTTTGACAGAAGGATCAATCATTCTTTTGGGGTATGTTATTTAAACAACCTAACTTTCAATATTATTATCTTTACAATAATAGAATACTCTTAGAGTCAGATGTTATAACCTAATTATATCTGTATCACTGGATCATGGATTTTCAACAAACTTAGTCTCTTACTGACATTTCATCCACCCATTCTTTAAATAGTGGTAATCTCAGAGGATCCAATGTCTTTGCTAATACTTATTTATATACTTTCTGGGATTATCATAAATGCTAATATAATTTATCCTATTAAGCTGATAATACACAGACTTGACTACTTTCCCACACTCCTTGACAGATCTTCACCCATAGTAATTTCCAGATTAGCAGAAACAAAAAGAAAAAAAAATAAATAAAAATTCATTATCATGCTTTAAGGCACATTACCTTTTAAGCCTTTATACTGATTATTTTAACCCATGCTTTAAAGTAATTATTGATTCTTCCTTTTTATTTTAACTTACATATTAAAATAATGCTGTTAGATTCTGGTTCAAATAAATAAAATTCACAGCAAGACCCTTTGCTTTACTTCAGGATTAGTTCTGACTTGTCTTTTATACAATCTTTCATTTGAACTACCTGACATCAGTTTAAATATTGATCACTCATTATGTGCTGGTTTTGAGAACAGAGCACTGAAAATAACCCAGTTCCTTGAGTTTATTGGTAAATGCAATTAGTAAAAAGTTTGATGGTAAATGCAAGTATATCAGTGTTTGGTATTCAATTATCAGGTGGCAGTAAGAAGAGATTTCCTGAAGAAATTGAACCTTCATTTATGTACAAGTAAAAGTTTGCTTTTATATCATAATGTTCAACTATTTATTATCCCTTACATATTTTTGTCTGTTTGTGTTTGTTTAATCCTATCATGCTTCTATCAATATGTGGAATTTTTCTCAATTCAAACTATTGCCAAATATATCATGTACTCTGAAATCAAATTCTTCCTTTATGATTCATTCCAAAATTGTTTATACATTGAAAATTTTACTGTTCTTCCCCCTTTGATCCGTTGGCTCTTTCAATCTGTTATGCTGTGATATATAGTGTTCTTAGATTTATTACAAAATGAGGTGAATTTTAATATCCTTCCACGTCTACTGAACTTGGAATAGTTTCTCTCACTTGACAATTACTTGGTGATAATATGGAAATTACAATAATTATAACTAAAATCCAGTGTATTTTGGACTGTAAGGTATGCCAGTTGAAGTGCTTAGCATATTTTCCTATTAAAAAAGTTCTGTTTATGCTCATTTCATATTCAAAATAGCAGGGTGGTGGAGAATGGGAAAAATTGTCCAAGTTTTCAGAGCAAATAAGAATCAGATGGTACAGGCAGAAAACATTTCTAATTCCTGAAGACTGGTTCTGAACCATAACATCAAGCTAAATGATCAAACTGACTAACATAACCAGGAAAATTTCAAACTTATACTTTTCACTTTTAAACTCCAGGAATAGTCTTTAAGATAGACTCTTAAATTTCTTAGCCTTACTGAATTGTCATTTTTGTTTGTGTATGCAACATTTTTTCTGGGTTTATAAAGAAACCAATAAATTTATATTACAATATAAATTGAAGTATGAGTTAAGCTATGAATATTTTGTGAAAAAAAGCTTTATTTTTTATTTACAGTATCAATTTTGTAGATTATTTTGATTTAGTCTAGGAAATCACTTATTCTATTTACCCACTTGTTGATTCTATGAGCACATATTATGACCTCACTATGTGTCTGAAACTAACCTAATTATTGGGAAGTTTCAGAGTAACAGGAGGATTTTATATATGTCACCAGTTACAATGCAGTTCAGTGATCCTAAGAGGGATATATGCACAAGCTGTAGTGAGTATTTAAAAACAGTGTTATCAACTTTAGCTTATGAGGGAAACAGTCACCTGAAAATGCATGAAACATTAGCCAAGAGAGGAAGAAGAAAAAGGTCAACAATGATTCATGACTGTGGTCAAAGAAGGAAGATGATCACATTGAAGGGCCACATACGAATCAATATAACTAGAGTACAGGGTGTGGGAGGGAGAACTGTAGGAGCATAGGTTGAAATGACAGAAGATGGGTAATAAATAATATTTTTATTCTGAAAATTCTTAGGAAATGCTGAGGAAATAAAATAGAGTAGGGGCATGATTAGTTTTATAGAATACATAGAATGAGTTTGGGACATGAATGAAGAAAACTGTTTTGCTGATGTTATTGTGTGAATGATGTCAGTGATTACCAAGTAAAGCCCTATGAAAGGTTTGAAATATCTATTGGATAGCAGATCTTTGTAACATACCTATATGCAGTAATCTATGCCATAATCTATGGAAGATGCTGGCAGTGCTACCTGTAAAGGCCAGTGGAACAATATGTTACTTATCCACCTGAAATGAATCCTATCTTCTCATAAGTAGCCAATTATTATAATAAGTTTACTGAATTATTAGTGCATTTAAACATTATCAAAATATATGGATTATTTTTTATAATATTGCTCATAATGTGTTAAATTTTACTTATTGCTTGTAAACCCTAAAATATTTAATTTCCAGTTCTTCAGAGAAAGTTTGGATAGCTTCTCTGAGGAATAATTAAAAATGTTTAATTAAGAGATTTTTAACAAATTTATAACCACTATTAATGGAACTAATAAGGGAAGATGAAACACGCAGTGGTTAGGAAGCAAAGGAAGACATTATCATCATGAACCAAAAGGGCAGGTTGAAGGAGATTTTTGAGAGTGAGAATAAATCTCCAGAAGTGAGACATTTTGCAGGAATGATGAATTAGTGAACTCAGTTACTGGCAAATGTTTTCAAGCAGGGGCAATTAAATACCCTGACACATATATAATACCCTAATCTCTCTCTGCTTCTTCATCAGTCTCTCACAATGCTGCTAAAGTCCTAAGCCATTATAAAGTCTTTGGGTAAGGAGATTCAGAATGATTGAGTCCTGAGAGTTTGATTTCCCAGGTCACAGAGTTAGTGAAAAAGAATGGGCACAAGATTCAGAGTGGTAAAAAGAGAAGTGTCAGTAAAAACTACATTTAACCATAATTTAAATATAAAGCATATTAGAATGTGGAAAATAAAACTGGGCAGGGTGCATAGATATTTAGAAGCTGTAGGCACTATTAAATTTATTGATGTATATGAGACTTCTCAAGAAGATTGTTTCCAGTTAAGAAAGAGTGTAGATGGAAACAAAACCATAAATAACACAGAAAGAGTATAGATGGAAACAAAACCATAAATAACAAAACCATAAATAACAAAACCATAAATAACATAATTTAGTAAATAAAGAAAAATAACTTGAAAAAGTAATAAAAGTGAAAAATATATTACAAGCCAAAAAGATTGTCTCCTAAAATTATTATAGGATTTTAGTAAGTGCGTAAATTGATTACTGTAGAAAGGCTGTGTTTAAATAAAAGTATAAAAACAATGTATTGATTCAATTGCTTCAAAATTTTCATGTGTGTGACTATAGTTTCTAATTTCAAAATAATTCTCAATTTAACTATTATTTACTCTTATTACCACCCTGCAGGGGTAACAATTATGGCCTTGCAAATGTCTTAGTCTTCAAACTGATTCTCAGTTTCCATGTGTCCTACAATCTGTTTATTCATCTCACAATAGACTGAATGAAATCTATCTAGCCATCTATCTATCTATCCATCTATCTATCTATCTATCTATCTATCTATCTATCTATCTATCTATCTATCTATCTATCTATCTGTATATACATCACTTTATTTTCATCCCTCTACTCATAGCTTTTTGAAACATTCTTATTACTCTTAAAATATGATCCAAACCTCTTATTATGGATTTTCTTCACAGAAACGTACACTTCTAAATTGCCTTTTTATGGACTTGTTCCTCTTTCATTCTTTTTCATAGATTTCAAACTTACTTTATAATTGTATTATTTATACATGCATTTTAAAAAAGTTCTTTTATATTCTCAAAAACATGTCTCATTAAAGGTAATACAATTCTCTCCCTGGTTCATGGTTCTATCTCCACTGCTCCTATGTTGAGTGGAAGAATACGTTTCATTACTGACAAGTAGTCTTATTAGTACATCTACCACTTCTGATTCTCAAATAACAGTGTAATTACACAAATGAAGTATCAAAATCATAGCTGTACACATTTATCAGTAAGATTTAGAGACAGGAAATAGTGAGCAAAGTTTGGAGATCAGCATGATGAAAGTATAAATATTCTGTTTTCTATTGACAACTAGGGCTAAAGACCTCTCATAAATAATTTCTTAAAGTTCCTCTGGTATATTTCCATTATTTGTGGACCAAAACTTTGTTTTACCATTTTTAATAAAACTTCAGATCACCATCTAGTTATTCAATTTTGCATGAATTGCAGACATAAACTGCTACCTTAATTTTCCAAAGGCCCAGCAAAAATCATGACTAAGTCACAGTCTTAAAGGTAGCCTCCAGCCCATTGTGTACAAAGCCCCCAAGATTACCAAGTTCCATTGTCTTCTCAGGGCATCACCCTTAATGCAGTTAGATTCCTAAGTGACAGTATGGCAACAGAAATGTTTTTATATTTATTTATGTTTGTTTTTTAAAGATTTATTTATTTATCATACAAGAACTGGGGAAAAGGCCAAGGTCACAGGAGGTGAGAGGTTTCACCAGAGACAGAGTGGGGAGCAGAACAGGCAGATGGACTGAAATACACTACTGAGGGGAGTAGTGGACAAGGCAGGAGAGGGCTGCTGTCCCATGTGTGTCCCCTCCCTGGCTGAATCAAAATTGCGCTGCTGTGTGCAGATGCTTCACAGAGCAGAGCTCAAGCTCAACCCACTGTGCAACCAGGGAGGCCCGTCTTTATTTTCAATGTTCAGAATTCAAACTTGCAAATTATTTGGACCTCAAAGACAAAAATATCTTTTTCTTTGGGCAAAGTGCCCACATTCATTCTCTAGCAGAAGGCCCTTAATTGAGGAAACTAAGGTATATTCCAGAGGAAACATCCACACCTAACAAGTGCTTGACTTTAAAAGAACCAGAACAGGATAATTACTTAGTGGTACCATTTCTCAATATTTGTTTCTTTTAATAGAATTATTTATATTAATTACATTTAAATACCATCTGACCTTATGCATATTATGAAAAATGCATCTCTAATTCTTCAAGGACATGGACTGGATAAAGACAAATGTAACATACACTTCTCAACAAAGCACATTAATATCTCACAAACTTCAGCTCCTGAATTCAGATTTATAGTGACATCTTACTTTTCTCCAAGAATAATAGGCAAGCACTTGCATTAAATTAGTCTGAAAAAGGACTCACCATGGTCATTTTTTTCCTAAAACCTAGGAATTCTTTTTCAGAGTAATTTATTCTCTTTCTTTGATGCTGAAACTACCAACAACTCATAAATACCATTTCCCTCAAGTTAAACATACAAAGAAATTTATAAATCAATATATATTTCTCACCAGCTGCATAGCTGTAGATATATCATAGCAAATCATTTCCTACTGCTTAACAATCTTACAGGTCCTCCTTTACTTACTAAATAAATGCTGAGGCCCTTAATTTATTTCACAAGGCACTTTATAGCATTTCTGCCACCCACTCAAACTTATATATTTCTTGCCTTCCCCTTCTGTTATCTATTATCTTGCCATCATGAAAAACAAAAACAAACAAACAAAAAAACAAACTCATTCACCCCTACATATTTAGTTAACAAGTTTCTTTAAGTGGAGACAATGAAGCATATCATAATTTGGGACCTGGGGATCCAGTAAATGCAAACTCCATTCACTCCTTCAACATGCTTAAGGTGTGGAAAACATGTCAAACATTAAATTATAGTGAAACATGAAAGTGTTTAAAAATAAGAAGAAAACAATATTCTCAATTTTATTAACATGGGAGTATAACATAATCTTGGACATCAAAAAGAGTCTTAGTGTAGATATTTTTTTTTAAATCATGAGTATTAAAGAGTGGATAAAATCTGCAACATTACTTAAGGAATAGGAGGAAACCATTAAGGGAGAAGGAATTTCTGTGCTGTTACTTTTTATTGGCCTTTTTTTCTGTCTATGTAATTAATTCTTTCTCAGATATCTTTATAACCTCCTGCAAAATTTAAGTTCTACTTTAAAATTTTACCCAAACCTCAACCTGAATTTGAGTCTTTCCTTATTTTATTTCCAATAATATAATTGTTAATCAAAAACTCTGTTGTTCCTTAGATAGTAATTTCTTAAGAATGGAGAGTTTTATATTATGTTGACACTCCACATTCTTCTAGGCATTTGTAGAACCTGTTGAGTTACAGTAATATAAGTGGAATCATAAGATATTTTAAGCTTAAGGAGACTGGGTGGGTATCTGTGGTAGCTCAAGGGGTTAAGTAGCAGTGCTATGAATCTATTGCCAGTCAATGCAACAGGAGTTTGATCCCCAGCCAGGGAGCTGACCTACATAGCAAAACAGACCTCTCTTGCCTAGCCTGCCACTCTCCTCAGCAATGCATTTTAGTCCATCTTCCTGTTCGGCACCCCACTCTGTCTCTGGCGAATCTTCTCACCCTCCACCCCTCTGCCTTGCACCCCAGTTCTTGTATGCATAAATAAGTAAATCTTAAAAAGAAAAAAGAAAATACTTGGGTGAAATGCTTATTTTCTCTACCTCAATATCTTTATTACAGATAGTAAAGTTTTCTGCACACTTGTAGGGTTTTTTTTTTTTTTTGAGATTGATTTATTTATGCATACAAGAGCTGGAATATAGGCCAGAGTTATGGGAGGTGAGAGAATTCAACAGAGACAGAGTGGGAAGCAGAACAGGTAGATAGACTGAAATACACTGCTGAGGGGAGCAGCAGGGTGAGGCAGGGGAGGTCTGCTTCACCACATGGGTCCCCTCCCTGGTGGGGATTGTACTCACGTTACAATGCTGCACATGCTTCACAGTGTGGTGCATGTCTCAGACTGCAGTGGGTGCTTCACAGCATGGCACTCAACTTGCTGTGCCACCAGAGAGTCCCCTTTAGTCTTTCTGCAAGTAACTTCAATTGCCTCTCTAAGCTTCATTCAGCTCTGATTCTACTCTAAGACAATAGAGTTTCAAAAAAAGAAGAATTTGTAGCAATAAGACTAGATGTAATTAAGATATACCAGTTAAGTGCCTTTGTGTTGAAATTAGACCATAGGATGACAGACAGCATCTTTTAGATGCTGCAGAAAGATAGAAATGCAGTGGGAGACATCAGTGGTGTCCAGGACCAGTCTGCACTTTCCACTGCTCAGTCATTAATTTTTTTGAGTGTAACATGTACACCGCTGACCTTGTTCCGACCTTTGGGTAATAACCTTGGTGGTCTGGAGTACTAAAAAATCAAAGGTCTGATGGTGATGTCATCCCACATATATACTTCTAACCCTTTCAAAGACTAACTCTCCAAATCCCTAATTCAATCATTTTCTGCTAGAAGTAATTTGGGAATTTCTTTTTTGAATAATCCTGTTTGATAGAATGTTCAATAACAATTTCCTGCAGATTCACCTTTGGAAAATCATAAATAATCTTTGTGTCCTTTTTTACATCCTTTTATTGTTCACATTTCAATGCCATATATTGAAATAAATAAGATGGCATGAAGATTGTTACATGTTCCACAATGGCTAACATCAGGAAGTAAACCAAATTTGAACATATCTTATGATTAAGAGGAAGTTTGTGGATATGAGTAATCTTCAAATACATAAATAACAGATTAATCACTCAGTTTCATAATTTGCCAAAATGCTTGCAATTTGTTAAATTCTTCAATATTTCAATATTTTAAAATTTTAAACTCATTTCACAATTACACACCTTTTTTGACCTCTAACTATAATTCTTAAATGACATTGAACATCAACAGCATCAGAATATAGTCTCCTACTGCTTCTTAAATGCTGAATCAAAGACAGGGAAGTTATGAAAAATAAATAAGGTGAAGCCAAGATGTTTACTCTCAATGCAGGAGTCACTAATCTTGTAACAATACTGTGTTCCTCTGGAATTGTTATTACTGGCACATAGAGTGATTGATGGGGATTTAATCATTTTATCTAATAGTCCTGGGTATCAAAGAATTATATATGCTCAATATTTCTTTTAGGAAATCTCAAAGTTTCCCAAAAATAAAAAAAATAAAGTAAAATATAGAGCTGTAGCTGCATTTTTTATTCTTTGTTCCATAATCTGAAATTTTGGAATTTTAGAATACTACTTAAAAAGGATACAAAATTCTGTACCATTATATAAAATACAAAATAGAAATTAAACCCATAATGTTAGACTATTCCTACTGGTGAAATGAATATATTACTATGTATTGTTTAAATTAAACAAGCCAATTATAGACCTCTGACAATTACATGTTTTAGGACAAATTCTCTTAAACATAGTCAACATTTAAATGATACTAGGGCCGCTTCATGGCATATGGGTTAAGTCTCAGCACTATCAAGCTATCCATAGCCACTGCCACAGGAGTTTGATCTCTGGCCAGGGAGCTAACCCACATGGCACAGCAGACCTCTCCTACCTTGCCCTTCCCCTCAGCAGTGCATTTCAGTCAATCTGCATGGTCTGTTTCCCCACTCTGTGTCTGGTGAATCCTCTCACCAACCCCCACCTCCCGTACCTCTGGCCTATACCCTTGTTCTTATATGTATAAATGAATAAAATAAATCTTTAAAAAAAATCAAATAAATAAGTGGTACTGACTATATTTAATATCTATTTTTAAAGAACCATTTTTATTATAGACATAACTTTAGAATAACTGTATTGTTAATTTATGCTTGTTCTACTTAATACCAAACAAGCAGATTACAACATATTTAATTGTGCTAATATTAAATATCAATTTGTTTACCCAATGCAATAGAGCAAAGATATTGAACTCAACTCCACTGAAACTAAAGACAAAATAGTTTTTAAGTACTCTGTTGAACTAGTGGAGAATTAATAGAGAGGAGACCAGTCAAAGGATTAGGAGATTTTATTTACTAATATTAATTTGAGATTATAATTCAAAGGGATGCATACCAGGTCTCTGAGTAAAATGTTCAGGATTGTAAAATTAAGAGGTTAAGAAAGACATTGGGTAAAGATTTACATCTCAAAGGACAGAACAGATACAGAATTTGCAATTCTAAATTTCTAAAGTAAACCATAAGATAATGGAAGTGGAGCTGGGGGGATGAAGGGTGACTAGATTTCAAGAGAAACTTTTTTTTAAAGATTTATTTATGCATACAAGAGCTGGGTTGTAGGCCAGAAGAGTGGAGAGATGAGAGGATTCACCAGAGACAGAGTGGGGAACAGATCAGACAGATCTACTGAGATACACTGCTGAGGGGAGAAATGTGCAAGACAAGAGAGGTCTGATATGCCATGTGGGTTAGCTCCCTGGCTGGGATCAAACTTATGCTATAGTGGCTGCTGATGGCTTCATAGTATTGAGACTTAACCCCTTCTGCCACCAGGAAATCCCTCGGGAGAAACTTGTCTAAACTTTATTCTATTTCAGGGGAACACTGAGGCTACATGGTCTTAGTAAATGATCCATGTGGAATTATATCAATGATAGATTGGAGCATTGTTTACTTGATTGCAACATAGATTGTTTTAAATTTATGCGATACCCATTCATTGATATTTTGCTTTTAGGATAATAGTACTTTATATATCAACCAAAAATTTCCATATCTTGATAATTAAAATTAGAAAACTTATATTACATATGCATTCATCTGCAGGAGTCCAGATCCAGCTATGTCCAGGATCTTCATAGGAGGGACGGCCTAGGCCTATTTGATGAGGGAAGGGGGAGAGGGAGAGAGAAGACACAGACACTCAAGGGGCAGATATCTCCTACAGACAGACTCAGCAGGTATTTATTTTATACACTATAAGCAAATGGTAGGATTACATCAGTATATGTATAGAGCAGGAAAATAACAATCATTACAATTTTTCTTTAAAAAAAATTGGGGGTTTTATCATCTCCAACTAAGATTAATGACGCATACGATTATGAAATGAAATCTTCGTGCAAAATAACATACTCCCATCAGTGTTTTTGATTGTAGTGGTTATACAAGTTATTTATTAATGTTAAAGCAGGCACAATCACAACCTAATGATTTTGTTTTTACTTTGAGTATAGGATAAACTACTAGTCACAAGGCCTAAGATTAAAATAGTATTAAGAGGGGGACCGGCAAGATGGCGGCAGAGTGAAGACGCTAGACTCATGGTGTCCAGATACACATAACAGGGAAAGCCAAAAAAGCAAAGAGAAAAGCCAGAAAACGGACTATCAGCTTACATATAGGAAACATCAGCCCGACGGAAG
>JAGFMF010012262.1:2006787-2089468 GCA_019455555.1 Galemys pyrenaicus | reverse complement strand
ATGGTGCACTGGTGAGATGGTGATGGGAAATACATGGGGATTACAATTAATGGCAAGTATATGTAAATTTTAAAATATTTTAATAAAAAAATGAAAAAAAATAGTATTAATACTAGATTAAAATAGTATTAATACTATTCCCCCAATAAAAGGGAAATACTAAAATAAAAATCTAAATTATATCCAAACTCTCTCCCCTGGACTCCTTGGTAGTCTGTCAGTGGGAGATCCTTGCCATCCCTTCGCTTCTTTCAGCACCCCCGGAACCCTACATGCCCCACTCATGCATGAGTGCATCTCCATCCATGTTGGCCAGGCTGGTGTCCAGATCGGCAATGCCTGCTGAGAACTCTACTGCCTGGAGCATGGCATCCAACCGATGGCCAGATGCCCAGCGACAAGACCATTGGGGGAGGAGTTGACTCCTTCAACACCTTCTTTAGTGAGACCGGCGCTGGCAAGCATGTGTTTAGAGCAGTGTTTGTAGACCTGGAACCCAGTCATTGATGAAATTCGCACTGGCACATACTGCCAGCTCTTCCACCCCGAGCAGCAACTCACAGGCAAGGAAGATGCTGCCAATAACTATGCCCGAGGACACTACACCATTGGCAAGGAGATTATTGACCTGTTCTTTGACAGAATTCTCAAGCTGGAAAAATTTAAATAATGGTGCTTATTCAGTGAGTACAGTGTATCTGAAGTAAAGGCCGACCAGTGCACAGGTCTTCAGGGCTTCTTGGTTTTCCACAGCTTCGGTGGGGGCACTGGTTCCGGGTTCACATCCCTGCTGATGGAACGTCTCTCTGTCGATTACGGCAAGAAGTCCAAGCTGGAGTTCTCCATTTACCCAGCCCCCAGGTTTCCACAGCTGTAGTTGAGCTCTACAACTCCATCTTCACCACCCACACCACCCTTGAGCACTCTGATTGTACTTTCATGGTAGACAACGAAGCCATCTATGACATCTGTTGTAGAAACCTCGATATTGAGCGCCCAACCTACACTAACCTTAACAGCCTTATTAACCTTAACCTCAATCACGGCTTCCCTCAGATTTGATGGAGCCCTGAATGTTGATCTGACCTAATTCCAGACCAACCTGGTGCCCTACCCCTGCATCCACTTCCCTCTGGCCACATATGCGCCTGTCATCTCTGCTGAGAAAGCCTACCACGAACAGCTTTCTGTGGCAGAGACCACCAATGCATGCTTTGAGCCAGCCAACCAGATGGTGAAATGTGACCCTCGCCATGGTAAATACATGGCTTGCTGCCTGTTATACCATGGCGATGTGGTTCCCAAAGATGTCAGTGCTGCCATTGCCACCATCAAGACCAAGCACAGCATACAGTTTGTGGACTGGTGCCCTCCTGGTTTTAAGGTTGTCATCAACTACCAGCCTCCCACCGTGGTCTCTGGGAGGAGACCTGGCCAAGATGCAGGGGGCTGTGTTCATGCTGAGCAACACAAGGCCTGGGCCCACCTGGACCACAAGCTTGACCTGTTGTATGCCAAGCGTGCCTTTATTCACTGGTATTGGGTGAGGGCATGGAGGAAGGAGAGTTTTCTGAGGCCCGTGAGGACATGGCTGCTCTTGAGAAGGATTATGAGGAGGTTGGAGCAGATAGTGCTGATGGAGAGGATGAGTGTGAAGAGTATTAACCTGTCTGCTACAATTTTTACTCTGTTGTTTGAGATTGTTTCATTTCTGTACTAAGCAGTTGTCCATTGTGGCCCTAACCTGTCAATAAAAGTAATGTTTCCAAAAAAAAAAAAAAAGTAAAAAAAAATAAATTATATCAAATCCCATATGATCTTTTAAAAGTAACTACTAACCTCACTATACCCTGGACCTAAAACTTACAATCACAATTTAAGCAGAACAAAGGCAAAAGGGAAGGGTGGAGGGTAGGAAGGGCTATTGTGACTTATTCATCACCTAGAAAACATTGAGCCTTTCATAATGGGCCAAGCTACAGAAATAATTTCTCGATCCGGGTCTAGTTCCCTAAAGTAGATATTCAAGTTTGGGAAACTACTTAATAACTAAGTTTTGAGTTATTATTATTGAACAACCACATTCTGGTTACAACTTTTACTATTTAGTTTTTTGGTATCGGTGGTCTTCATCAGTTTTAGAGAATTTTGTGTTACATTTTTGCCAATCAGTAATTCATCATCAAAATTCATAGCAGCTATGAATGGTAAACACCATTTACATACAGCTACCTTGGATTATTAGTCTCAGTATGACTTGAATCAGACTTCTTAAAGTTGGAAGCTACTGGGAGATGAGGTGTGGGTCTGAATTTCCAATGGGACCTATAAAATACAGAAGGCAATAAGACTTCTACTTTCAATTCAGTGGCCCTGACTTACAACCTCTGCTGCTTGTGAGCAAGATGGAAACTATCTGGCCACATGCTGTATTGGTCAACTAACTTTTCTCTTTCATATTCTCTCTCTATATATACTCCCTCCTCTGCCATTGTAAATATATTTCTTTAAACTTTTCTCTATGTCAGCTTGTGGGTCTTGTCACACAAGTGACAAGGACTCATACACAGATGACCCTTTTTATTCTTGAGGATGTCCTATAACAGTTTTTCTGCAGAATGTTCTTAATAATATATAAATAGTCCATCTAAGGTCATTTATAGTAATATGTATATGTGTAAAGCATAACTCTCTGCAAATATCACAAAAGCTATGCAACTCTATGTTTGTGAAATGCACATAATGGATGATCAAATTAACTCTTTCCTCTTAAATAATGAGGAGCATATATTTATTAGAGAAACAACAGATAAAACTTGGCCATAGTACATTTGGTTTTAGTAAGGAACAGAGTAAAGAGAAATGGTTGATGATCTGTGTTTTCTTTTTGCATTATTAACTTCTTGTAATTTTTAATATCCTTGACCATGGTAAAATCATTGATTCACTTGAATATGATATGAAATTGTAATTCTTTTTGTTTTCTCAATCATTTGACATGTTTTCTCCACAAAAAATTCATATATCCTAATTGATCTTGTTATGTATTATTAATTCAAAATAGTTCTTAACTAAACTGGATAAATTTTGAGTTTAAATATCTATACATACACATATATTAATATCTATAAACATCTATTTATATATCTTTATATCTATAATTATGTTTATATATGCACATGTATATATTCAGGTGTGTATGTGATACATGTATAAATATCATGATATATCTTTATTTACAAATTACATATATATATGTATACTTACATTTTATATCATGGATATATATATATTTTATTTGTAAAAATAAAATATAATGCTTAGATTTAAAATGAAAATTGTACCTAATCAGGAAGAAATATACATAAAATAAATTATTCTCCAGTTTAAATAATATTTCTAACAAAAAAATCCCAATTGAAGTAATGGCTGCAGAGGTGGTGGGACAGAGAGATTACTACTCTCCTTTCATAGTATGTATTGAGTGCTCAAGATCATTGAGGGTTGTAATTTGTACCAATTCTCTTTTATTTGCACTGGTTTCTAATTTTCATTTTTCCAGAGACATACCATATTTCTAATTTAGCTGCTTAAAGCATGGGAATGAAATTTATAAATTTTATAAAACTTAAAGTTAAATAATCCATCATATTGTGATAAATAACTCAAATTTTACTTATTCAGAGAAAACCACTTTCATTAAAAAGCATGCTATATTTTATACAGCTATATCCATTCATTAAATTATTTTAATACAATTAACGAGCAATTCTTACAATGCATTGCTCTCTTTATCACTGGTTTACTTTAAATATTAGTAAAATTCACAGAAGACCCCCCATGAATTTCAAATACTACCTATTTATTTAACCAGTGAATGAATACTGCACATAATAAAATTTCTGTGTAAATATGAAAACAAAACTACTCAGAATTCATATGTCTTTTAAGGTTAATATAATTTAGATTTAAATCAACTAATAAATATTATTAAATACTAGAAAGTAGAAAATTCAGATGTTATTGTAGTGGTGACCTCAGCAGCTGTTAAATACTCCTGGGAAAATGATAGGGGAACTACAATTTTTCTATTATAACACTGCTATTTATTAACCATCTCAGAATCAGGGTTTGGACAATTCAACCTTTGCTCTCTGTAGTGTGGTGTATTTTTAAAGATATGAGGAAAAGAACTGGGCTACAATAATTATATTTTCAAACTTTAGATCAGATCTATCTTTCAATTTGAAGAGTTTCTAAAATAATAGTGCCTTTTTATCTGTAGGGATTATGTTCCAAAACCACAGAGGATGCATGGAAAAGTTGATAGTACCAAACACTATATATGTTATGTCTTTTGCATCTTAACTAGGTTTTTATGACACTGTGTCCTTAATTAACTTTTGCAGTTTGAGCTGTGACAGCAAAACTATTAAATGTCTTTTTCCTTCTTCACAATTACAGATAGATTTTTCTGACCAGAGATATTAGCAATATCAGCATATTATATTTTTCTTTCCTTATTAAATAGAAAACTTTCAATTTTTCAGTGGATATACTTTATTATTCCACTTGTCATAATGAATTGATAAAATCATTAATCTTGAACTTTGGGGACATTATTAAGAAAATAAAGGTTATTTGAATAAAAACAATGCAGTACTGAAACAGTGGATCCTATCACTGGCTGAGTTAGTGAGTGCTAAGAGCCTAAACTGGATACTAAGGGGTTATTCATGTTACCAAGTACTGATAAGACAGCATGAGATTTCATTACACATCAGAACAGTGGACAATTTAATAACAAATACTTAATTTTTTCACTTATGTAAAATAGAAAGTAACAAAGCAAATGGACAAGCAAAACCAAACTAAAATAAATGCTTTGATACAAAAAAACAATTGGAGGTAGCCAGAAGAGAGACATTGGGGAACCAGTGAAATAGGTAAAGGGACCTAGTTGTATTTTGATGAATGGAAACTTGACTCTTGATGTCATCATAATATAGTGTGTATGAATGTCAAATTTAAAAGCTGTAGGTCTAAAATTTGGGCAAACAAACATTGGAGCTATTGTGGGTTTTAGATCACTGTGAAATGAGTCACATGATGTTTATACTATATTATAGTCTAGTAAGTGTGCCATAGCATTAAGTCTAAATAATTTTCATACCTTAATTAAATGCTACACAGGGACTCCCTGGTGGCCCAAGGGGTTAAGCACCACATGTAGGGTTTTTTCAGCTACCTCAGTGTGAGTTTGACCCCAGCCAGGGAGGTGACCCACATGGCACAACAGACCTCTCCTGCCTCACCTGCCCTTTGCTTCTCTCAGCAGTGTACTTCATTTGACCTGCCTGTTCTGCTCCCCACTCTCTCTTTGGTGAATCCTCTCACCCTGCCCTCATACCTCTGGCCTGTACCCCCAGCTCTTGTATATATAAATAAAGAAAATCTTTAAAAAAAAATAAATGCTACACAGAAACCTGAATTAAGCACAGGGTCTTTGAAAAATGGTATCTATAGACTTGCTTAATATAAAACTCTCACAATCCTTCACTTTTTAAAGAGAAGAACAATGAGTTAAGCCTGTATGAATGTTCTACTCCAATGTTGCTGCAATAAAAATTAATTAAAAAATAATAATGGAAGCTGAGTTCTAGTAGTAAACAATGTAGTATATGAAAGTGTTGATTTATACAACTACACAGTGTATATAATGTTATAAAACAATGTTACATGAAATTAAAAAGAGTAAAACATATTAATATATTCTATTTGTAGGATTTTCCATTGAATATTTTTTAGGTATTGGTTGATCCAGGTAACTGAAACTAAAGAAAGAAAAAAAATCAAATAAGTGGAACAACAAATTATCTCATTCCATTTTTTTAATGTTTCTCATGTTACAATGTTAGTGTTACATATGCAGAACAAATAAAACTGCATGAAAATGCAAAGCTGTAACATAAGGGTGTTTTAAGCAGTCTAGAGTAGTTCAAATTTTCCATACATAGCTTGTTTTATAAACCAGAGAGACAGATGGTTACATGAAACAAGAGCTGATTGTTTTCCAATTATATATAATAAATAACCCAGAGATATAAACTGGTACTTGCCTATTTTTTTTCCCTTACAGAATAGCAAAAATAGTTTTCAATCAATGTTAGCTTGTTGCATTTGAAAAACTTTGCATTATCCTTACTTTTATCAAGTTAGTGTAATCTTAATAGGGTATTTTATTTTAATGACACATTTTTCAGTTATACAATGTTCCAGCAAGACCAAATAAAAATTAGAACTCTTGGATTAATTTAAAACAATAATTCAATTGCTAACAATTCTATATTTAAATTTAAACTCAAGTTTAATTTCCATAAAAGTTATAGTCAATCATATTCCCTTACAGCCTCACTATATTAATATACAAATAAAACATGTATAATTATTTAACTTGAATATCTCTTAATATAAAAACAACAAAATATATTAAAATGTTTGATACTGAAAGGAAAACTCTACTAAATACAAGTAAAATAATCCTCGAGTCATACAATATTTTAGAATCTTAAAAATTTGGGGTCTTAGAACAATAAGGAATTTAAAAATTAATGTGAATTTTTTTAATTTATCCCTGCCATTCTATACCTTTCCAATTGAGATTTAAGTTTTGCCATTTGTTTTCCAAATTTTCTAGCCTAGTCCCAAAAATGTCTTACTAGAAGATTTGGAACAACAGATAATAAGATTATAGTGAAAAAATAGAATTATGCTGGAACTGATTCTGATTTCTCCAGTACTCATCATATATCAGAGAAAAAAAAAATTCAAATTCTGGGAAGTTTTTAAAATGACTAAATCCATATAAAAGCAAAACTTGAAGAATCTTTTGGAGTAAATTTTGCAAATTTACCCTTATTTATGTTTTTGACTCAAATCAACAACAGAAATTTTCATTTGTTATTAACATTATAGTTATTATTTATATGCTATAGATTATTTAACTTGGAAAACTTTGAAAAATGAAAACAGATACTAAAAAAGATAAGATGTTTTAAATAAAATTAATTAAATTATCAATTTAATTATTAAGTAAAAAGTATTAATAAAAATTACTTTCATTCTTACTGTTGAGTTTACAAAGTTGGTACTACTGAGTATTAATTTATGATATGATATGTACATATATTATACCAATCATTGTATAATATATCTTGTAATATGTGTATAATATTCATATTACTACAATGGCAATATATGTGTTTTCATGTATGGATAAATTACTGTGCAAATTTACTATCAGGAAAAACATCTAAGATGAAGTTCATTTTATTTAAATAAAAGAAAAATAAATTAATGTATTATCTTTGCATATATATAAAATACACACACACACATACACTTATCAAAAAATCCAGAATTTAATTTGGTCACTGTTAAGGTAAAAACTGAGTTCCCAGGTATTTTGTACTTACATTGGCACATGTATAACATATGGAAATCTTTTAAAAATCGTATAAGCATTTTAAAAAGTGTATGTATTTAGTACTTAAAAGTAGTAATTATATTAAAAGCATAAGTGAGAACTCTAACTTTTTAATTGTTTTGTTATTTTTCTTATTTCTGGAATATTTTTTATTTGTCCAGCTGAGATGCTTTTTATTTATTGAAAGTATTTAGTCTTTATGGTGAATTACCAGTCATTATAGCTATTATATCCTCCATCTTCAAATAACTAAATATTGTACTATATTCATCTTCTCCATTTCCTGCATATCTTAGTCAAAAACTTACAGTATTACAATTATACTAATCTCTACCATGATTCTCTGTCAAGGAAACCTAAAGTTTGTTTCCCAGTTTTCTTACATAATATAATATTTACTAGCTCATGTGTAAAGTGTTTTTTTTTTTTTTTTTCAGCCTATTTTGTACACCTATTTTGGGATGAGAATACAAATCAGAGGAGACATATGATTTGTAAAATGTCAAGACCAGAAATAAAACCAGGTCTCTAGCTTATCAAAACAGGACTAGGTATCTTTTCTGATAAATAAGTAATGTACTTGGTAGAAAAAAATAATTCCAACTGGTTGATGTTTATGAGACAAAGGCTTATTTACACAAATATTGCACAAAGTTGTGAGACGCAAATCCAAACTGTTAGCAATGTTGTATTAAAAGAATGTGGCAAAATCCACACTAAACAAAAAACAGTATTATTTGAGTGTTTTGAAACAACACTAAAAATATATCAGTGTTATATTTCAATGCATTTTACCAAAGGATACCAACTTTGTTTCAATATTTATAGTTATTATTCTTTTACAATAAAATGAGGCTCTCTATAATATATTGTGGACGTTGGTGTCAGTCAAGATGGCATATTTCCTATAAAATTTACACTCCAGTTGGAAATACTTTAAAAAAAAATCAGGAAAAAAAGGAAATGATCACTGAGGGTGAAGAGGAAATGAAGTTAGTCTATGATCTTCTCAAATCCCTGACTTGGGAGAATTTCCAATGTACAGGAAAATGCCTCCTCTGGTGATCTGATTCACACTTACGAACACAAAACTATAACATGTTCAGAGCAGGATATTTCTAATCCTAGCTCTGGAATTCCAGCTAAGTGCACTCTAGAAGGTTAAATTGCAAAAAGTTTTGGTAGGCCAAATCATTCAGCCATTAGAATCAGAAAACACCAAAGCATTTTGCTTTTAAAATATATATCATTAGCAGATGAGATGCAATGATAGGTAAATTTACTGATAGACTTTCTAACCTAATGTAAAGAATATTAACAGTTTTTATTTTTGTTGCATAGAAGATTTGGTATATAGGCCAGAGTTGCAGGGCGATTGAGAGGATTTGTCAAAAATAGAGTTAGGAGCAGAACAGGCAGGCTTACTAAAATATTCTACAGAGAGGAGCAACAGGCAAGACAGGATAGGTCTGCTGTGGCACATGTGGGTCAGGTCCCTAAGGATCAAACTCAGGTCCCTGTGACAATAGTATAGGGACCTAAGCCCCAGACCTCCAGGGAGGCCCCGAAAACACTATTAACAGTTTTAATTATGCACCTTAGTAAAACATCAGCATGCAGAATCCAGTAGAGTGTGTTGATCAGACAATAAATAAGCAGATCATGGTTAAAATACTCACATCTCTAGAACTTCTACCTGAGGTGCAAGAGACTAGAAAAGAAAAAAACAAAAACAAAAAAACAAATGCCCTTATATGTAAATAGATAAAGGAAATTATATTTCTTAGAATTCTGGAGAAGTTCCTCACCAAGAAAAAAGGTGTAAGTACAGAGGGCTGGAACAGCCCCCAGGAGATATCACTGGGGCCAACAGACAGGAGATTCCACTGGGGTCAACAGACAGGCCAACACATTTAAAAATCAAAAGCCAAGTCAACTAACTGCTAGACAGAACCTGCTCCACCCTGTGAGAATATCTTCTGACAATATTTAAAATGCATGCAAATACATGGTTTTATATGACCAAATCAGTAAATTATAAAGGATGATCAAGCATAATTGATACTGGATCAGAAATGTTTGGGGCAATAATGAAATAAAGAAAGCATAATTTGTAAATTATATATTTATTTATAAAATGTATTTTTTACCTTCACTTCAGCAGAATTACCAAACAGTTGTAGTATTTAACATTTTTTACATAATTGTGTTTTATGGCTGATAACAATGTTCAAAGGATTACAAAATATGTTTAAATGTAGAAAAATAAAATATCCAGCTAATTGGGTTAATTTGAACACGTTAATTAACCTCTTTGAGTATTAGTTCTTTTGACTAAAAAGTAAATCATAGTATGATAAATATGAAGAGTAAGTGATATTCTATAAAACTTTTGCCATATAGCCTGCCACCTTGTTAACATTTAAGAAATTTATAATCATTTTATAGTCTTTATTTTAAGAATTATGTAGGAAACCCAAATTCCATTTTTAAAAAGTTATCATAAGGAAATTTTGCTTCATTTTTCTTTAATTTTTGTAGATATGATATATTTTGAAATAGTCTTTTAAATATCATCTTTTACTTTTATTCCTTCAGAAAATCAGGAATTCAGTTCATGTTATTTAATAGGCTTTCAAATTTTATATATAGCATCATAAATTACACATATAATCTTCAACTATTGTCTTTATTGATCTAAATATTTATCATGTATTAAACTTGATGCTGAAATTTCCAGTGTATAAAAAAAACAAATATAAAAAAAGAAACTCATGCACAGAACAGTTGCAAATTGGACACTTCTTTTCAATCCTCTAACATCCACACTTCCTTCCTATCATATAAAAGATTTTTGTTAAAGTTCAACTTTCATTTGGGCTTTAAGATTTTACATCTCCTTCAGTGAAGAAGTAGAAAATATATACAGTTAATTTATTTTAAATAATGTGAGAATACATTTTGCTATACATGGAAACAGAATCAACTAATTCTTTGTATATTTGTGTACTGTGATTCTTTGCATCATTTTTTAATCACAAATACTTTGTTATATACTCATTTTAAAGCATATGATAATCACACTAATTATTTATATAGATGAAAGGAAGCTTTGGTGCTAAAAATTCCCTTGAAGATTTACTTATTCATGGAGACAAAGTATCTTTTAAGTACTACTCAAGTAAATATTAAGGAAAGCAAGGAATAAAATTGACCTGATTAAAATAAAACTTTGTTGTAAGAGCTAATTTCTTTACTTATATTTAGTATGGGTAGAAATTGATACCCTAGTTTTTAACCTAAAAAGGATTATTAAACATTGTATTTATTACTTATACAGGTGATTTCAAAATAATTAAGGGCTTAAAGATGCTATTTTAGTGTCAGCTTCTAATAGTATTAGTTATTTTTCACTGAGAAAAAAATTAATAGATAATCCTTTACACACTGACTTTTTTTCTTTATTCATTTCATAAAATAGCATAAAGAAAATTATAAAACATTTGATTGTTCTAGTATAAATATCAGACTACATTTAGAAAGAGAGTGACTATCTCATATTTGTTCAAAGCTACACTGGTTTATTTCAATTGTTCATTCTCTCAAGTGAAAAATATGCTTAGTTCACTATTGACTTTGCCTAGTTTTTTGTCTGATTCCATCAGTGTATTATATTTTCATCCAGGAAGAGAGAGAACTGTATTAAGTATAATTTTAAAAAGAAGCCATTCTCAGCAGTAGAAGAAAAAGAGCAAACATACATATCCGTAGAGTTCCTGAAGCCAATTTTTAACAGGGGTGAGTGAAGGCTTACCCACACCAACAAGCAGGTGTCTGATAGTATTCAACTCAGTTCTGACAAATACAGCATCAAATTTCACATTGTAAGTATTCAGTCTCCCAAGATTGCCCTCCACTGCTGGTGCCAGCCATGAAGCTAAGCTGTCACCAGAACATCTTACTAACTGGGCTATAAATCATTGGTTCCCAAGACTTCCCTAGATTTGATTAATTTGCTACATTGGCTCATTGTACCGAGGAAAACGTTCACTGAGTATATTCCATATTTATTAGAAAGGATATTATTCAGGAACAATCAGAGAGAAAAGTCTCAGGCTTTTCCGCCCTTCTGCCATTGTTATAATGATGGACACCTGTGGTGCTGCATGCGTGCGTAGGTGGGCATGCACAAGTGGGCATACCTGGGTTTGGACATGGGCATATAAGGGCGGTGTCATGAGAATGCCAAGAGGAGCAGCAGCAGTGCAGCTGAGAGGGTGAGATGTGCCCCGGGGCTAGGAGGCCAGCCTAGCCTCCTGGCACCCCTGCTCTCATGTAGCTGATCACCTCTGTAAATAAAAGCATAAAAGCCACCACGGGCTCCAGGACCCTTCCTTTACCCTATCTGCTAGAACCATCCAGAGCTTGTTCTATGCCCCTTCCTGGCACTACAGATGCATGCATAAGGCAAGTTACGGGGCAAAGATGAGGAACTTCCGAGTCCTTTCCAGGTGCACCACTGTCCTCATATGGCACAGTCACCATTCTAGAAACTCTTTGAAGCTATCCATCTGGAGTTTTATGGAAGCTACACTTATAGGCATGATTGATTAACTTACTTACCACTGACAATTTAATTCAGTCTCTAGCCCCATTTCACTCTCCATAGATCTGGAGGTAGGACAGGAATGCCAACCCTCTCATCATATGTTTAATTCACCTGACAACAAGTAACTCATTATGTTATTTGCCACTAACATAAGAAGAGACACCTTTATCTCTGTAATCAATTAGGGAATTGCAAGACTTGGGGAATGTTGAGTCAGAACAGTGGGTTAAGATTAAGTACATTTAAAAAATACTGATTTTATCTAAATAACCAAAATATTTATTTCTTGTAAATCACATAACCACAACATTTGAATAGAAATCTTCAATAAATCGGGGCTTCCCCTGGTGGTGCAGTGGGTTAAGCAACGCACTACGAAGCAAATCGCAGCCACTGCAGCACGAGTTCGATCCCTGCTGGCCAGGGGGGGGACCCACATGGTGTGGCAGACCTCTCCTGCTGTGCCCGCTGCTCCCCTCAGCAGTGTACTTCTGTTGATCTGCCTGTTCTGCTCCCCGCTCTCTGTGGTGAATCCTCTCACCCCCCTACATCTACCTCTGGCCTGTACCCCAGTGCTTGTATGCATAAATAAATAAATCTTTAAAAAAAAAAGAAATCTTCAATAAATCTTGCAAATAGTATAAATGCATGGTAGTTATAAATTTAATAGCTATTATCTATATTGTGCTTTTATTGTTGTGGTCTGCTTCACAGTGTGTTGCTCAACCCATTGCGCCACCAGGGAGGCCCATGTTACCCAGAAAAGCAAAAGGAACTCTTTCCATTCACTTCCATTCTCAGTTATGTGTGGGGGAAAAAAAAAAAATCTGTTGTAAGTTTATACACAGGGGAAGTTTCTCATAATAACTCCTCTGTAATGTTATTCCTTTGTAATTTAAGTGTTCCTGGATCAACTGGATTAAATTATGATCCAAAATTCATAATTTAGATATTAATTTTACATTTTTATCTGCTATTTTCATTCAAAACTATCATGCCAACTTTATAAATTCTTATTTTTGTTGAATTGTATTTGGTACAATGTCACTGTTTAGTAAAACTTGTTTAATGTAACTATGTATTTAAAATGAAAATTTCTTTAATTCTTCATTTCATTTTGCCATCATAAGTATATGGTTACTTATGCCATCATAAGTATATTTCCTATCGTGGAAATGCCAGTTCAGTAGCGTTTTTCAAAGTTTGATTTCCTGTGCAATCAGCATTGGAATCAAATAAAATTAAAAATGTCAGTTCTCAGCTTTTCACATCAAAGTAACTGAATCAAACTCTAGTATTGGGGTATAGTAATGCATTTTTAACAATCTCAATTAAAGTCTAATAACTCTTACAAAAACTATTTTTGTGCATATTCAACATTGTTTCACTATGCTATTAAACATTTAATTTTATCTGTATAATTTTAATAATGGGCACAAAAACATCAATTATTAATTATGGGAAAGACTGAGGAACTTATATGTAGATAATTTGCTAAGAACTTTAAGGTTATATATTGTAATCTTCACACTTCCCTTAGTGTTCATGTTATCATATTTATTCAATAAACAAGGTAAGCTAGTTTTAGAAGCAATTAGGTCAAGGAAATTGTCATTCTGGTAACCAGAATTGAATTCAAGATCTTTATATTCCAAAGTCCATATTCTTTCCATACTACTACCATTTTCCTATGCAAATGTGAACTACATTTGAGTTCCTATGTATCTTAAAATGTTGAACTTTTTAAAATTTTGAACAGAATTTACTTTATGAATTTTGCTTTACTCTATAAAGTTAAAGTGTTTTTCAGTAGACTAATCATCAATTGGCTGAGGCCAATGTACTCTATTTGACTAAAAAAAAATTTTTAAGGCCACCTTTTATAAAAAAAAAAAAAAGCAAAAAACAAATTCATGTACACACATATGGAGGCAGGAGGGCATGGGCAAGTTCTCTATGATCCAGGCACATGAGAAAAGGAAAATTCCTGGAGCCCTCAGTGGCTTTGTAAGGCTTTTATTTATCTTTCTGCATCAGATGCAACCAGGTACATGGCCAGCAGGAAGGCTAGGGAGGCAAGAGGCTAGCAGGCCTTCTAGCCCATGGTGAATCTTCACTTTGTCTGGGCTCTCTCCTACAGCACATAATTAACAACTTATTAAAAATGGAATTTCTATGATATTAATTTAAAAGATGTATATCACTTATTTTATATCACAGAATTTTCTGGTACTGGCAATGGCATCATTTAGCAGTCAGATACAATAATGGTTAAGGCAATGCTATTTTAGTTTTAAATTCTTTATTTCAAGCCAAGGCAGAAAACAAATACATTGCAGAAAACTTTTCTGCTACAAGATATGTCTTTAAATTAAAATGTTGAATAGATTTTATAAGTATATGGAGGGTGCATTATAAATTGGGGACTGAGTACAGTTCACAAGTTTATTAGTCTAATGACATAGCTTATATATAGTTACATGCAGTACATATAAAGCATGGGATTTTGGAACCATTAATTATATATCTGGAACCACTTAATTATATATCTGAATACTATTCTAGTATGTATATAGAAATTCTTATCTTCTCATCTGTATTTGACTGTTAAATACTAAAATAAATGAAGAAATGTGATTTCCCTTCAAATTAGTGTTTTTGTATATTTTGGGTAGATACCGAGGGCTGGAGTGCAGGATCATCTGGTACATCCATTTTCAATATTTTGAAAATCCATACTGTTTCCAATTAGGGCTGGAGTTGTCTATCTTCCACACAACAATGAACTAGTTTTCCTATTTCTCCAAATCCTCACCAACACTACTATTTCAAGTCTTTTTGATATGGACAAAATGGTAGTTAGGTGGCATTTCATTTTGGTTTTGGTTTACAATTTCCTGATGATTAGTCATGATAAGCTTTTGTTTTATGTGCCTGTTGACCATCTGTAGGTATTCTTGGATGAGCATTAAACTCATCTACTCAATTTTAGATTGGGTATTTGTTTGTACTTTGTTGAGTAGCTTAAGTTCTTTGTATATTTTGGCTATCAATCAAATCTCATGTCAGATTATGATGTAAAAATATGTTCTTCAGTTCATTTGGGTATATTTTTGTTATACACACACATACATATAATATATGTATACATGTAGATATGTATGTATATTTATTTAAGATGTATTTGTTTATGCATAGAAGAACTAGGGTGCTGGCCAGAGGTGTGGGTAGTGAGAGGATTCACAAGAGACAGAGTGGGAAGAAGAACAGGCAGATTTACTGGAACACACTGCTAAGGGGAACAGCAGGCCAGACGGGAGAGGTCTGCTACACACCATATGTGGGTCAGCACCCTGGTTGGGGCTTGAACTCTGGAGGCAGCAGTGATAGCAATGAGACTTAACCTATAGGCAACCAGGGAGGCACTCCAAGTATTTTCTCACCCTCTTATATTATAGCCATATTTTTTATTTTCTTTTGTCGAATTATGTAGATTATTTTTCAGATGCTGAACCATCCTTGTGTGCCTGGAATTAAGATCTGCTCACTGCTCACCTTTTGTGACCTAGAAGAATTAGGGTTTTTTGTAGGGGAGGAAGCGTATCATACAGTATAGGCTTATCAGTGAATACACCCTCTCTAAGAGTCTCTTCTTTACTCTCAGAGTAAGGACAAAGTAACCGCTCTTGTCTGTTGTGTAAAGTACATGCCTTCCCAATTCCCCCTTCTCCTTGATCCTCCAGGTCCCTAAACAAAGGATAAATATCCCTGGTCTGTTCCATTATTCTTTTAGAATTTACAACCAAGTGAATTCCCCATATGTATGCTATTAAATTTTGGCCTTTTCTCCTAAAAAAAAAAAATTCCACTTGGTCCTGGTGTATTATCCTTTTAATATATTATAGAATATGGCTTACCAAGATTTTATGGAGGATTTTTACATTTTAAATTCATCAGAGAAATTGGTCTGTATTTTTCTTTTATTGTGATATTTTTGTCTTATTTCAGTACCACAGCATTGCTAGTTTGTTCTGACAAAACTTTAAAGACAAAAAATACATATAACCCTCAAACTCTTGCAAAAAATTGAGAAACAGGTAATATTTAAAATACATTTTATTAGGTCAACATAGAACTTGAGTGTAGGCAGCGGGTGCGGGGGGTAAGTGGATTCATCAGGGACAGTTTTTATCTAGTATTTCTTTACAGCTGATATATTATTATATTAAAATCAAATTTCATCATTTCATGTAAATAGAAAACAATACTATATATTTATCACTTATAATAATTCCAAGTCAGGGGCCTCCCTGGTGGTGCAGTGTGTTAAGCAACGCACTACGAAGCAAACCGCAGCCACTGCAGCATGAGTTCGATCCCTGCTGCCAGCCAGGGAGGGGACCCACATGGCAAGGCAGACCTCTCCTGCTGTGCCCGCTGCTCCCTCAGCAATGTACTTCTGTTGATCTGCCTGTTCTGCTCCCTGCTCTCTGTGGTGAATCCTCTCACCCCCCCCCACACCTCTCTCCTGTACCCCAGTGCTTATATGCATAAATAAATAAATCTTTAAAAAAAATAATTCCAAGTCAGCCTCACTATATTCTAAAGTTGGAACAGTGCTTTATTGTCATTTCCCTCTTAAGGTTTTAATGACTGAAAACATTTAGTTTTTCAAATTGCTTATATAAAAATTTTGCTAGTTAATATTTTTTTTCCTTTGGCTACTAAGAACTGTAAAACTATCATATTTAAATATTTTGATTACCTAATGAAGTACATTTCATAGTTACTATATAGACCCAAATCACCTCTCAACATTTATGCAAAGATCAAATATTTAAACTTAATCTTTGTTATCTACTATTAAATAATTAAAATCCTAAATCATACTTTAATCCACTAAAATGTGCATAGGGAGACGAGTAATTGGAGAATATCTATAAAAACTCAAGTTATAAATAACTGAGTCTTAGAGAGTCATTTGTAAAGGTGATTCCCTATAGTCAGATATTTATCAGTAGAGGTGAAAGTATAACTGAAAATAAGATTTGATAGTCAGGTTGAACTGTTATATAACACTTTATCAATCTTTAAGTCAAGTCATATCTTATTGAATAAGATGTGGACCTTATGAAAGAAACAAATACATTAATTGAGCCAATAAGATTATTTAGGAAAACAGGAGTGAGATACAAAAAGCATCAGTTTATGGTGTTTTCATTGGTCGATCATGGTACTGGGAGCATAGAAACCATAGTTGAATCACAACTGCTGATCAAAGAAATCAAGCCTTGATAAAGTTAAGAATAAAGACCATGCCAAAGAAAGTAGGACATGAGAAAAATAAACAATATTTATATTATATATTATGTATATAATATGGTATTTCTTACCTATACTTGAATATCATGGGAAGTGGAAGAAGACAGAAATTTTAAAAAGGTAAGAGATATAAAAAGAAAAAAATTAGGACAACAAGTTAAAGACAAAAAGAGAATAATGAAAAATTTAGGTGATTAAAGATGCATTTTGACTAAGTACATTATGAGTAGAACTGTCTAAAACTTACTTGAATATAATCAATAAGCAAATCAAACACAAATATAGGAAAATAATATGATAAATATTTATTATATGTCTTCAAATTCCAATTAAAACTTCATTTTCTATTTTTCTGTAAAATTTGCTAAGGAACTACTTTGTTAACTAAAGTAACCTATAGAAATCTGTGAATTAGACAGTGCTTTTAAATAACAACTATCTTTCCACACATAGCTTCTGTACTGATTGATAAAGCAGATCACTAAAATGAAATGACATGGTACATATGCATAGTTATCTATAGGAATTTAGACATGTTTTAAATAACAAGACTTTTCATTTTAATGTTGATATGAATAATAACTTAATAATGTTACTATAAATTAAAAGATAATACATAATTCGTAGTATATATTGGGAACACGCCTATAATTTTCATTCATTCATATTTTATCCAGAGATATGTTGCTTTAAGATAATTCCTAGGTTAATATGGCAATTAATCTTTCAATTAAGTAAAAGTTAGTTCAGAACATTTCCTGAGACTTATTTTTAAATATTCTGAGGCAAATTTATATGACACATTTGAGACTGAAAGAAGACAGTTTCCTTGAGGATATTCTGCTAGAATTACAATTTACTTCTCATATACTTGCTTGGTAATAATTTATAATAGGTCTTGCTACAAAAGATTCATGAAACTTAAGATAGAAGGTTCATCTCCAATTTATTTGACTATCATTCAAATCCTGCTTAGAATTTAAACAATAAATATATTTGCTATATATTAACTTTGGAGTCTGATCCTTAGATGGAATATTATTATTACTTTTTTTTCACCACCATTATTATTGAATGTTGCCACATGTTGGTCTATTACATACAATTAAAATATCATAAATGGTAAAGGTCATTTACATCCATACTCTGGGTTATCTCATCCTTATGATGATAGATATCTTCCATGTCTACCCTGTTTGAATTTTTTTAAGATTTACTTTATTTATGCATGCAAGAACTCAGGTGTAATGAAGAGGTGGAGTGATGAGAGTATTCACCAGAGACAGAGTATTCACAACAGGTAGAACTACTGAAATACAGAGGGGAACACTGAGAAAGAAAGGAGAGTTTTGTTGTGCCATCTGTGGGTTAGTAACCTGGCTGGGTACTAGCACTGAGATTTAACCCCTATGCCACCTCCACCTGGGAACCACCTCCTCCTCCCAAGCCCCCTTCCCGTATCTACTCTTAAAAAAAAAAAAAAAATTGAACTTGCTGAACTTACTATATAGTGGAGATTTCCTAGTCCTCCTGTTCAGAAAAAAACTCTGATACAAATAATTTGCCTAAGTATATCTTTTTAAAAATAGTGTCTATTTTTTTAAGAAGCCGATAACTTCTAGAATTACTTCTTTTAATAAAGGCTTGAAAGACTTTCTTCTTACATATTGAGTACTGGAAGTTTAAATGAGGATTTAAAGGAAAAAATTCCTACTTTCTTTTTCTCAGCAAAATGTCATGTAATATTTAAGAAAAGTAACAATAATTAATAGGTAGACAAGCTTGAATTTTATTTTATTTTTGAAAGCAAATTTCTAAAAATAAACATTTTTCTTAAGAGAATAAATATATTTTAAATTACTATTATTATATTAGTTGAACATTTTTAACTATGTAAACATAAATGCCTACATAAATAGACACACATGACAACTTTCCATATTACATAGATTATAATGAACTGATATTTAATAATTAAAGAAACACACTGCATGATTTTTTTTTCAGAAAAAGCTATTATTTTGAAGTATATATTATGCATCAGTAAGTTAAAGAAAAAAATTATGGAGCAAAACAAGAAAAATTTATATAAAGTATAAAATATGAGAATAAAACATTGTGTGTACAATAGGCCTCTCTGGTAGCCTGAGTGTTAAGTCTCAATCTTAACCCACTGCTATGGCCTGAGTTCGGTCCCCACTCATGGATATGTTCCACATGGTACAACAGGCTTCTCCATTCTCACCTGCTGCTCCTGTTAGCTGTGTATTTCAGTAGATATACCTTTTCTGCTCCCCCCACCTCTAGTCTACATCCCTGTTCTTCTACACAAATTTAAATAAAATCTAAAAAAAATGTGTACAAAAGATGATTATTTTCAGAAACTACATGATATTTAAGAGGATCCAGGGCTTGTGAACACTCACAGTCTATGTTGGTTTCTTTCTAAAGTATAGTCATGGATAAATTCTTTAATCTATCTCTGTTTAAAATTTCTCAAATGTACAATAAAAGTAATAATAAAGTATTCTTTAATTTGTATTTGTGATGATTAGATGTTTTGTGGAAATTAATTCCCTTAGAATAACATTTACATTTTATTATCAGCACTTATTCTTGTAAATCAAATTAATGAAATAAACACATGCCATAAAAACCAATTACTACTAAAGTGAAAATACAATTTTAAAAAAAGTTTGCTAAATGTATCCAATGATAAAATGTATCCAAAGAAAACAGAAGATATCTTTCAGAAAACACACGATAAAGGTGAAGGTAATTAAAAAGTTAACAGAAAGTTCCAAACTTCATCAGAAAACCTAAAGAACCACTAATCAGGAAAAGGTGGTTGATGGATGAATCCAGGAGATACAGCTGGGTATGTGGGGGTGGGTATATAATTGCCGGTTCAGTTTTATTCTAAGAAAATAATGTAAATGAATGCTATGAGAATGAATCAAGAAACTAAAATTAAAAAGAAAGAAGAAAAGGAGGGTAAGACAAATTAAACTAATGAAACAATGAATCAATTATTCTCAGAGTGTAATATAAGATGTTAATGAAGAGAAATGTAAGCATAGTATGCTTTTTTGTTATAACCAATGTATTATACTTAGGTAATCATGTGATATAAAATGTTCATATAGCATCATAAGTTATAAGCAAAAATATCTTACATTTATGAAATACAGTGAGTGGTGTAGTCATCTTAATTAGAAATTAAAAATTCTAGAGCAGATAACATCCAGAATTACTTCTTTTTGCCCTTAGGAGTGTGAAGAGAACAGACCAAAAGATAAAGTTGGTTTTTTGCTATGGGCTTGTATAAGAGTCAAACATTTTCTGTGGTTACTATTACCATGTTGCCCTGCTGTACTACCACCTTGGCATCCAAGGAGATAATGAACCCAAATGAATTGAGAAAGTTTATGTTTTACAGAAGTTGTAGAAGACAGAGCTTCTTTTTCACATTAGCTTCCCATTTCCCTAATTCTGCAGAGATGTTTTAAAGGTTACCTAGTAGGTTCTCAGAGTTAAAAGCTACACAGCTTAGGGCACCCCTCAACTTTTAAGGGACTACTATAAAGCTCATCTTTCACACTTCTTGCTTAATAATATATTCAAATTATTTATGAATTATATGATATTACACATAATATAACAAATTGCTATTATTTGTTACATTATATATAATATCAATAATTTGACTTTATCATCTTTCTTACTTCAGAATAAATACATTATCTCTTTTATATAAAATGTAAGCAGATATTTTCAAAGGGCATAAGGAACAGAACTTTGCTATACTTTGCTGGAATATGTCTAGCAAGTAAGATCTTCCCTAAATTTATTTTCAGACTACAACGTAAAAAAATGTGAAGAAGTTTCATTTTGTGCCTGAAATGAATAAACACTACTGAGAACTTTATCTAACATTGACTTTTGTGTTCTTCCTAAAATCTTTGATCATTATTTTCAGCTTTCACCTTGAAATTGAGAATGACATTTGGTACTATCTGCTATTTGTGTTTCTATTCAACATTCTGTTGCAGTTACTAGACAATTAATAGAAAATACATAATAATATATAAACAAAACAAAATAAAATTAGAAATAACATGATGGCACAATTTATATAAAGAAAATGTAGCAAAAAGTGCTCTAAGTTATTGATGATATAGTTGGAGATTATCCTAATGAATCTAAAATTTTATAATTAATAAATGAATTCTGCAATGTTTAAAACTTAGATAAACAAAAATTAAATTCAAATTCAATTATACATCAAACACTTGAAAATTTACATCAGTCCATTTAAAATTGATTCAGAAACAAAAGGCAATTAGAGATAAACTCAATGAAAGCTATGCTGAAAATAAAAGTGACATGGTATGTCTGTTCATAGTACTAAAGTCAATATTTTAAATATAACAGCTCGCTCAGAGTAAATCATATCAACTTAATCCTATTCCATAAAAAGTTATGAGCTGTTTTTACAAAATATGTGGAAATCAAAGAGCAAAAAAAAAAAAAGCCAAAACAATCCTGATGAAAAAGAAGAATTTTAGAGGGACCACGTTATCACATATGAAGTCTCCATACATATGGAATGAGTGGAAGTAGAGACAAAAAAGTGAAGAATGGGAAAGAGCAAAAACTAATCATGAGAGAGATATAAATAACTACTTGCTTTAGATTAATAGTGACAATGTGTAGCAAGTAGGGAGATAAACTTTTTTAATAAATGCTGCTGAGTCAAATGAATTTACATATAAAGAAGAAAAAAGATACTTAATATTTTTATAAGATCATATGCAGAAATCAAGCAATAATTTGCAGATAAAGTTTGGTTTCAATGTGTACTAAGATGATGAAACTATAAAATGAAAGCACTGAGGAAATTTGGGTGAGCAAATTTTACTGAAAGAAATCACACATATTAAAAAACTAATTGCACAAGGAACTATTGATCAATTGTATTTCATTATAATGAAAAAAACTTCTTTACTAAGGTAATCATGAAATTAGAATAAATGGAATCCAAATGGGCATAGTAATATATTTGCAATTTATATTTATGTAATATTTAGTATTTCTATAAATGATAAATATAGACACATTACAACTCTGGGTACAAGTTGAACTATAGATAAGTGGAAGATTAGATGTATAGTAGATAGAGATATCTCATATTTTATATATAAGGCATCAATGATTTGAATATATTGTCAATTATTATATGTTAGGACACAACACATAGTACATTATATAAATATACATGTGCATATATATTCTATACCCATTTCTATATGAATTCATATTCAGAATAAATAAATTTAATTCTAAAAATATATAAATAACAAAATTGAAAACTAAGTAAAAACTTGATAAAATTCATCTCAGAAGAATATATACAAGTGCCCAATAAAGGTATGAAAGGATGCTCAATTTTGTTAATCTTCAGATAAATACTGAGCACTACTTACCACCTGTAAAAATGGCTAAAATGAAGATGTATAATGCCACACTTTAAGAGCACTATTCTATAAACAGGTTCTAGGCTCTCTTGGCCCCCTAAGAGCAATCTGAGATGTACTACAGAAGTGTCAGTCATTAATCTTATGTCCGTGAGATATTCTTGGGTGGAAGAACAAATAGTTAATCATTCATCATATGTAAAAAACAATAAAATTAAACTGATGAAAGTATAAGAAAGGAAACAAGATGAACAGAAATTACTGGTGTAGAAGGCAAAGACTAGCAGTGCTATAAATATGTGGATCACTAAGGAAAATACTAATAAAATGACTAATTCCTAAAAAAAGTCTAAATAAAAATATTAAGAATGAGAAAGACTTTATATATATGTATATATGTGATTAGAAATGTAAAAATATGTACTACAAGGATATATACCAAATTGCAGAAAATGGATTTAGTAGGAATATGTAATGCAAATTCATTCTTATTCCCTACAGTGGACATTACTTATGAACTAGTTAAGAGTCACCAAGCAGATGAGCAAAAACATATAACGTTACAAATCTGCACTGGATTCTCATTTCAAGTCTATTATTGGGTGATCTCATTTACTTTATTTTATTTAAATACCAATTTTCTTATCTTATATAGAGAGGTAGTAATACCTCATAAGTTCTGGAATTAAGGATTCTGGTAAATAACAAACCTTCAATAATTAGATACTATAAATACTACATTGGTAAGATATATAGATCTCATAAACAAGTCAGAGAATACATATTGAAAAATAATGTTAAATAAATGCTGCTCTGAGAGCTAGAAAATGTGGCAAATACAAACAATATCTTCCAAAGGAAGATAATATCCAAATCTGAGAGACAGAGAAGCTAGATCATTCAAGGTGTTAAATGTCATTTATTTATTCAACTATTTAGTTTTGTGTTTGTTTAAGATCATACTGGTATATAGCACTGTATATGATTCAGAAATATAGGATCCTGCCTTTTCAAGTGTATGTTACCCCATATGATTGATGTGTTAATTTTGTCTCTTAATAAATAAATAGCTATTCTGGACCATAAAAAATCTATATTAGCTAAAAAATATCGTTAGTTAAATAGTGTGGCAGGAGGTATCAATTTTCCAAAGGTGGTGTACATATTTTATGAACACATTAAAAAGTAAATTTGGCATGAATGTCATCTTACAGAATAGGCAGATCCAGTTTTTGTATGGTCAGATATACATAAAATGTGCAAATCACTTTAAAAATATACAAATATAAAACTACCTGCAAAAAAACTTATTCATCATATTTGAAATTGCAACAAAATATAAAAAGTTTGGAAATGCCCTAAAGCAAACACAAATAATGACTTTTTTATAGTGAATCACTGACACTTCTCCTTGAAATTTTATTTACACCTTTGGATACAATACTTTTGTCTGTCCACATACTACCCATTTTTTTAGTATCATTGTCTTATACAAATAATGGAATTATTCACTCTTCATCTAGCATAGTTAATGATTACTAAAAAATAATTTGCTTTTACAATAGATTTTCTGGGTTCATAAGTTACTATTTATAATATCACAAATTTTAGAATTATTTCCAGCTTAAGAAGAAGAAAAAACTGTCAAATATTTTACAAATTCATGCAAAGTTTCAGTACATTTTAATTTTTCTTGTAAGTAACCTTAACCTTTAAAATTATGACACTTATTAACTAACCAATACCCTCTTTGGTATGGCATACTTAGAGTTTATTATTCTTGTTTATGTTAATATTTTATATAAAATCTGTTTTGATTCATAAAACCCTGTACTGATATGAAGTCCATTTCAGAGCAAAAGCACATGAATCAAGGGTTTATCACCATGAGAAAAAGTTCATGAACCAAGTAGTGAAGATGTAAGTAAGCATCCAAGTCTCACCACTGGTTAAAGCTATCATCTCCTGAATCAAGGGAACAAAACAGCTTGTTTAAAAGTATAAAGAAGGCATAACTTTAAGATGATTAGCTTTAATAAGATTTATTGCTTACTAACTTAGATTATCTTGTTAGAAATAACTCAATTAAATGCTTATGTGACTGCAAGTCACACACTTAGATCTTAAAGAAAAATGAACTTACCATGGAACTAATGAAAATTAAATTTACACTAACACAAAGCTCCAGGAGAGATCCAGGGAATTTAACACAAAAAAAGTACTCTTTTTTGTTAAGAATATTCTTTAAATTTCATAAGCTATATCTTCCTTCCAAATCTACACTTAATCCTAATAAACTGAAACTGCATATATTCTCATTTCATATTTACCCTCACCATTTCCCCAAATACCTTGTGACTGCAAGGCTACCCAATACAATATGAAATGTGGTTTGTGTCAGAAAATAAAGTAGAATGCAAATGAGATTAACCAATTAAATGTTTAAATGCATTACCTAGGCAAATTTTACAAAAATGCATATGACCAGGTAAACATATTATTAAAGCCTCTATTATGTCATTGTAAGTGGGGGAGGAGAGGGGAGTGACAGCTTAAAGGTTTCAGTGCATGACCTCATGATAAATTTGTTCCTGTTTAAGAAGTTTCAGTTTTATCTAGAAAACTGTATATAATATATCTAAGTAAATAGAATAGATTTTTATTAGAGAGGGAGAGTAATCCTAAGCACTTTTGTAATTTAGCAGTGTTATAAATTTTGATAGCATATAATAACTTATAATGTAATGTCTTAAACTTAGAAATCATGCAAAGAACCGAAGTTCATAGTAATTTTGAAGCTACATAATTGATAATATTCTGATAGCAAAAAGTGTAAGATTCCTTCAAAAGTAAGAATTTGGAAAATAACATAATTAAAATTTGGTCTTTAAATTATAATAATTTTCTTACAGATACATTAGAATAAAATTATATATTTATTATCCACAAAATTTTTAAAAATTTAATTCTCACAGAAATTTGACTTCTAAAACATGATTATCAAATCTATAATATTGTATTCAATTTAGTTGATCTATATTTTTAATAGATATAGGTTAAAATACAAGTAATTATTTTATTTCATTTTAATTTTTATTTATTTATACATACAAGAACTGGTGTTTAGGCTAGAGGTATGGAAGTGGTGAGACGATTCACCAGAGACAGACTGGGGAGCAGAACAGGCAGATCCACTGAAATACACTGCTGAGGGGAGCAGCAGGTGAGACAGGATAGAGTGAGACAGGTGAGACAAATACACTGCTGTCCCATATGGGTCAGTTTCCTGGTCAGGGATTGAACTTAAGCTAAAGTGGCTTGTGATAGCTTTTTAGTGCTGAAACTTTAATCCCTGAACCACTAGAAATGTCCTGACAAAGGATTCTTAATAGGGTGAGGATTCTCTTCTATTTGATATCAATAATGCAATGTTTTTATTTTCTGAAATAGTATGTTGTGGAAGAAATAACATTGACTTGAATCTGAATACTGAAATTAAAATCCCAACTCTGAGTCACTACTATAGTAATTCTGTAACCAAAGGCAGTCTCTCATTCTCTCTATGCCTCAATTTGATGTTTTTGATCATATCTGCAATTATATGACTCTTATTAATTAGTGATAGATACTTGTAGGTAAATAACAAAGTGAGGCATTTTTAAAAGTCTTTATAATATGAAACAAATAAATATAAAACAATCCCTTTTATGCTCCAGATATTGGGCTACATGTATGACTTCATTTAACTATCAAATTAATTTCATAGATGCCAATACTATCATTTTTATTTTATGGATAAGAAAATCAATGAGAAGAATTTGTCCAAGAACTTTCATCATTTGAATAGTGTTATATATATATTTGGACCCTCTAGCTAGTCTGTTGGTTCCAGTAGGTACATGTTATTACTTATTTTAATTTTGGAAAACTCAGGATTTTTTTTTTAAACTGTTGAAAATAGTAATGACATTTGTGTAGACCTCTTCTGCTCTCCAGCTGCTTCTCTTAGCAATGTGTTTCAATAAATTCTCCTGTTCTCCCCCCTCTCTCTGGTGAATTCCTTCACCCTGACACCTCACAACAAAGAAGTAAATAAATTAAAAAAATAAAATTATATATTTTAAAACACATTTCAAATTCAAATTATAAAGTATTATAGTCATATAAAATTGATGTTAGCTTAATGTGTGACTGAAATACGATAACTATAGTAGGAAGATTATTTTTCTAAAGTATCTTATTGCATAGTAATAAATAAGTGAGACAGATGTCATATTGAGCATTGATTCAGATGAATATATACTCTTTCTTCCCCAGGATAAATTTCCAAAGTACACATTTTTCTATAAAATGATCACCAAAAAATGCCAGAACATTATTATTTAATCAATTAATTAATTAATTACCAGTAAGCTTTAAAAACCACAACAATATTTATTTATACTTATTGAGTGATTTTTACCAAGCATGGTGCTACATATCACAGACATGAGTTTGATTACATAGGTTACAGTATTAAACCACCGTAAGTGTTCAACTGTCAGGTCTCCTGCTTTTAATTTCTCAGCACTGCCTAGTTGACAAAGTTAAGGAAACTAAAACCTGCCCAAACTAAATGCCATGACTTGGAATAATATTCTTCTGAAAGAGGGGTTCATAAAATGCCATCCTCTTACCAATACACTATGCTTGCTCATAGTGTGAATTTTTACACACTGAAAACATCATTTTAGGCTAGCAATGGATCTTAACATCAATTACGAACTTCTTTCCATAAAAAATACTTCAGTTTATAATTACTTATATTTCATGTTTACTTTATGTTAGGTCTTTCAAGTATAATGCAGACTTCTGACAGTCATATTCATTTAATATATAGATGATCAACCATCTGAATAGTGTCAGATATAGTCAAAGAGGATAGCCTTCAATACCAACACTTTTATTTTTTAAAAATATTTATTTATTTATGCATACAAGAACAGGGGTACACCAGAGTAGTGGGAGATGAGAAGATTCACCAGAGACAGAGTGGGGAGCAGAACAGACAGAAGTACCAAAATATACTGCTGAGGAGAGAAATGGGGCAAGGCAGGAGAGGTCTGCTGTGCCATGTGAGTCACTCCCTGGCTGGGGATCGAACTCACACTGCTGTGCAGCAGATGCTTCACAGTGAGGTGCTCAACCCGCTGAGCCACCAGGGAGGCCCAATACCAACACTTTTAAATAGCATAAACTTTACATTTCACCACTGATGTTTGATCCAGACTGTTATACAAAAGATTGAATATAAGTATCACAATTGTGTGGTGATACCTAACAGCATACTACCATATATGTAAATATTACACATTAAATAATGTGATTTCCCTTTCTATTGTACTCTTCTCTGAAAGAAGGCTCTATATCCCCATGTTGCTGAAGTCATTTACAGCCATTAGGTTTGATTTTGTGTGTTCCAGTTTCAAGTAGAATATTTTTTTTAATGCCAGATATTGTTTGAAATACCTGTCTTGTGATACAGTGATTGACAATATATATTCCAGATGGAAACTACTTCATTAGATTGAATCCTAGAATAACAATGTTGTGAAATGTTTTTTTCAATTGGTATATAGCTCGAGGAAGATATACATACAGAAAATTTAATATATATGGGCATAATCACCAAGCAAAATCTCCAGTTTTCCATGGAAAATGGCCAAAATATCTTTATCAAGATCACATCTTAATAGAGTTGAGCCTATTTAAGGAAAGTACATCTTGATCATAATAGATTTTAACTCAAAATAATGGAAAATGTGTCTAACTTCTGCTTAGATTATAAAATAACAGATCTGTTACAATTATTTGCAACACATGGGTAGCTAACAGTGTTTTTGACAGAGGATTTTCATATATCCCTGTATATTTTTAAAAAACAACAACAAGCAAACACTATAAGGACTATTATAATTATACCTTTTCACCCTTAAGCAAACATCTAGTATGAAAAGACAGTTCTGGCTCTGAGAATGCCCTGAAGATGATAGTTGGAGATGATTGCTAACATCTTCTTGATTCTTTCTATTTTTTTCTTTTTGTTTGAGAAATATTGCTTTTTTAAAATATGGTAGAATGTTCAAATATGCACCTTTATATTTCATTATCTGTTAACACCAAAAGTTCAGTTTCCATCCACCACCATATAAATTATCCCTTTTACCCAGTTACCCCCTCTCCTATCTCATCTGTAACCAGAATTTTCAGATTCTAAGAATTTTTTAATTTTTTTTCTTTTTGTTAGCTTTATCTTTTTCATATGAGTAAATTTATATTGTATTTATCTTCTCTTTCTGACTTATTTCACTTAGTATAATCCTATCAAGTTCCATGTGTGTTTTCACAAATGGTAAGATTTTATCTTTTTTATATCTGGGTACTATTTAATTGTGGCTACATACCACAAATTTGTTAATAAGTTCTTGTTGACATGTTGCCCCATGGTCAAAAGTAATTGTGAATTACAAAGATTAATTGATAATTTGATGTTTCAGAAAATGCCAGGATGACTGTCACCAGAGGTAAGTGGGAGGGCAAGAGAAAGTGTATCTATTTACATATTGAGTCTCTTTATTTTAAAAGTGCTGGTTCATATTCCTTTCATCTTGAAAAGAAGCTCTAGAGTAAGAACAAGAATTTTCTAAAGCACCAAATTAAAATCATGACTCAGAGTGTGAGTAAGTGAGCATAGTGTTACAAAGATGTTCACTTCAATTTTTCTAACTGTTATATAAAAATTACCCTTACATCTATTAGAGGATAAACTCCATACATAACTTTTCTCTGGGCGGAAAAAATATGTATAAAATCAAGGTTAATTCTAGAGCCTAGAACATAAGTTAGCAACATAAATGCTTAACAAATAGCTTTTAAATAAAGAAAATAAATTAATAGCATTGAATAAAAAGTTGTTTCTTTCTCAAGAGGAATACTTTTCCTCTATGTGCAGGTTATTACATATTAAGAAGGGCACCGCTCCAAGCAAAAAAAGATCTATAGATCAACCTGGTAAACTTTGGGGTGACTGGTATAAAAACAAATTGTTTCACATCTCAATTACAAAGGCATTAGTGTGATAAAATTTTCCCTGCATTAGGAAATCCATTAGGAATTTCTTCTTTAATACCATTTACTGATTATGCATATAAGAATGGAATAACATTTCCCTGGCTACTGTAGGTCTCAAAATAAATCAGATATATTGTCCTACTTATATATTTGAGACAGAAAAAGTCACCCAAGTGAATCCATTTATTAATTAAAATATTTCCTGAGTGTGCATTTGTGCTACCTGTTCTAAAAGAGGTTCAATATTGGTGATTTGGGTCTTTTAATTTTCTTTAATTGCTTGTGAGATTTCAATAAAGAGAAACTAATTTAGAAAATAACACAATCTTTCTTTAAGAGCCCCTTATTGTACATTTTTAAGAAATTATTTGCATATTCATTTGTCACTTCTTAAATAATTGACTGTCATCACACCTTTATTATATGAGAGGGTTTAGAATTAGTGACCTTTTGTTGCTTTAAATGACATCTGTCTTTTCAAATGTTGAACTCTTGTGTGAGATTTTTCTGTAAACACATGAGAAGTTAAACTTACCAATTTAGTCATAAATTCAGTTTTAAATAATTCTTTCATAAATTTCATTATTCTGTGACACCAATCCAATAAATTCAGCTCATGTAAGATGTTTTAAGTCACTTTCTAAAAACTAGACATTTCAACTCTGGCCTTGAAATTGATGGCCTCAATTCTCCACTTGCCTTGTAACCCTGATGGAGCTGATACAAGCATGATGCTCCTTGAAAGTAGAAGTGCTATGCTTAAATTAAGCCCTGTGATAGTTCAGAACAAGTCATATATTTAGGTGAAACTGTTTCTCAGGTGAATAAGATATCCTGACATGTCAATGGAATATGAAACTCAATTTCACAAGATTTTTCTAGTGCCAAAAGAGATTTAAGTAGAGCTATCATTTTTAGTCTTAACAGAAAGGATAAGTCTTCCTCTTTAGACCTATACATTCCTTGCTTCTAAAATTTAATTTTAGCATTCTTCATAAAGGCTATAATTCTTTAAGCCTTCAGGAGAGCAAAATTACATTTCATCACTGGAACATTTTCTGTTTTCACTTTAGAAACTTATCATTTCCAATTATTCCATTGTCCCTTCCTCCACCTCTCATAAGAATTTCTTTATTAGAGAGTTTTCACTGAGCTGGATTCATTGGAAGGAAAAATAGGGGTATGAAGCTTTAAGTTACATTACCTTAGGAAGTATAATAAATGCACAATCAGTGAAATATATGTTAGAAGGATAATCAGTTGAGTTTAAATTAAGACAATCCTCCCAAAAAGTACTATCAAAATCCCAAGAGTACTCTAAAAACCGAGAGGAAATAAAAGCAACTTGAAATCAGTTAAATTAATAAACAAAAAGTTATTTGCAAATAAGAATTGAAAAAAATGAATATGTTTTTAATAATTATTTTAGAATCATTGCATAATCATTATTTATTTCTTTTGCTCTCATGGAATAGCCAATGGTACTTCAAAATGTTAAGTAACTCTTATCTCTAATAACTGCAATGACTCTTAAGGATCTTTAGTTAAATCCCATCCTTCTACTTATTATATTCAGGTATTGGCTCAGTTCTAACTGAACTTCAGATATTCTTCACTTATTTTTAGTCAAACAAGTATCTAACATACCTTCCCCAAAAGAGTTCACTAATGAACTTGCCAGTCTTCAAGTAAATATGCATGCCAACAATAAAAATATTTATTAAACAGAAGTAAACCAACAAAATGATATTTTAAAAGTTTGTTGTCAACAGAAAAGGCACTATCACAGTACAAAAAGGTAGAATAATGCAGGTTTTTTTTTTAAATTATGAGTTCATTTATAAATCAGGAGACATTGAAGTAATCACCCCTCTTTAAAGTATAACCATTGTAGGCAAACACATGGACTAATCATGCCATATGCTTCAATGCACTTTCTTTTCTTTTTATTCTTTTGGTAACTAAGTTTATCATAGATTTAAGACATTTTAATTATGGGATGTGAATATCAGTCATGTGACAATGGGAAAAATAGTAAAGATTTAAGGAAAATGGAAGTGAGGAAACATGGTGGAGATGATCCTAATGGTGTTGCTGATAAACACCATGTAGTACCCTTCCTGGAACTGAATGAAACTTTAGTGTCAATCATTGCTTTAGATCACTGTTGCCCTTCTAGATTATATTTTCATCTGGAAAGTATTTTGACAGAGGAGAATGAAATATTAAATACTATCCCTCAGGAATTCCATGACTTATTGCTTCTTTCGATTTATCACCAAAACCAGCTCTGATTCGGTATCAGACTCTCAGGAGATGTTTGAGCAGATAACGTCTGTTTCATTTAATATTTAAAATTAACTGTCATTTGTAGTAAACATTGAGAAAATAGAAGAATATAGATGAGTAGGTTAATGTGTTAATTATATTCCAGTTGTTATAACAACTTGTTCTTCCATAACCTACCAGAGGTCTATTCCACCCTCTTCTTCCAGGTAACTTTAAAAGTGATTTATTGGTTGAGTGTCATGGGTAACAGTGTAACCCAAGGAAACTTACTGTGAGAATATATCTTTTGTGAACACAGTGTCACATGCTTGTGCTCTGCTGTGTTCCTGATAATTCTATGTTGGACAGAACTTTAGATTGGTTATCCCCTTTAAAATTTTAAGCCACTATTACTGTCAAATCTTATTCTTTTGGAAGAGTCAGCACAGGAAGAGAAACATATTTCACAATCAAAATGAATATTGGTTTTATGATGAGAAATGATATAATCAAATTACTACTATCAATTCACTGCTCATAGGGACTATGAGCCCTTATGGCACTTTCCAATTGTCTGTTTCATTTATATGCTTTTCTTTTTATATTCATTCCTCAATAGATTATTATGTCATAAGCCTTAGCTACATTTTATGGATTATCTTTATAGCATCTAAAATGCTCAGCTTCCAAAGATAATGTCATCTATCTCACAATGTGTATTTTTAGAGGTACAATGCTAAAGGCTTATGCTAACACATCGGGAGACTACGTGAGCTCACACAAACTGTCAGGATAGCTCTTGTACTTTTTCCTATCTGTTATTTATGGCTAGTTCAGCACATTTTTATTTCTACCATCTGCTTATCCAAGTTACAGACCTGAGATTATTTTAATTGGACTTGCCTTAGATAATTCACTAGTTGCTTGTACAGTCAAGAAATAATGCATGAGTTAGTCTGTAACAGGTTTTGCCAAATTTGACCTCCCATGACTGTTTTTTTTTTTCTTTTCTTTTTAAGTACTTCTTCATTAAAGTATAATGTGACCCCAATTTCATTCTTGGCAATATAGTATTCTGTCCTTTGGGTTGAATTGTAACCACTATGTTATAAACTGTGCAAAATGAATAATGTTGAAGAGTTGCATCCTGCCAACATTTTAATGTGATGGATATTGCTGAATAAAAACAGGCACATAGGTTTTTCCACAAAGCATATGCAATCTCAACATGAAATCCATTCAAATGCAAACCATAGAAGAGCTATAATTTTTATTTTAAATCAAACTAAAACTTTTTTTTTTCAATTAAGGCAAAATTGATTACCAACACTGTATATGATTCAGAGGCAGAGGATCACACTTCCTCACATACAGGTCACTATACCATACCCACCACCAAGGAGTCTATAATTCTTCACCAAATCCATTGTTCTCCCACTCTAGTTTATTTCCCCTCCTTCTGTAACCTAAATTTCACAGTCAGATTTCTATGTTTGTTTACAGTGGGTATTACCTGTAATTTTTGTGATTTATATATATTCTACCTATACATAAAATTGTCTAGTATTTGCCTCTTCCTTCTGACTTATTTTACTTAGCATTATCCTTTCTAGTTCAATCTATGTCATCCTAAATGACAAGAGTTCATATATTTTTTTGTAGCTGTGTAACATTTCATTTAAAAAAAAACAGATTTTTATGACGGATAGACCTCTGTAAAGTGTCAAGTATAATATTAGGTGAATATGGACATGAGAAAATACTACATCTTAAAACTGGAGGAGTTAAACTAGATTATTCTATCAGTTGCAACCTGAATTTGTAAGATAGAAACATTTCAAACTTTGTAATTTTTCTATTAAGTTGAGAGGAAATTCATATAACAGAAAACTATTTTAAAGTATAATAGCTAGTGGCACTTAGTATGTCTATTATGCTATCATTCCATCTCTCTAGTTTTAAAGTATTTTACTATCCACAAAAGAGGTACCATATACTTAGAACAGAGGATCGTGGTTATCTTCCACTATTTCTTGGTAAACACTTATCTTCTTAATGCTTCTATGGATTATCAATTCCAGACATTTCATATTAATGGGATTATAAAATATGTAATTTTTTGTGTCTGGTTTCTTTCTCTCAGTATACTTTTAAAATTCATCCACAGTCATATGAAGCATTCATCAGTACTTTGTATGACTAATACTCCATTGTGTGGATTGTCATGTTTTGTATTTATTCAATGGTTAAAAGGCATTTAGGCTGTTCCAAATTTAGCTAAGTACATAATGCTGCTATGAATAAATATGTACAAATACTTGTTTGAATATCTTTTATCAGTCCTCTTGGGTAAATATGAACACAAATGATGGCTCATGTAGTAATTCTGTTCAACATTTTGAGAATTCAGACTATTTCATTAAAAATAGCATTTATAAATCTTAGGTTGCAATTTACACATCATTTTCATATATTTTATCTGTCTTCATCATAGAATTCAAAAGATAAAAATAGTTATCCATATTTTATAGTTATACAAAGGCAATAAGAATTTAAATAATATATAGTACTATCCATAAACTTCAAGAAATTTATTTCTAAGATATTTTTAACTCTAATTTGTAATTTTCACATAATCTATAATTGAAGGAAAAGTATGCATTATATGTAAGTTGTGCCTTAAGTCACCAATGACTATTTAACTCACCTTTAAGACCTTTCAACTATTCATTTGCTTTTTATTTTTCTTTAGTTTACGTTCAACCCCAAAAGTTATGTTTTTTGTTATGATTATTAAATTGGATGATGAGACAAAAGAAGGACATGGACAGGTTCAGACAATTCAAAAGATAAAAATAGGAAAGCAAAAATTAATGACAAACTAATGTATAAATCAGTCACTTAAGACAAGATTTATAGCAGGTTACACCTAGATTTGGGAGTGTTGAAAAAATGAAGGCTATGATCTGTGTGCCACAAAAACATGAATGGATGGAAATTTTGATGGATAACAGAGTTGATGATCTATATAGTTAGCAGTTTCTTTGTTCCTTTGTTTTTTTCACATTATTTTCTACTTTAACTTGATTTTTTTTCATCTCTGTGCTAAGCTCTTCACATTTGTTTCCCTCTGTGTTTTTTAGGGGAGATTGTTTAAGCTGTTTCTATTCATTAGTCACTGCAAATTTTGTTTACTGGATGCTTCTTGCTATAGTGTTTGCATGATCTAAATAATAGGCAGCAATATCTATCAGTTGGAAACCTTTCCCTCATTGTACGTGAATAGGCTATTTTAATCAGTACCTTATGCTGAACTGCCTTTCTAAGGCAATTCAGTTATGATATTAATAATGCTGTCTGACATCTTCAAATATAACTGAATTACAAGTATTTATTTAAATGATGATCATGTACTCTGAACTCTGCTAGGTTATATGAGAAATATAAAAAGTCTATTATTCTTCGAACTTAACCTCTTTATGGGGGCAACCTAACCCAAATTTTTTAAATGGAGGAAAATTTTTAATGGTTCTGGGTATAATATGAGCTAAAAGTTGGAAGGAATCATCTGAGCACAGAATACTCAAATATAACATCAAGGAATAGCTAAACATTAGTGAACCTCAAAGAATTTTTAAAATGTAAAATTATAAGAGAAATTAAGGGTAAATGGCAAAGACCTTGTGCATAATAGAGAACGAGTTAGGTGGTTTTCATGTGAGTTAACCTTTAGAAGTAAAAATGTATGGGGTTGTAAGAAACAAATTTAAAGGACTTGCAAGTTAAACAGAGTAGTTCAACCACCTGAAGTCATAGTTGCTTAGTAAATTGAGGATAAAATGAGATAGACTTTGTATAAATTAATGTGGGACAGAGTTACAAAACTGTTCAGGGAGACAAGTCAAATCATGAACGAAAATGTCTTAACCTAAAGATGGAGAGATTAGAATTTCAATGAGAAATAGGAAAGGAAGCATAAAATAGGAAGAAAAGACATAGTTGCTATTTAATATTGTTTATTGTTTTCCTAGCACTTTCTTATTTTTTTTATATTTATTTTTATTTATTTATGCATTGAAGAACTGGGGTTTACGCCAGAGGCATGGGGGCGGAGGGCAGGGCCTGGTGAGAGGATTTACCAGAGACAGAGTAGGGAACAGAGCAGGCAGATTGAATGAAATACACTGCCTAGGGGAGCAGTGGGCAAGGCAGGAGTGGTCTCCTGTGCCATATGTGTGTTAGCTCCCGGGCTGGTCAGTGATTATACTCATGCTTCAGTGGCTGATGATAGCGTGATAGGACTGAGACTTTAAACCCTGCATCACCAGGGCGATCCCACATTCCTATTCTTGACATTATTAACTTTTGTGTGTAGATACATATTTCCACATTAGAGATGAAGAAATTGAGAGATTTTGCAGGAGGATGTAGAAGTGATATTTTTACCTAGATATGTTTCAAATTATATATTCCTAGTGTTTCTTATTATAGTTCTCAACCTCCTATCTATTTCAGGTGAATATGATCTGTCCTGTGCATGTCTCATAAATACTAGTCATAATTCAATTGACATGATTGACATACTTCCTTTGGAATTGGAAATCACAGTTTCTTTCTTTACATGATGCAACATTCCTAGGAACCATCTTGATTGCTTCCTAGAAGTAAGGACACATTTTATTTACCAAACAGAGTGCTTATCTATGATCACCAACTCTCAGTTTCTCTCTTCCTCCAGAGTTCTACAGCCTACAGAGTCAACTTTTAAACATTTTCAGTTGTTCCTCAAAACCTAAAGATAATATGCAAAATCTTGCCTGGTTTTGGAATAGTTTAATTTTTGGTATCACTAGTTTACTTCTCCTTTTATCAGTTTTTCTTGTTTTGTTTTGTTTCTATCTAACCATCATGCCTCCATTTCAGTAGCTCCATTGTAAATTTTATCATCTAATCATCTAAATATATTTCCTTCAATTCAGTCTGACTCTTAACTCCTGTGTAATATTGCATTACACTTTTATAACAGCACTAGTGATTTTGTAAAACTATCTGTTCTTAGAATAATTACATATACTTGCCTTTTTCTTGAACAACTTATTCTACCTCTTTAAAAGATAGATGGTATACAACTGTATAGTATGGAATGCTTTCTTATAGAATTAAATGAGAAAAGATATTCTAATGATGTTGAACATTTGAAAAAAATACACATTTAGCATGTTTATATGGTTTCATTTTTTTCTTGCAGTATTTAATCTTCATGTTCTAAAAATTCTGTCAATGAAACAAAAAGATGTTAAATTCTATAGCCAATAAGATCTTCCCATTGAGGAAATGATTTCACTTTTAAGAATCAGTACCAAAAATGTTTTTGTAAAAACCCTATGTTTTATCTGTCACAAAAGTATTTTTTCTCTATTTTGTATTCTGATCAGATTTTTTCAATGCTGTTCTAGTTGAAACCTTGATAGTACAATATACTTGTTTGTCATATAAAATCTGTGTATAAAACTACAGAAAATTTAATTTTGCAAAAATTTACTCTAAAGGTATTAATTATTTGAATTAATATGAAAATAGTGATATTTGACTGTTAGATATTTATATAATACTTTGTATAGCTCAGTGTTCAGAATTCAATATCTAGAAGATTATCAGTGCTTTCTTTCAGAAAAGAAAAATATTGGAATAAGATTATATTCACAGAATTTCAAGAACCAGAAATCCATTAAATTTGATATATGCAAGAATGTTTTCACAAATGAGCTTCATTATAAAATGTGAAGGTCTATTATTTGAGTGATGTCTTTTAAGAATCCTTAAAAACTTAACAGAAAGTCTATATTAGAAAGTATTCATGTAAAACAGAAGTAGGCAATAGCTGGATCTAAATTATTTTGAACCATATTGCTGTTTTAAAAACTTAAAGGCACTCTTAGCTCTTTTACACTGTCATACATCCTTCACTATCTTCTTCCACTTAAATGGCTTTACACACACTTTTATTTCTACAGTAAATGTTTTTAGTTTGATTCTGAGTATTACTACAGGTATCATCTACTTTCTCCTCAGAGATACTTTTACTCACTCTCCAGATTGATTACTATTTGTTAATAGCATTGTGCTCTGTTGGACTGTTAAATCCAAAAGGATTGTAAGCAAGTCAAATTTAGGTGGCAATCTGCCACACAGTACTTTTCAAAAAGTATTTGCTGAGTATTTTTAAGGTATTGCCACCATCAACTTTTATATTGTCTCTATGATTATTCACAAACAAAACGCTTTGTTAATAAAAGTCCTATCTTACCAACTTGCCTTAAAAATAAGGATCTTTTAGTGCTTGAATTTGAAGTCACAACAAATAAAATGTTTTATATTTTTGATAACAGATCAAATATAGAATATTGGATTTGGATGTAACTGAATTAATTTACATGAATTTATTTGTTTATTACCTCAGGAACACTGTCTCTAAGTTGTCTGATGAATTTAATGCTTTCTTATACTTGCCTATAAAATAATGCTACTTTTTTTTTTCCTTTCCTGGTACATGTCTATATTTTTCTCTTAGAATATAGGATCAGTGAGATTTTAAATCTATGTCTATCATTCTTACCAGGACTGAGTGAGACTTGAATAAATCCACATAGTTTTTATATCATGTAAAACAAAGGAAATGACTCTAAAAGAGCTGAAGGGAAACTCTTTAAATATGCAGTTGTTATTTAGGTAAGTTATCAGAAAGATGTCCCTTCAACAAAAGAGGTGATTTTATCATGGAAGAAATGACATCAGGTCAGTTTGAAACTTGAGGAAAAATTGGAAAATATTTGGGCCCTAAGTATTCAGGAACCCCTTTAGAACAAGGTCAGTGTACAACAGATTGCTGATTCATAGAACAGATAATCATTCAACCACTATTTTACTGACTATCCATCACTGTGTGTGTTTGTAGATGTGATGACACAGTAAATCATTATTGCTATTAAAAATATAAATTAACTGGAGGAATTCACCTAGAAAACAAATTTGAAAGGTTGAAATCACTTTCTTCGCTAAAAACAATATTTAAAAAAAAACAAATTTCTGTTCCAAAGAAGATCCAGAAGTTCACCTGAGAGAGTTCCAGAAGTTTCCTATAAAGATCTCAAACTAAGATTGGTTTCTGTTGAGGGGAAATAGTAGGAAAAAGCAAAGTAGAGGGTGAATTAGGAGAGTAAACCCATAGTCAGCAGAACATGCTGTGTGTTGACCATGCAAGTCATAAACGGACACCTCAGGGCAATGGGAAATTCGCTGGTGGAACTTTGATTATTCCCAGGTACAGCTACCACCCCAAAGCAGTGGGAACTCTATGAGTGCAGACTGGGAAGTCTTTAACCAGTGCAAAAAGGAGAACTATCATCCACATCTTTCCTAGAAGAAATCAAAAAGAAACAACACCAGGCTGGGCCAGGCCAGGCTCCTTAGTGGGCCAAATAGCAGAGAAAAGGATTGATAAGTTATCTCACAAATCCCTTTCAGAAGTAACAGCAGGCTAGAGATCTTCAGAAGCTATGAAAGTGTAGTGGGAGCAGGGACAGATATGGTTTATAGCCATAGCCAGACAAGGAAGTATGCAAGTCAGTCAGGTGTCACATTGCCCCCCTGCCAAGTCCAATTTAGTCTGTGAGTATGAATCATGTGGTCTAAACCTAACTTACTTCATCAGGAGACTCAGACTTTCTTGGTCATGACCAACAGCAGAAAGGGGTAGAAGTGGAGACTCCATGGTTGTGTAAGGGGTTGAGCACAGTAGTGTGGAGCTTCCATAGCCACTGCAGTACCAGTTTAAGGGGACCCACATGGTGCAGTAGCCCTCTCCTGTCTTGCCTGCCACTCCCCTCAACAGTGTATTTCAGTAGATCTACCTCTTCTGCTCCCCACTGTCTCTGGTGAATCTTCTCACTCTCCCTGAAACTCTTGCCTGCTCCCCAGCTCTTTTATGCATAAATAAATAAGTCTTTAAAAAAAGATTAATCAAATAGTCAATGCACAATTTATTAAATAGTACAAAATTGAGTCATGAGCAATACACATAACTTCCCAAAAATGTACTGTATGGATGATGTTTTGGGTAGTACTGCTTTTTTGGACTAACCCGCCCAGCTCTATTAAATGTTACGAAATTGAACATGAGAGTACACAGGTATATCTCATTTAATACATTCCTAAAGTTAAACACAAATCTTGTCACTAAAAAGGAGTTCAGCAAGGCCCTCCCTGGTGGCGCAATGGATTGAGCAGTGTACTTTGAAGCAAGCTGCGGTCACTGCGGCACAAGTTCAATCCCTGCTGCCGGCCAGAGAGGTGTCCCACACGGCACAGCAGACCTCTCCTGCCTCACCCAATGCTCCCCTTAGCAGTGTATTTCAGTTAATCTGCCTGTTCTGCTCACCACTCTGTCTCTGGTGGATTCTCTCATGCCCCCACACCTCTGGTCTGTACCCCAGTGCTTGTATACATAAATAAATAAAATCTTTAAAAAAGAATTAATTTTCTAAACCATTTCAGTCAATTGCATTGCTATCTAGCCTTGGTTTCTCTATCTAACAGCTGGGTGTATGTTTGTTTCACAGTTTTTTTTTTTTTTTTTTGGATCATGTATATTAGATAATGGAAATCATTTAGAACAATCTCTGGCTCACAGTAAGTACACAGAATGAATCAATTTATCATTTTATTAGAAATCACCTTATTGCTACTTTCATAGTTATTAATATTTATTCTATCAAAGATTCATTATGAAGATTAAATTGTGAAAGTGATTATTTTAACTATAAATAATGATTAATTATTCTGAACAACATTAATTCATGCATCATTCTTTTTAAGAATCTGGTTTTTGAGATTTGTTGATTAAATGACACCACTCAATTGAATTTATTCCATGGATTATAAAACACCACTGGTAATAAGTGAGGCCACTAAGCAGACTCATTAAACTCTTCAAAGGTTAAGGGATTAACTGATGCTTGTCACTTATGATTATCACAGTAACAAGCATAATCTATGATAATGGCCACATAGTAGTTCCCAGTTGATATATATTGCCTAATTTAACATTAATACTAAAATAAATAATTTCACATTAAATAAATATGTTTTTACTACTGAAAAATACAGAAGATAGCTCGTAGACAGCAGATGGCACCTTCTGTCATTCATAAAGAAAGGGGGAGTAATGCTGGCTATGTGATATTTATACCCTTTATGTAAGCTTTAATAGGATGGAAACTGATTGGACTTCAACTCAATAAAATTTAGAAAAACATAGTAAGTACATGTTGTATACTACTTAATGGGTGCCACACACACTATAGATCACTTAGATTCCATTGTATTATTTAACCATTTGGCCAAGATTAAACAACATATATTATTATTTATATTTTACTTAATAAGAAACTAGGAGCTAGGGGAATTTTAACAAGATCAAATACCTGATGAGTAAGTGGTATATAAGGTATTAAAAAACAAACAAACAGCATGTATCATTGTTTCAAATCTCAGTTCTCAAACATCATTATGCATTGACAACAGAATAAATATTCCTAAATGAACATTGTTGAAAACTGGAAGTACACAGAATTTGTTTTCCTTTCAAGAAATAATTTTCCTCAAAGCCTTGAGATTACTAAACTTAAAATTGGCTACATAATCAACATATACTATTGGCTACATAATCAACATATACTATAGGCTACATAATCAACATATACTATTGTATGTATTGTCTGATTTGTCAGACATCTTTTTCAAGATATTTCAGTGTTTTATTGTCAAATTTTCTAACAAGATCAAACTCATGAAAGCAACATGACAGCTCTGACAGGCATCATTTTATTTCTTAGTTTGTTTCCTTGTTCTGATTCACTGGTCTGAAGAATTCTGACTATAAGTAGCAAAGGGGGCAAATGGGAACACCACACAAACCTCTCATCTCATTAGAACTCTTATCATTACATACTGTTACTATCATTTTCTGTATATAAATGGAATTATTTCAGAATGAGCCATTTAAGAGTCAGAATGGGGGAGAATGATAGTTACCCCATGATAAATATGTTCAAAGATGAGCAGTCCATGAACTCTCATAATTGTAAATATTGCATCATTCATTAGTCCAATAAAGTGACATAGTTGAAAACAAAAAAGAAAAAAGTAACATGAATTATAAAAATATGTATCAATAAAATTTCTGACTTCAACAGAATTTTGTGACAGTTAAATTCATCTTTTCCACCAACAAAATGAAAGTACATTGTTAAAAGGATAAATATAACTGGATTTAATTTTAAATATTTTCACTAAAATTTTAAGGGAGAAAATGGCATCATTATTGACCAAAGCCATGATATTTTAAAGAATATTGACTTGATGTTTAAGTATTAGACCTTATCTACCTTAACCCATCACCATCACTAGTTTATAGAAACTTGGTTCTATTTAGAATGAGTAAATGCCCACTTATATTTACTCTAATATATTTATATTTAAAAGTTAACTCTAACTGGCCTACAGGTTAAATCTCAATACTACCACCCCAGTGGCCTGGGTTTGATCTCTCTCTAGGGAGCTGGCCCACTTGGGGTGCAGCTGTCCTCTACTGTCTCTCACACTGTTCCTCTTGGCATGTATTTCAGTACATCTGCCTGTTTTGCTCCCCACTATATCTTTTGTGAATCCTCTCACCTCACTGCATCTGTGGACTATACCCCGGTTCTTCTATGTAAAAATAAATGAAATGAAATAAAAATAAAAGTTAGATTACTCTTTAAATACTCTCCTTTGTTGTTCAGATTAAGAATCTCGTGATTCTTATGTTGACCCTGTGAAATAAAATGCCAAATTAAATAAGACATTACATCTTCTGAAATTCAGGTCTTCTACTTCTTATTATACTAGTTACTATTTCCCGGTGTAGACCTATAAAAATTCTCATGCCAAGTGCTTTAAGAAAAGATGTTCTAAGGAAATACAAGTAAAGTAAGTGTTTCAATTCATCTCCCATTTGAAATTACCATGTACAGCATATTTATTGTCTATGTTTTAACTTTTTCAATAAGTCAGATGTTCCCATAGTATAAATATGAAATATTCAAAACATATAACAATAAATTTACTCTTATTTCATCTGAATAAATGTATTTTCTCTTTTACATGTTCAATTACTGGTGCTAGTATTGTTAGTCTTAGGTATTTTACATAAAACCAAATATGAACAAATATTTCATTAAGACAACTGATGGTACATAATCCATATAGTCTTGGGCCTCCCTGGTGGTACATGGTGCAAGCAGTTAAGCACTGCACTATGAAGCATCTGTGGCCACTTCAGCATGATTTAGATCCCTGGTCAGGTTGGTGACCCACATGACACAGGAGACCTCTCCTGCTTTGCCTGTTGTTTCCCTCAGCAATGTACTTCAGTCAATCTTCCAGTTCCTCACTCTCTCACACCCCACACCATTGACCTATACCCCAGTTCTTGTATGCATAAATAAATAAATATTTTAAAAAATACATATGTTCTTCAATTTTCCTGTTTTCAGTGAACAATATATATGATAAATTATTCTATATAGTAGTTCAGAGAAAGTTTCTCATTCTGTCTTACAGCTTTGTTACATTCTCTGTCATGGAAGGCATTTATGTTATTTGCAATATTTCATTAATACATACTATGGAACAAAATAATTTTGTGAACTTCATAATTTGGTACATGTGCACAAATAATGAATTATAGAAGTAGAATATCTGCTTAAATAGATGTACGTTTGTGATTCTGGTCATCTACTGGGGTTGCACTGACAATGTATATTTCCATAATATAGTATCCATTTCTTAATGGGTATAGAATTGAAATAATTAAGGATTTTTCATCTCTCATTATTTTTGATTTTTTTTATTGACATGCTACCTTATACAGCTGTTGTTATTTTGGAAGTGTAGAACCACCCAACCCACCCTTTCAGGTGTAGCTATCATAGTGCATCTGCCATGAAATCACCCATCTCTGATTATTTTCTAGCTTTTCAATATCAACCAGATTAATACCAAATGAAAATTGATTTATCAGGAGTGTTGCAAAAAAAAGAATTACTACCATCATGCAATTATTTAAGTTTATTGAATTAGCCACTAGACATATTTTAATATAGTTCAATATTTGAATGCATGCATTTTCTCAAAAGCTGTTTCCTTGTCAAGCACAACTGATTGTATATTTGACTCAAACTTTGAGAGATAGCTATGTAATTTCTGGATTGATAGACAGTTTGAATACATAGTATCTTACCAGTATTCTCTTGATTTTTATCAATGGATATGAGTGTTTTCATTGGTCAATTTTATATTAATATCTAAGTCATTTCTTTGATCTGCAATATCCATAAATTGTGCTAGATCTAGGGATTGGCTAAATGCAGTATCTATGATATGAATGGACTAGCAATTTCATCCATGGAATTCAGGGCAATATGCATAGGTTTAGTATATGTGCCCAATATTACAAAATTAACCTATTTGTGTTGGTTGCAGTCCTGAGTACTGTTTGATTTTCAGAGATGTAACAGATAAACATTGTTCATTTTGTCTGTTCAGTTCAAGTGGTACAGTTGGTATTTCACTGTACCCTGCTGGTACTGTTTGAGGAAGGAGAAAGTGTTTCTTCATTGTGACCACCTGGTCTATCTTGGGTTATTAGGTGTTCTTTGATCTGTGGGGAGGAAGAAATTTATCTGGCTGAATGTGTGTTGTGAAAAGATCAAGCCTATGAGTTAGAGATGGAGAGTAGTTAGTGGACCATTAATTTCATTGAGATGTTAACTCCCTACAGTTGCTAGCACAATCAGTCAGCTGCCCTGGTGTCTCCAGGTCAAGAAACACAGTCTCATGACCAGCAAGGCAGTCAGTATTTTTAGTTAAAGTCCACGTCAATCTCCCTTGCTGGCTCCTTCAAATTCTAAACTGGTATTTTAGGTACAGGTCCCATTCAATTCAGGAGAAGAATAAGATACCTGGATTACCTTTTGCTAATAGCTGGGATGTGGAGACACACCATCAGATCCTTTCACCTTTTACTCTTGGTAGAAGAATGTACAATAATTTGGTGAGCTGTACCTCGAACCCTGATATTCCAAATCAATTTTCTCTCTTCCTAACATTTTTTTAGATATTTCCTTTATTGTTTCTTTTACTACTTACATAATTTTTAGCTATATTTAGCAGCAGTGAGAATTAGGAGAAAATGGATCACTATCATCTTGTCCTACAACTGAGGTTCCAATAAATGTTAACTCACACAATAAGTTTTATGATTTCCTGTATAGATGCTCCTGAGATTCTGTCCCTTAAGTTTAATTGCATAGAGCCCTAAAATTTAAACTTCCAAAGATAAATACTGACATTCTTTGTAATCAAATGGCCATATTTGAAGGAAAGTCTAAACAGTTCAAAGTTCTAGAGGAGGAGTGAAAGCAAACAAATATAAATGTAAGTAGTCCTCTGGTTAACAGGAGAAAATAAGGTTTCTTAATTGCCTTAAGAGGTAATTGTTGGACCTCAGCCCCTGAGATAGTTTAGTATGCTTAAATATTTACATAACTTTTATAAAGCTAGTCTATTTAAATTGGCTCTCATACTTATATCATCTTTACCCCTTTAGAACACTAAATTATTTCTTCATGTGTAAGTCAAGTTCCTAATCCCTTAAAAAATAGGAGTGAAAAGTCTCATTTTTTTTTCCTTTCAAGCAATAGTCTGACTTTTTTTTCTTTTCAAGCAAGTAGAATAGTCAATAACCAATGTACCCAAAATAATTCATTTTATTATGAGTACATTCAGAAATCTTCATATTCAAATTATATAATACAAAATTATGGGGGCCTCCCTCATAGTTTAAGGGGTTAAGTCACAGTACTATGAAGCTATCCACAGTCGCTGAGCACAAGTTCATTCCCAGGCCAGGGAGGTGATCCAAAAGACACAGCAGATCTCTCCTGTCTCCCCTACAGTTCCCCTCAGCAGTGTATTTCAGTGTATCCACCTGTTCTGTTCCCCACTCTCTCTTGTGAATCCTCTCACCTCCCTGGACTCTGGCCTGTACCCCAGTGCTAGTACGCATAAATAAATGAATCTTTAAAAAATATGTAGTATAAAATTAGAAAAAAACTATTTATTTCAAAATGTTTATCTTTGAGGCAGTTGAATTATTTTCACTATTTTGGAAATGATAGAAGTTTTCATTCTTAGATTTTCATCCTGTCATTTTTATCTGCTTCAAGCAGAGATGCTAGTATTTTTTTACATAAAATACCTTAAAATTTAAGATAAATGTTATAGAGAGATGCAGAGGAGGCTGTTTCTAAAAGAACAAAATAAACAGACGTACTTCTGTGTGGAGTTTCTTAAATATACCAGGTATAATAATAAATATATTACAAGTATACCAAGTAAATTTTAGTACTCTTTTTACACATAAAACTAAAGTTTGAATGGCTTTTAAAAAACAACAATAATAAAATAGAAGCAGAAATAATAACCTTGTAAAACATTTTAAATCTAATTTGGCAAATATAATCAGATTTTTTTCATAGATAAATAACTCAATACCTAGATAGTCTATATTTTCCTTTAACTTTGTTATTTCTAAGCAGTTCTAGTTAGATATGCTCTTCATTTTGACTAATTTTATTTAAATGCTTAACTCACAAAAATCCAAGAAAGGCGACATCTATTTATATTTTATAATAATTTATTATGTAGCAAATATAAAAACTCACATTTGATTTATTTTACTCAAACTTCTTTATTATTACTCTTGATATTCACATTTTATGAATGATAACAATGAATCTCAGAGAAGTTCATTACTCTGACTTCATGACTAAAAGTTTTTAATTTCTGATGAAAATCTAGTTTTTTCTATTTCTAAGATAACTCTTCTTCCATTTAACCATGTTATTTTCTATTTATTTTACTCCAAATAGTATCATTAATAATGTTTCTTAGTTCTCAAAAATTTGATGGCCCTTTTAACTGTGAAATAATAACAATTAGTGCAAGTCCCTTCTATCTACGCATGTATACTCACAATAAAACCTGAGGTTAATATGTACTTGATTTCCATTTAGTTATTTATTTAGTACAATGTGATTGAACTCCTTCTATATAACATATATCAAGTTAGGAATATAATGAGAAATACATATTAGCCCCATCTTAACAGATTCTATTATGCAGTATCAAAAACAAATTTATCAATAAATAACAATGCCATTTAGGAACAACTTTAAGAGCTGCAAGATATGTTACTTGAGCACTGAAAAATAAAAATAATATATATTTTCGGATAAGACAGATAAAATGTCATACAGAAAGTAACATTTGAGTTGGGCATTGAAATAGTAATATGCACAGAAAATGGGAGAAGGATGATCCAGGCAGATGGGAAAGCTCAAGAAAAGACACCAAACATTAAATTGCATGATGTATTCCAGACATAACAAATGGTTTCTCGCAATGTATTCCAGAGAGAGTAAGTGCTCCTGAGGATTGGGGAGCATGAAGAAAAGTTTAAGAGAAAAGACTAGACAACTAAGTTATGATAGATTATAAAGGACTTTGTGTATTTGAATTGTGATGACTATAGCAAGAATTTCTGAATGATGTTAATAATCAGACAAGTATAATCAAATGTAGGGCTCCTTACTCTTCTATATACTATCTTGTATCCTCTATCTTATGAGATTTGTGTCCTCATATTGCAAAAGATTAATACCCACAGAAAAACAATCTCAATGTCTTTCCATATAAAATATTAGTGAGATTATGATACTTTCCCTCTAAATCGTTCTCTCTTATTCATGTACTCAGATATGTTTTCTTATATAGAGGAAAAAGAGATTACAGTTAACTAGGTATTGCACATGATTAGCAAATGTATTTTGTGAAATTCACATCTATTATTTGGGATCTAAACAATGCATATAATATGTACAATTAACAAATATCACCGTGGAAAAAAAGAAAAAGAAACTTAAGAACTGTCAGTAAACAGTAAAAGTATAAAACAGTATATCTGACTGACAGAATCAGTAAATTTTCATTAATATATATGGTTTCCTATTCTCTGCACTTATTTGTAATTGCAGTTTGAATGTCTTCTTCCTATCCAGTAAAGTCAGTTCTTCAGGACTGAATTAGGAAGGAAAGTTGTCAAGTCCTTGCTTCTTGCCAATGGCAAAGCATGTACCATTTGACATTAATGTCATGGTTAACATTACTTCATGTTCTTGGCAGTCACTGAAATTTGTAGACTGCTCAGTCTCCATCTGTTGATTTTCTTTGAACACTGTACATTATCTGTGTCCAGAAGATGTATAAAGGAAACTTCACATGCCTTTGCCTTTTAAGATAATTTACTCTACTGTCAGTAGACAACTACTTTGGGTGTGAGACATTTCTCAGTTCTGCATTTGTTCACTTCATCTAAACACTCTATACTACCCCATGCCTTGCCTCCAATATAGATGAATATAGGATGTTGGACCTATATCAATGGACAATGGACAAATGGTATAAAATGCGTCATTTGGTCCTGTTTCTAGTGATACTAGACAAAATCAATTCAAACATTTTTAGGTAACCCAGTCAAAGTAAAACAATACTTATAAACTCTTCATCAGAACCCTATAATTATTTAAATCTTTTATGTAACTGAAAGGTTGCTTTGACCTGTTAGCTTTCAGTTTCACAGCATGCATACAACTATTGTCTGTTGTGGTCTGGATCCACTCTGCACTGGAGAGAAGAATAATGGTGGTGCTTGAAGGAAGATTTTTCTTAATTTTAAAAATCCATATATATAATATTACAATTTTTAAGCAAATATCAATTAGCAAGTAAATTGTTAATTCCTCTTCTTCGAAGGAAGCTATAAGGTCCATTGAATATATTACAGAAATCAATTTTCTGATATAGTGAGTGATCATCTAGTTATGGCACATTGATCTCTGGGAAGTTTCTTAAGAAAAATACAGAAGTTATTTACATTAGTGCTGCTTTAATGATGCTATGTAAATAAACTCATTCATTTTGGAGCAATGAGGTGTAATAAACTTTTAAAGAGTAAGCCTCTTTTGCCTTGATAAATAGAATTAGCTCATAGATGAGTAGAGTTGACAGGGACAATAGTGAACATATGGAGTACACACTGAAGCAACGAGTATGGTAAAATGTTTAGAAACATGAATTGAGAAAACATATTATCAGATTATTAGATTTTATTCCAAACTAAATGCCTGAATAGAGCTGAGCAAGTGAATTAAACTCAATTTATTTTTCCTTATATGGGGATATTAATAATGGTATGTGATTATTGAAGTGGATTTAATATTGCCAGGTGAAATATAGGATAACAAATTGTATTTCCATGTGGACACAAAACTTTTTAAAATTATAATATAAGCATGTTCCAAATATTCAATAGGACATACAGACAATGAAAAAGGAATATTTGAAATTCAGATGTAATTGTATATCCATTATTTTTATTTTCTAAATCTGGTGACCTGTGAAGATTTTGTGAAACAGTATGTATAAAATCCTTAAGGAAATTGCTAGCAATTCCTTAAGGAATTCATCCACTGTTATATGTATTATTTTTCTATTTAGTTGTTTGTTAAGATGAAAATTAGGCTACAATCTAATAGTCTAGGTTCATTGCTTTTCTTAAAATCAGTGCTATTTTGTTATATCTTTGGTAAATTATCTTCCATTTAGATTAAAAGTAGAAGACATTTCTATATACTCAGAAACTTTTCTTGACCAGGAATATGTTTGAGTCCAGAAAGAAAAATATAATTTTCATGCTAAAAGAGATTTGAATAAAATGTTAAATAATACACCAACATGCCACAAGAAAAAACTCAAATATTTCCACTCTTTAGAGTGACTGAGAGTACTCATGATAGTCAATATTTCCATTTATTAGTGTAGTTTTAAAAAACCTGATTATAAGAAATGAAATTTCCTCCCAAAGCAGTTATATCATTTTCTTCATCATTTTAAGAGTATCCTTATAGATGAAATATATATGAATTTCAAATATTTTTCTTTCATATTTGTTTGTCCCATTCACTATTTGAAATATTATTATACTAAAATTTTAAAAAGCTGTTTATTGAATGAAAGTATAATTTATTTTCCTGTATTTCACCCAACAATGTTTGCAGCAACCTCAGTAGTTTAGTGGTGGCTATATAGTCAGTGGAGTTGTAAACACTTGGAAAAATCAAGTCTCTCAAGGAATCTTTCAAGATCACTAGTTCCTTTACAACAGACCTTTCTAACATTTGTGGCAGCATGAGAATCACACCTGCAGGTTGCATCTTAAGAATTAAAGATGTGGCATGTGGAATTTGAATAGTCACAGGTGGAACTGTCATCTTAAGACATTGAATGTAAAAATGTTCATGCTGAAATTTATATACCAGTGCCAGGTTCAGTGTCAGCCTCAATTTATGAGGTAAAAAAAGGACCTGCTAGAAGACATGCTGTAGCATTCCCTTATCAGTCTTCCTGGTCTCCCAGGAAGAAAACAGAATTTTTTTTCATGCCTATGCCTGCAGTGTGAGAGCACTGAGCTGCTTTACCTGAAGAGTGAAATGACTCCCCTCTTGCTGCTGGAAAATGAATGTGCTCTTGAAAGAGACTGGAATGTGAAGGAGACTTTGAGAATGCTTAAGGATTATGTCTGACTGCTTGCTCCCACACTGTATCCTGACACTCAGGAAAGAAGGGAACCTTAGCAAAAGCAAAGTGATTTGGTTTCCAGGTTATGTCCCACCAATGCCAACAGAAAGCATAGTTTCTATTGTTGATTGCTAATGCCTAGAAAACAGTACCCACCACCACCACTGTGAAAGATGAATCATTTAAGAGTTCTTTGGATTTTTTTTTTTCAACAGTAGCTAAAGAATTCAAGTTATACCATCCTGGAATTTCTTTGGGAGTTAATGAAATCAGGTTGTAGTAAGCACTCTCAGAACTGAACCTTAAGGAGCTCTGGGTATACTTCAGATATGGAAGTGCTGACACAACCTGATAGAAAGTGATTGACAGGCACCTCTGCTGAGAGGAGCAAGCTCTGACTTAAAGAATGTTTCAGTGGATTTCTTATGAAGTCAATATATCCTGGTTTTAAGTTTTGAAGCACAAATAAATTTTGAAGATTAAAAATAAATAAACAGTATCCTCAATTCAGTGTGTCAACTATTCCAGGATTCTTTCATCTTCTAGATTAATTATATAGAATTAGTATCGTTCTAATAATAGTATTCCCTGTGTGTCCCTAAAACTGTAATTTAGCAGGCAACATGAAATAGCAAAATATTATGAATAAGGGTTGTATATATAGAAATACTTATAATTAGAGATATGAATGTAGATTACTGGAATGAGAAAAAATGATAGTAGAGAGGATGGTAAAAAGAAATTGTTGTGAGGATGTGGGGATAGAAGAAGATACTGTGCTCTAGCCTATACTCACCTTAATCTCCCAAAGGCTATGGAAAAAATGTTGTGTCTGTCAAGAGGAAGAAGATTGACACTTGCCAAGAAATACCTTTAGTCTCATTGTGACATATACTTAAGTTCTGGAAAATCTTATATCTGGTGAAAGATCTTGGTCTATGTGTTAAGGTCTTAAATTCAGATAATGTTATTTATGTCTGGAGAAGATGGGTAGGGAGAAACCGTGGTGTTTTATTAAACTTGTATGTCCAAGTTACCTTTAATGTTCTTTATTTAGGAGCTAAGTGCAAACTTTTGTGTAGTAGTTAGAGTATAGTAAATGGTATATATTCCTTTATTATATGTTATAGAATGGAAACTCAGTTTGTGCTATTAAATTAAAATCTTATAAAATATTTAATAACTTATACATTGAATATATGTTTTATTCTACATTATTGTTTGTTTTTTATTATTCTTATTTATTCCTCATTACCTCAAAAATCCTTCTAGACAATAATGTTTCTTGTATTTATAGATGAAAAATCAAGATTTGGATATAAAAATAATCAAGTTAATATCACTCAGTAAAGAAATGTCAAGACCAGATTCAAATGAGGAACTTCGCCCTCCAAAGCCTATTTTTTTCACAGTTTTTTTTATTTTAACAAAGTGTTTTAAAATTTTCTTTAAAAAATAGATCTAATAAGTTGAGATGTGACCCAGACATTAGAAATAATTTGATAATATAGTAAAGGGTAAAACCAATACTTGTATAATAAGTTTTTGATTCCATAACCATGGATTTTCACTTGCATACAGGTAATACTTCCCATGATTTTAAATGTCTTACAACAAAGGTTGACCTTACAGAAAGTCAATAGTAAAGACAAAATTATGGCTGTGTGGCCACAATGATAATTTACTAAATAGAATTTTAAAAAGTTACAAGTTAAAAAAATGATGCTTTGTGTATGTGCATGTGTGTGTATACTCACAGAATTTATAGTAGCAGCAGTAACAGTTATATTGACTTCTGCATTTTTAAATAAAATCTAGCTAAAACTATCAGGATAGGAATAAAAGACTAAGAGTTTTGATTGGACCAACTATTTGAAGAAGTCCTTGAATATACATGTACTAATTCTACAGCAATGTTTGCCCTTTTTACAAATCTTATAATTATATTAAAACAATATAGTTTCTCATTTTACCAGCATTAATGTTAGGATTTAATTTAAATTCATCAACTCAAAATATTGCATTCATCATATAATTCACCCAATAAATGTGCAATTTAATTAAAATTCAAAGCACGTGAAGATAAACTATTCAAATAAATTTCAATGTAGCCATAGACAGATATGACACTATTTCTAAATAAATTATAATCCTATATTTTGAGTTGAATAATTAAACTAAGTGACTATTTTTAATTATTTTAAAATGAAATTAGCTGTTTTATTGCCCTTAAATAATGACATAAATAAAAAAATTCAGGTATAAAAATTTAACTCACTCAACTATAAAACTACACAGAATAAGAATAAGAAAAGGCTTGCCTTTAGCTAGGAGATACTAATATAATTTGATTAATTTACTTATATAAGTGTCCTATACATAATGAGGAAGAAAGTTGATATAGTAACTGTTCTTTTCTACCCACAATATGATGAAAAAGAAAGGTTTGGATCACTCTCTCCTGCAAACACAACCATAAGGAAAATACAGCTAGAATAAAATTTATTCAAATTATGTTTCAAAGGTTCTTCAATGGAAATTAAGGACTTTATCAAAAGTTTTGGCATTAAAATGGGAATGAGACAGAGAGAAAAGAGGAAAAGTGTAATCAGCTGTTCTGGTCTTAAGAACTCAGTGGTGGTGAATCTTGCCAGGGTGTTTTTCAGAGAGGAAGTGGTACATATGGATGCTCACACATGCTGTGTGTTCAGTCTGTTATTAAGTGTTTAACAGCTACAGCTTCAGGCAAGCGAGGCCTGTTCTCCTACCAGTAGAAAGACCTGAATGGCTGGAGAGACTGACAGCAGGCAGAGAAAGTAGGAAATTACCCTCCCAACTCCCATCTTTCCCAACAGAAAGATCTACATTATGGATCTACCGCATTTTGCAACTTCGACCCTATTCCCTTTCCTGGAAGTGGTTATTGCCAGGATATCTGGGACACACAGCTTGAGCCTGAAACTTCATGGCCCCTGTCCTATTTACACCCTGAGGATAACATCTGGCACCTCTTGCCAGGTGACACAGTTTGGTAGAACATCACAAAGGAGAGAAGCAAGGAGGTGGGATTGAGAATTTGGGATCTCTGAAGTACTGAACGTAGTTTCCTTTGGTAAAAGGAAAATAAGAAAAGTAGATCTGTCTTCCTGTAACAGGCCTTGCTCTTCACCAGGATAAAGATTAAATATTTGAATCACAGATTTACTCTCCACCTTCCACCTGTCATCAAGGTATAAAAAAAGAGAAATAGACAAACAAATCTAAACCATTAGAGACCAATTATACAAAATTAAATAAAGAAAAAACATTCTTAGGAAAGAAGGAATTTCTGAACAAAAAAATGGAAAAACAGGAGAACAATAGAAGTCCAAAAACAGAAAGGAAAAAGTAATAGAGGACAAAACAGGGGGAGGGGAGTGGAGGGGAGGGGAGAGGAGGGGAGAGGAGAGGAGGGGTTGGGAGGGGAGGGGAGGGGAAGGGAAGGGAGGAAAACAAGAAAATCACAGGGGAAACACACCCAAGTGAAAAAAAAAAGAGAGAGAAACTAATGGGAAAAAGAAGCAACAAAAATATAAAGCAATCAAAAATTTCAAATGACAGAATGACAGTCCCATATATCAATAATCACCCTCAAAGTCAATGATCTGAACTCAGCAGTTTAAAGGTAGAAAATGACAAATCATACTAAAATGTAACAGTCATCTATACTTTGCTTACTAGAAACTCACTTGAAACCTAAAGCATTGAGCTAAAAGGCAATAGCAAGGTACTTCTAGGAAATAACATGGGAAGAGGAGGAAACTATTATTTTCATATTTCATGAATTAGAAATTCAGCCAACAAAAATAATCAAGGGTAAATTTGGCACTATATGATGATCAAGCAAAAAATTCAACAAGATGTAACTGTCATTAATATTCATGCAACTAGCACAGGGTCACCCAATTATATCAAACAACTATTAACAAACCTAAACACACACACACACACAAACACATCTCACATGGACATTTATAGAGACTTCCATCCTGAAAGCAATGAATAGAAATTATTCTTCTCAGGTGCATGCTGAACATTCTCAAGGACAAGTCAGATGTTAGGGCACAAAAATGTCACAAAAGTACATGAAAATAGAATGGATATAAAACTTTTTTTCTGACAACTCCCTGGTGGTGCAGTGGGTTAAGCACAGCACTGTAAAGCAACCTGTAGCCACTGCAGCATGAGTTAGATCCCTGTGGCCAGGGAGCTGACCTCTCTTGTCTCGCCTGCTGCTCCCCTCAGCAGTGTGTTTCAGTCTATCTGCCTGTTCTGTTCCCCACTCTGTCTTGGGTGAATCCTCTCATTCCACACACCTCTGGCCTGTAATCCAATTCTTGTATACATAAATAAATCTTAAAAAAACAACAACATCTTTTTTGATCACAGTGATATAAGACTAGAAATTAATCACAAAAAAAGAATCTTAGAATAAACCAAAATGTGAAGACCACCAAAATACTTTTGAATAGTTTCTGGATAAAAAAAGAAACCAAGAGAAAAGTTAAAACATATTTGAAGACTAACAAAACTACATAGAAAAGATAACAGTAGTAATATAAAGTAATATAAAGATAAAAGTAGTAATATAAAGTATCTAGCAGTACAAACCCACATCAGAAAGTAAGAAAAAGAAGACCAAACAAGATGAAAAATTAATATAAGGAAAGAAATAATAAACTTAGAGTGGAAATATGTGAATATTAAGTAAAACTGAGACCTGGTTATTTGAAAAGACAAACAAAATTGACAAGCCCTTAGCTAGTATCATTAAGAAGAGAGAAAAGTCAAATAAAAAGAATCAGAAATGAGAGAGGCAAAATTACAACAGATGCTTCAGATGCACAAAGAATCAATAAAACTTATTATGATTGTCTCTATGCAAAACAACTGAAGAATCTGTAGGCAGTTGACACATTTTTACTTATTTATTTTACTTCATTGAGGCAACATTAACTTACAGCATTGTACATGATTTAGGGAAATGAGTTCACATCTCCTCACATCTGTCATCACAGTCATCATCAAATCACCTATAATCCTTTGCCATAGGCCATTGGGCCTTTCTCCCTCTTTGTTCCACTCTCTGTACCCTTCCCCTCTAGCAGCCTTAATATTTTATTAAGCCTCTGCACTCATACTATTTTTTCAGATATTTACTCCCTTTTTCCTCTATATTCCACATATGAGTGTTATACATATTTAGATTCATACAACCTACATAGATTGAGAAGGATAAAGTAGCATAAGCAGAATAATCACAAACACAGAAATAAAAAGAGTAATCAAAAATGTTCTTAAGATCAAAATACCAGGACTAGATGATTATTCTAGTAAATCCTACAAAGCTTTTAAAGAGAACAAAAATCTATCCTACTCAAACTATTCAAAAAATTGAAGAGGGCAGAAAGCTTTCAAACTCATTTTGTGAAAATAACATTACCTTCATCCTAAAATCAAAGTATTATTGAACAAAAAATTTAAAAAAATATTAAAACTATAAGCTGTTAACTCTGATAAACATATATACAAAATTCCTCTATAAATTTTAAGAAATAGAGCCTAAAAATATTTTAAGAGACTCATCCATTATGATCAAAAATGTTTTTTGCTAGCAATGCAAGTTTGGTTCAGTACACACAAAATCAATGCTATTTATCAGATCAATAAAAAAAGTTACCCCATAATAATTTCAGTATATGCTAAGGAAGCATTTGACAAGATTATTCAACAACATTTATTATAAAAAACTTTGAAGAAAATGGGAATAAGTGAAACTTATCTAAATATAATAAAGACTGTATATACAACAAACTCACAGATAACATTATACTCAATGGTGAAAAATTGAAAGCATTTCTGCTAACTTAAGGAATATGTATTTTCATTACTATAGATCAACAGTATAGTGGAAGGTCTTACCAGGTCAATTAGGTAACAAATAGACATAGGGCCCTCCCCAGTGGTGCAGTGCCTTAATCAATGCACTATGAAGCAAACTACAGCCATTGCAGCACCACTTTGATCCTTGCTTCCAGCCTGGTGTGGGGGGAGTGTGTGACCCACATGGCACAGCAGACCTTTCCTTCCATGCTCACTGCTCCCCTCAGTAGTGTGTTTCCAATGATCTGCCTGTTCTTTTCCCCATTCTGTGTCTGGTGAATCCTCTCAGTGCTCACACCTCTGGTCTGTACCCCAGTTCTATGCATAAATGAAATAAATCTTAAAAAAATGGAAATAGACATGAATGGAATCCAAGTTGGAAAAGATGAAGTGAAACTATCACTGTTTACAGATGACATATTATACTTGAAAATTCAAAAGTCCAACAAAAAACTACTATATATAATGAATACAATAAATACAACAAAGTAACAGGATACAAATCAACTCACAAAATTTCTACATGCAAACAAAAATTAGAAAAAAAGAGAAAGTTAGAAAAATCTCATTTATAATTTTATCAAAAAGGATGAAATATCTACAAGTTAACCAAATAGGTGTAAGACCAATAGAATGAAAACTATAAGACAGTGTTAAAGGAAATAGAGGATACAAAGAAAAGGAAAGACATCTCATGTCCATCAATAGAAGAATTGGAAGAATATGCACTAGAAGAATAAACAATCCTAAAATGACCAGATAATCTAGAACAATTTATAGGTTCAGCATCATTCCTATAAAAATATCAATTATTTTTTCAGGAATTACAACAATTATAAAATTTCTATGGAACTAGAACCAAAAAAAAAAAAAAAAGTCATGCTTAGTCAAAGTAATTCTGAAAGAAAAAAAAAATTATAATAGATGCATATGACACCAGGACTTCAAGCTCTACTATACAGCAAATTTAAGTAAACATACAGTTTTAGAACAAAAACAGAAACAGAAACCAAGGTAATAATATAGAACCCCAGAAATAAACTCACATAAATTGGACAGTTCATCTTTAACAAAGGAACCACAATCATAAAATGGAAAAAAGAAAGCCTGTTTATAAAATTATGCTGGAATTCATTGAAAATAACATGAAAAAAATGAGAGACAGAAACACCGAAGTCCTTCTAACTTCATAAATAAAAATTATTTCAAAAATGAATGAAACCCTTGAATATAAGACCTAATCATAGGACTCCCAAATGCAACTTTAATAACATAGTTTTAAAGACTTAATATTTTTACACTTTTAGAATAAGTGGTCATTTTGGTCTATACTTGTCCTGTAATGAGATATATGGTCAAATATCTCTCCCAAAATGAAATTTCAGTGTGTATAGTGATATAGTGATTTTTTTTAATAATAATATTTTGAATGTTTTAGTTTTCTCTGAAATATCCTCTACATAAAAACCTTTTATGGGGCTCCTCTGGTTGCCTAAGGGTTAAGTCTCAGTGCTGTAACCACAATGGCCTGACTTTAACCCCCAGCCAATGAGCTAACCCACATATGGCTCAGCAAACCTCACCAGCCCTGCTATTCCCTCTAGCTGTATGTTTCAGTAAATCTGCCTGTTCTGCTCCCAACTCTGTCTCTAGTGAATCCTCTCATCCCCTGCACCTCTGTATTACAGCTCAGTTCCACACACACACACACACACACACACAGAGAAAAATTAAACAATAAAAATAGCAAAAAAATTTTTATGGGAATTCTTAAAAATTTCCTGTATTAATGTTAAACATCAACATTCATCAAAATAAATGTATTTTTAAATGTATTTTGATACCTTTAAAATCATCAAAAAGAGCAAGGTAGAATTTTTAAAGATGGACATAACTTTTTTCCAAAGCCTTCTATAGTTCTGTCCACAGAACTACATTGAAACGATGCACTATATAGGATGACAAAATTAATTTTGTGGAATTGTTACAGGGCAGGGAGAGGGGCAACCCAGAACACCTAAAACCTACTCTCTCTAAGTGGGTTCTGCAATCCACTGCATCAAGACAAACATATAAGGCCTTTGATGGAAAGGAACTCTAATACAATTAGAAAACAATACAGAAAAGACAAAGAATACAGTTACTAAGTAAAGCATCCAAAGTCACCCATCTCCTTGAGGGTGAAAATCCAGCAAAATAGGGTTGACCCAAAGCAAGGCCAAAAAGCCTGCCACAGGTCTAAAGAACCTTTTAGTGGATACCCATAGGAAAGAGTCAGACAAATCCAGGAGGAAAAGAGCAAAATTAAAATCAAGATATAAGCTGCCATTATTAAGCTCCCCACAGGTCTCTTACCTACATCTGTTCTAACAAGCCCAAGACCAAAAAGCAAGCACAGTTTCTTCACATGTCCCTCTGATCCACATGCCTCCTCCATGTCTCCTTGCTGCTCTCCATTCTGCTTCCTTCTTCTTCCCTCCCTTCTGTTTTCCTATCTCCTCTCTCCAACATCTTCTTATCCCTGCTCAGCTCCACCCACTTAGGGTGGGATGGGGATCCTGGAACTTTTCCTTGTCCCAGGGACCACCCTGTTACAGAATTTTTTCATGTGTAGTGTGGCATATGCAATGTAATCTTTTGTACATTTTGATATTGTGTGTAAAATGTTTTGGGAAACTTCCTTCCCTGATATAACCGACAAAAACAAAGCCAATTGCATAGACTGACAGTCTGTGAAACAGCTAGGCAATATCTACTTCCTGGAGGTAAAACCAGTCTTTCATCCCCACTAATGACCAAGAAGCCAGACAAAGAAGATAAAAATGGGGTTTCCAACCTTTGCATGCCCACAATGCATTCTTTAGAAAGGGAGATGTTAATTCACAGCATTTGCCTTCCTCTGTGCCTAGACAGAATCAATATATCTTGGTCAAAATAACTTAGGGCTATAAGTCCTGTCAAGAATAATTATATTTTTTATTTCAAGAATTTTATGACAGTGACACACTGTCCCTATCTAACTAAACTGGAACTGGTGACTATAAGAAAAATTCTCACAGAGTAAAATCTATAAGACTGTTTCCCAAGTTCAAATCCTCAGTTTAATTAAGTAAAAAACTTTTTGTCTATCTTTGAGAACTTAAATTCAGTTAACATTTTCCATCCCTAGGAAAAGCAAAACCGCCCATTTTAGGAATCTACTGCTGGCAGTGATTAATTGGATATTTAAAAGTAGATCAAAATGAACAAACACAGGGGTTGACAACAAACTCTTTAGCTAACATCATCTGTGTAATTTATATTAATTATTTGAATTCTGTCATTTTTCCCCCTCCACGAGCTATAATGATTTTAATGTTCCCCACAGCTTGACTAAACTTTAGTTTTCTTCCTGACTCTAGGTTCCAGATCTCTCTCCCACTCCCTTTATTTAGAGCATTTACCTTAGAAAACTTTTAATTGTAAATTCCTTCCCTGCTCCTTTGGGATGTAAATCTTTTTAAGACCTTCTTGTAGTACTCTTTGAGTAAGGCCAATTAGTAAGCACAGATGGCCTACCTTTTCCCAATCACAGCACATAAAATTTCCTCAGGGTTTTTTTTCAGTGGAGTTGAGGTCAGACTATTCTAATTTGTCTAACCTATTGCAATATTTTTTGAACAAACCCTTCCTTGTCTGTTTTATTTTACCACCAAGGTCTATGTACTTTGCATAATGACTTATATAAGCAACTAAAAATACATGTTATTATTGCCTGATAAGATTCATTAAGCTATCCTCCTCTTGTGCCTAAGCCAAAAAAAAAAAAAAAAATTTTAAACCTTCACAAATTATTTGCTGAGAGGATGATTAAATGCTTATAGGCATAACAGATTTTGTAATGAGATGACCAAGGTGAATCATGTCCAAGGAATTCCTCAGGTGTGTTCAATTAATGGCAGTATTCAAGACCAGTTGCTTTTTGTCTGAATTTAAGATTTTTAATTAAATAAAAAAATGATCTTGCAATAGCTTTGTTTATAGTTTACTACAAACTAAAAGTGTTTAATGAATTTTGTTTCATGACCAAATATTTCATATTTTGAATTAAAAATAAAGTGTCTCAATTTTTGTTGTTGTTTGTCATAACTTCTAGTCACTACAGTCTTTATGTTTTATTTGGTATAATATTTGTTTTTGTCGAGGAATACTTAGGGAATCCTGTCCATACATGTTTATAAGCAGAGAATTTGTAAACTAATTGTTAGCCTACTCCATCTTAGAAGAAAAAGGTGGATCTTTGTAGCAGATTGTCAAACCCTTCTTATTCAATAACTTCTTTGTGTTCAACTATTTACAATAGAATAAATCCACATAGAATAGTTTAAAACAAATGAAGACCAAAATAGGGTTTGCTTCAGAAATTCCAAAGCAGGACATAGGATTCCTTTTATTCTTATAAAACAAGACCTCCGTAATTCTTTTGAATATATGAGTTTTTATAAATGTATTTTTTAAATTTACCAGGCATGAAATTAGTGCTTTAGTTATATACTTATTCAATTATGTTATAACTAATGAATACATTCTGGACAGCATCTCATTCTAAGTTTTTCTGAATGAACTTGCATATAGTTTTGTCTCCTTTTGAGAAGAAATAATTATCAACAAATATGAACTGAAACAAAAATGAAAAACACCTTTTAAATCAAAAATGATTGGTAAAGTTGTCCTAAAGGGAAATAAGAATGTTTGAAATATTGTTCATTGCCCTCATTTAAAAAGGATATTTTGGTGAGAATTTATGTCATCATTTTATATGTTTAATTAACATATGTCTTTTATTCTTTCAGTTTTTATTAGTATTTTTTATTCAATATATATATTTTTTTAAAGATTTATTTATGCATACAAGCACTGGGGTACAGGCCAGGTGTGGGAGGGTGAGAGGATTCACCACAGAGAGCAGGGAGCAGAACAGGCAGACTGACTGAAATACACTGCTAAGGGGAGCAGCAGGCGAGGCAGGAGAGGTCTGCCTTGCCATGTGGGTCCCCTCTCTGGCTGGCAGCAGGGATCGAACTCATGCTGCAGTGGCTGTGGTTTGCTTCATAGTGTGTTGCTTAACCCACTGCACCAGCAGGGAGGCCCTCAATATTTTTTTAAAATTTACTTTATACCATCTCTCTGAAAGTGGGGCCTCAGAGACTACATTCTTCCTCTATTTGTATATATCATTGAAAAATTAGTAACTATTAAGGACATCATTAAAAACAATCTTCTAAATTATATTTAGAATTACAGGATTTATTCTTATAAACAATGGTTCTTATAAACAATACTTATAATCACAAATTCTGTGCTTGTAAACAATGGAATAGATATATTTAAATTTTAATTATGGTTATTAATCTCATACACCATTTATGGGATGTTGATTATTCTAACTCCTACAAAAGTAACTATGTAACTATGGAAGCTAAAAATTAAAAAAATATATCTACCATATATGATACAGCAATTCTGTTAACTGTATCCTGTGGTTGCACTACAGGACAAGATGGGAATTTTATGAAGCTTTGGAAAATGTGGTCTTTGCTTGTGCCAAAGACAGCTTCATATAGGTGTTTCCTGCCTTGGGGGCACCTGAGTGCTCTAGGTAGGTTGAAAGAATCAAGGTTAATAGTCAGGAAGTATCATGTGAAGCTGGAGGGACTGTAAAGAAATATAACAAAGGACATTAGCAAGCCAAGACTTGGAGAGGCCCAGACTATGGGCACTTTGTTCATGGCCTGAGGAAAGCAGCAGCTTCCTGCAGTTGACCTTGGAAGAGAAGCCAATTGTTTTTTTGCTTTCAGGCTAATTGCTATTGTAGTCTGGAAGGAGAGCAAAGACCCCCGGGGCTACTATATCATTGAGCTGTTGGTGGTGGGGCCAAAGGTTCATGAAGTGCTGTTTCTCAGATCTTCCACCATCTTTTGCTGCCATCATCCACACTGTTGCTGTCTGTTCCAGTGTAGCTGATGAAAAAATCAAGGACCCTGACCTGTACTCTATTGGAGACTATCCTTGGAGGGCTTTGGTACCTATAGAGCCCTACATCAATTCCATTCCCAGGTATATCATTCTAAAAAGTAACAAAAAAAAATTATATCAAAAGAAAAAAAAATCCTCATAAAACATATAATGAAAAAAAAAACTTTTTTTTAAGATCAGCAAATGAGACATGTTACTTTTCCTTGCTTCTTGCTTTGTCTAGGCAGTTCACGATTGCTCAAATGCTGTAATTCTGAGTCAGTTTGCCAGTGTAGATATAAGAAAAACAAACCTGTGTCTCAATTAATTGTGTTAAATGGCCCTAATGCTATTAAGTGGCCCTAGTTGCTATTGATTGAAACAGAAAATTGAAACTAACAAAGTCAGTCATTTAAATGTTGGCATTGAGGAGTTGATAATGAATTTGAAGATTCACTAACTCCTAAGACTATGAAAAAAGGGTATGAACTGAATATAAGATCTTTCAAAATTTGACTTAAGGAGTTTTAGAAAACCAAAATTGTACATACTGAATAAATAAAGTAGAAAGTTTAGTTTATTCCAAGACTTAAAAACTTGTAAGGCAGGAAATTCAAGGATATAAAAACAATGAGTTCTGAGGTGCTTATAAACTAAGTGATTTTTGTGACAATAAGGAAGTCATTTGACTTTATTAGCTTATAAGTGGCCTAGTGACTTTCTATCTTAAGACTAAGTTACCTGATTCATTTGAAAAAGAAAGTCCACTAATGGCACAAACAGAGCTAACATTTGAGGAAAGGCCAGTGTCCTCTGTTGATTGCTGACAAGAGCTATAAATGCTTGTAAGGTTAGGCTGGGTTTACTTTGTGCACTGACATTGACCATCTCCATATTGTCCTTGACATGTGACTCATTTCATTTCTTTCTGCAGGGACTGGTCACCTCTCTTACTAAAGTCATGATCTTGACCTCTATGAGTGACATAAACAAAAAAATAAAAACAAAAAGAAAACTATCAAGTTATAAATGGTCAAACACCTAATATTGATGAAACTGTTTGAGTCATCAATGACAGCAGACATTTTTATTTTTATTTTTTTTAAAGATTTATTTATTATTTATGCATACAAGCACTGGGGTACAGGCCAGAGGTGTGGGGGGCGGGAAGGGTGAGATGATTCACCACAGAGAGCGGGGAGCAGAACAGGCAGATCAACAGAAGTACACTGCTGAGGGGAGCAGCGGGCACAGCAGGAGAGGTCTGCTGCACCATGTGGGTCCCTCCCTGGCCTGGCGGCAGGGATCGAACTCATGCTGCAGTGGCTGCGGTTTGCTTCATAGTGCGTTGCTTAACCCACTGCGCCACCAGGGAGGCCCAGCAGACATTTTTAAAAGAAAAGTTAAAATAAAGGAGTTTATGTTTATTTTTTAACTCTAAGTCTTTGTGTAATGTTCCACAATATTTCCTTTAATATGATAGTATCCTATATCATTACATGCTCAAAGAGAAAATGAGGAATTTTATACAAAGCAAGGAAGAATAACATTTTAGATATAATTATTTCCTATTTAAAAGACATTGAAGAAAATAATCTTTAAATAAACATTTGATTATTTAGCTGGACATTTCCCTAATCCTTGTATTGTTTGGAATAAAGATAAGGCTTGGTAAATCTCAAATTGTGAGATATAATTAACAAAAAACTTTCTGATAATATTTCATTATTAAGAGTCATTGTAATTACATTTCTGTGCTTTGAACTAAAAGTAATTTAAATTATATTTGTTTTGCTAACTGTATTTTCGGGGACCTATAACAACATTTCTAACTGGTATTTTAAAAATACGTATTTAAAAAATGTAATTTAGGACTTCCCTGGTTGCACAGGGGTTAAAGTTTCTGTTCTATCAAGCTATCACCAGCCATTTTATCATGAGTTTGATCCCCAGCCAGTTTGATCCCCATGGTGAAACAGACTTCTCTTGTCTGTTTTGCTGCTCCTCTCAGCAGTATATTGCAGTAAATACACCTATTCTGCTCCCCATTCTGTCTCTGGTGAATCCTCCCACCGCCCCCCTACATTTCTGTCCTACACTTCAGTTTTTCTATGCATAAATAAATAAAAATATTTTTAAATATATATTTTGAAATATATCTCTATATCAAAAGTTATTGCAACTTAGACTTGTTTAATACACATTCCCTGAAACTTGTGAACAAAATGCATGTAAAAAAAAAATTGTTTCTTGCAATCTGGTTTCCAGAGGACTAAAAAATTACAACTTTTAATTCTCATTTTTTGAAAAAAGCCTTCAGCAGTATAACTTGCTTTCATATTGATCACCTGCAATATGCATTGCACCAATGGTTAAACTTTGTCTAAAATTTCAACTTATAATTTAGAAAAATTTGATTACTTTATATATAAGCTATTTACTTAGTATATTGTTTTTAAAATTATCTACTACACATATTATTAATTGTATACTTTCAGTCAAAATAGATAATATATAAAAGGTATTTAAAAATCTGGGACCTCCCTGATGGCACAGTGGGTTGAGTGCTGTCCTGTGAAGCATCTGTTGCACAGTAGGGTGAGTTTGATCCCCACAATGGAGGGGACCCACATGACACAGTTGATCTCTCCTGCCTCACCTTTGCTCCCCTCAGCAGTGTATTTCAGTCAGTCTGCCTGTTCTGCTTCCCCACTCTGTCTCTGGTGAATCCTTTCACCTCCCACACCTCTGGCCTGTACCCTAGCTCTTGTATGCATAAAATATATATATATATATCTTTTTAATAAAGGCATTTAAAAATCTTATTACACAACTTCATTTGTACAAAAAAAACCTTCAAATGTTTATCATGCTTTCCATAATACAACTAGTGTAAATCCAATCCAAGGATCATTAGGTATCCCCTGATTAGATTCTAAATAGTAGTGATGTGGGTTCCTCCTGGTGGCACAAGGGGTTAATTCATAGCACTATGAAGCTATTGCCAGAGTTCCAACCTTGGCCAGGGAAGTAACCCACATGGTGCAGCAGACCTCTCCTGTCTTGCTGGCTGTTCCGTTCAGCAGTGTATTTCAGTGGATCTACCTGATCTATTCTTTCACTCGTGAATCTGCCCACCCTAACCCCCCATCACTCCACTACCACCCCACACCTCTGTCCTATAACCAAGTTCTTGTCTGCATAAATACATCTTTTTAAAAATAAATAAATAAGTAGTAGTAATGTGAAACATCACTTTTGAATGTGGGTGTAGTAATTCACTTGCACATTCCTTTCTCTGGGACCCTGAGAGTTCCAAACCTCAAACAATATACAGCTACAGTTTTTATCATTTCAAAAACTAATCTTGAATTAGGTCAGCTCAAGTTCAATATCTGTTTCTCCAGTAATACTGTAATTTTCTTACTGTAATCTGTACATACACATGCCCATTTTATATATATATATATTTAATGTAGGTAATGCTGGCTTATGATACTGTGTGATTTAGGTGTATAGGTTCCAATTTTCTTTCTACAAGATCCTGATATCTTCAACTTTCCTATTATGAGACTTTAGGTTTAAATAACTCTAACATGCCTAAAGACAATATATTTAATTTATTGACCACTGCCTGAATCATTAGTTTTACACTAAATTCTTATAAATGTATTTGATCTTCTAGATTTCTGACACCCCAGATCCAGTTTCAGCTGTCACTGTGTTAGGGAAAATGTATAAATTTGGAATATTTTATCTAAATGTTTGGGAATAATTTTGTCATAAACTCCTAAATCAAACAGCTTACTCCTCTATCCCTATCCAGATTCTTTAGTTATCCCACTTTTAAGCAGATCTGAATTTAAGGCTACATTTAGTGACTAGAATCTCTCAATGCTGTTCCCTGGTAAGAGGGAAAGCTGCCCTAAAGGCATCAATTTACAAAGAGATGTTTCTTTTTCACACCTACTTCTTTTCCTTGCGCACTTTTATATTTCCTAATCAGCTTTTATTTTAACCTGCAAATTTCCTTCCAAAATTTATTAAATATGAAATGCACTGTTTTGAAAAGCTTGAAATTGAACTTCAAAAACAACTTCAAAATAATTCCCTTGACATCTACTTGATGAGTTGCTTTTTGGACTAGAAAGCAATGAAACGTGAGTGCTCCCTTTACATTCTACATTCCTTTTTGATGACTCTCCACAGATACTTAGTACATGTTTAAGATTCACCTTATATTTTGTATTTTTTTGTTTGTTTATAGAAAGATTATAGTTGCAAAGTTGCTAAGCATCCCCAACCAAAGGATGAGAAAACAGGAAAAAATTTAATATGATGACAGTTTTTCTTTGGACAATATAACAAATAAAAGAGGGAAACATGACACAATCATTAGTTTTGAAAAACAAACTTGAAAATGTTGAATAATAAAAACAAGACATTTTTCTTTCAGTTCAATTTTACATCATTAACTCAGAAAATCAGAACAAAAGGTTCAACACTAGATAAAGGTGATAGTGAAAAAGCATTTAATATTTTTGTTGTCCAATGTCTTAGAATTTCATATCACTCGTTTTTTATTTCATGATAGAGTATATATACAGTAATATTTTATATGACACATATTTATGTATTTACTCTCAATTATACAAGAAATTGTAAAGACTTTTTTGAAGGACATTTAAAGCAATGCATAGCAATACATAGTTGTTGTTTTGTATGGTCTCCTCCCATTTTCACAGATGCTTCATGTCAGTTATTGAATTTTATGCTAATGTTTGCAAATTTCATTTTATTCTCCCTCTTTATTTAGATGAAATTGGTTTAAGAATTTCATTTACATCTATGATGCAAATATGAGATTGTCTTATTTTGGAATACATCTGGTCAATTAGCTGTTATATGAATAACAAGCCAACTTTATTTGATTTTGGATTTCTGTGTACATATATAATTGCTTGTCAGTTCCTTCAGTTGACTCTCAGAAACTATTTTGAACTTGATATATTTGTTTTGAAACCCCTAACTGGCCCTTCACAAGATTTATTGTAATTGAACTATTATGAATCTCATCATTGAACTATTATGAATCTCATCATAGCACACGTTATTCCTTTCAGGTGCATAAGCTAATCCAAATGTGACTATGCTTTGTTTGATTTTTACTTTATACCTTACCTCTGTACATCTGTCTTATCTCTAAGGTTTATCTATTTTATCTCCTGTATTAGTCTGACAGTAAAATTACTTTTTGTTTTACTAACATACATATAATGCATTGATTAAAGTTTTAAACATCTTCTAGAAACATGATTATTCCAAGTTTTGTGAAAATATCTGTGTTTACAAGAAATATAAAGGGTTTACATAACCAAAAATTGTTGAACATATGGCTCACTATTTCTTAGAATTTGCCTTAATTATATCTTTATTGATATATATTCAAAGACATTTTTGAGATAGTATTAAATTTAGGGGAATACTTCTGACATTTTAAAAGTATGATGAAAAATAATTTAAGCTTTCCCTAATGTAACTGAAAATCGGTGTGTTGGATAATTGTTGGTTTTCACCTCAGAAGCATGCCAGACATAATCTAAAAAGTAGGCCATGTACATGGATGACATGGAGAAACTAAGGAAATAGACATACTATTTCATATTCCTAGGTAGCAATTTTAATTACAAAAGGAGCTTACTCAAGAGGTTCCATCTTGAGTGACTGCAAGACAAGTCATTTTCCACAACCCTGCCAAGTCTTAAAAGATAAAGAATTTAACTGTGTTCATTCAGTTATGCAGCCTATACAGTCTCAACAATATATTACACATCACAAGACATTTATCTCAAGGCTATGTCCTTTGAGTAGCTTCTGGGAATGCACATTCAAGGGGCAAAACTATAAAGTATATTCTAAAGAGAAAGGATGAGGAGCCTCTACCTAATTATTCCAGCTGGAGGAACAAATAGGTTATTGCATTCTTTTGCTTGTCTTCCCAAACAATAAACATCCATGTAACATTGAATTTATAAAAACTACTTAAATTTATTTTGGTACAATTATTTCATGTATCTTAGATTTATTACTATTACATATGCTTAATTTTTTTTTTCTGTGTGAACTTTCTATGATACACAATAAATAGAGTTTCCCTCTTAAGACTTTCCAATGTGAGTTTTAATATTCAAGGATAGACCTCCCTAAACTGTCTAGAGCAGGTATTACTAAGACATGCCACTGTGTGAAGATTATTTCATGAATGTCAATTGAGGCCCTACAATCTGATGAGAAACTTTTAACGCATAAGTACTTAAAGAATGAAAATTGGGGGACCAATTACTTAGAATTAAGGTATTTATTGGAATTAGTCTTTCAATGGAAGAAAACTATATGGCATGGTAATCATCTAATTATAAATCACCTGGTCTGTAATATAATTGTTAAGTCAGTTTCCCCATCCTTTTTACTTAAAGCCTCAGATCCCTATTTCATTCCTTAGCTCAGAATATATACCTTCATTTCCCCCCATTGTTTTTAGAATCCATTTCTATAGGGAGTCTCCATAAGCATATAATTAAATTTGCTATTTTTCTCCTATTAATTTTTCTGATGATTATCTTAATGCTTGACTAGTCCAAGAAGAAACTAGAGGTATAGGGGGAAATGTTCCAATCTCCCCTAAATTATCTATTCTTTTTGACACAAATAGCAACGATATGAAACATTGTCTAATTTGTTAGGCACTTATAAAAATGCCTTCCCCTTGATGGGGAACACAATGTATCACTCAAAGATATGTCACTTTGGCATAAGGATTATTGAACTGTTTTTTTTTTTTTTTCTTTTTAAAGAAATGTCATACAGATGTTGGAAAATCTCTGAAAACTGAGCAGTTACTCCTTTAAGAGAGATATTAACATTGCTTTACATGAGAAATCTCTTTGTAATGGTATCTTTTTCACTGTACCAGAAAGAGTAGGATGACTAAATTTATGGAAACTTATCAATAGAGATGGGAAAGAGTTAAATTTGCAAAACAAACTTATCCTTATTTACTGTGTTTTTCACTTCCCATAACTGATCTCACCCCACACCACATCTTTTTCAGGCTTTTGCTTAAGATGATATTTTAGATGGTGTCTTGAGCTATTTCAAGGATTTATCACTTTTTCTGGATATATCTCATGAATACAGGAGTTAAAGTGTGATTAAAGTTGTGTTTGTTTTTCTACTGTTATTTTGTCTTTCTGTGTGTGGGGGGGGATATGGAGGGTGGTCTTGGCCAACAGCCTACAAATATAGAAGATAAATTGTTTTTTTCTCCATACCTTAGAAATTGCACTTATTTACTCGCTATCATTATTCAAAGATGCAGGGCAAATATCACAATTTCTAAACACCAGAATATGATAGTGTCTATTGATAAGACTTTCTCAAATAAAAACTGGCAGAGATACCAGTCCAACTCCTGTTTCAAACTAAATCTGTTACATTGATTACATTATTTTGCATCTATTCTTATTTCATTTTCCTATCTATAAAGTGAAGTTAGACATCATTTATTAATTTTCTCTTCCAGTTCCAACAATTTATGATTTTTCTAATGAATTGTAATTAATTTTAATTTGAATACAAGATATTACAGTAAGCTAACAATAAAAAAAATTGGAGTATGACTGTTTTACTTTCAGTATGGTTAAACATTTGAACATTTGGAATTTATTGATGCAACACAACTCTATTCATTTGCTGTTGTAACTCAATAAAAGAAGTATATAAATATACAAGAAATTGCTTAACTAATCACCTAGTGTGATATAATGGGTACACATTGTAAATTCATTATATTTTCAAAGCTTTACTTGCCGGCCTGTTAGCAAATATATTAACTATGATAAATCAGCCTAAGGGTAAGCCTTGATCTTGTCTACCATTGTAAATTAGCTTATCAACAACTCACACTAACATAGTAATGTCAGTGAAAAGTAAAATACAGTCTATGCATGTAATTTTGTTAGGAAAAAGAATTAGATGCTTTCTAATACTGGCATTATACTTGATTTTTAATGACAGAGAAAATAAACTGAAGGTCCACTTAATAAATGGCACAAAAAGATTTATGTGCTCAGATCTTGGGTCTCAATTAGCTTTATCACTAGATGTAAATCCACTTTAATCTCACAATTTCAGATATCAAAACTCACCTTTCATGAAGAGAGTCAAATAAAGCAATTCAATGTAAAGAAACATAAAAAAGAGTAGGATAGCACCAGAAAGAACAAAATTAAAGAAAATAAAAGTGAGCAGCAGGATGAAAAATGCTGGCATGTGGATGGAAATAAACCATGTGTGTCTGCATATGTCTATGAGTGTGTATACGCACAAACTTATATATATCATTTACATGCTTTTATTAAATTAAAATATATTTGGTTATTTTTCTAGGTGATAAAAGTTATTTGTGGTAGCTTTCATAGAAAAAAATGTACTCAAAACTGATGCTTACAAAGGGAGACAAGAGTAAGGGCCATATCTAGAGACAGGAAAAGAAGTGGAAATATCTGAGCATAAGAGCAGTGAGTACAAATCCTAGCAGTTGACACAGTGGAGTCCATGGAGAGTGGAAAAACTATCTCAGCATTGTTCAGGAAAACTCTAAGCTTAAGGGAACCACTTTTATGTAGGGACTCTACTATTCACATTCATTTTCCAAGATAGAAGGTATAAATGCATTCACTTTCAAAAGAAACCACAATAGTCAATACTGTTATAGTACTTACCATAATTTCCTCTGTGGGGCCCTCCCTGGTGGAGTAGTGGGTTAAGCAATGCACTATGAAGCACACCATAGCCACTGCAGCATGAGTTCGATCCCTGACGCTGGCTGGGGAGGTGACCCACATGGCACAGGCAGACCTCTCCTGCCTCGCCTGCCCGACTGCTCTCCTCAGCAGTGTGTTTCAGTAGATCTGCCTATTCTTTCCCCCACTCTGTCTGTTGGATCCTCTCACCCCCCACACCTCTGGTCTGTACCCCAGTGCTCGTATGCATAAATAAATCTTAAAAAAAGTTTTTAAAAAAATTTCCTCTGTAACAGGTACACTTAAGAACTTTAGATTAATGTGCTTATTTAGTCATAGCACCAGTTGTATGAGTTAGGTCTTTTTATTATTCTATAAGATTGATGAAGAAACTGAAGCATGGGTTGGTTAAATAACTTGCCCAATATCACATAAAGGTCACCAGAATGTAAATTCAGACTTTTAGCTCCAGAGTCTATGCCCTCAACCCTTGGGCTATATAACTTTTTATGCCCAGTTTGCATATGCCCCTTTTTTCCTCCTCAATACAACACCATGGTTAATGGGCAGGCTTTCTATTCATACTGCCTAACGTTAGATCTTAGGTATCCCATTCATTTCCTCTGTGTACATAGATGTTGTGACATCTCTTATGATTTTTAGACTTGGAAAAGATACATTAAAAGTAAATTATAAACTGAAATAAAAACTAAATGAATCATTGCTTCTAAAAAACTTGTATGCCCATCCCTCCAGTAGATACACACCATACCTAAGACATAATATTGCCCTTGCTTAACATGTTTTATGCATGAAATAAAGCAACTTCATGTTGATGGCTTCTTTCCTCAGAAATGGACTATAAACATAGAAGGCATTTGCACCTCCATGAGCTCCTGTTCAGAGCAGTACTGACGGTAATTTAACCCAACATGCCTAGAGTCAATTATAAGACCAGAATTCTGAGTGATGTATTTTGTCTGCAGAGGCAGAACCAAGACTCCAGTCTTTTGAACCTCTTCCCATTCTCATTTTCTTTGTGTTCTACCTGCAACGTAATAGATATTTCCTATTGTTATTTGAAGACGTGAAAAGGGGGAAAAATGAAATAACATTTCATGACTGTACCAGATCTCAGCAAGTATCTTCAAAAAACTGGAAGAAGAACACTACCTCACCTTTAGAACTAAAAGATAATTGTTAGAGTACAAGAGAACCAGACTCATTTTATTTTGGTCAGTATCCTCTAAATGGTTGGAGGATGCCACAGTCTAGTCAACATACTAGAAAACAAAGAATGGCTGATTTTAATGCAATATATAGGTCTATAAGTAGTCTAAGGAGGTTTCCAGGTCCCAAGCTTATCTACAAAATGAAAACAAGTTTCTGGTTTTCAAGGAGCCCAGATGAAACATTCTGGAGTTGGGAGATAATTAAGCATGCAGTATACTGAGACTATCAGCCTATAACCAGATAAACAGCAGCAAGTAATAGAGGATATCCTGTGCTCTAGGACATATTTTCAGTATCTCAGTTTAAAGAGCCTTGGAAATAAATCAGGAACCACAGTCTGATACACCCTGGCCAGCATTAAGCGCTTACTGACTTACATGGAGTATTTTATGTATTCAACTACAGTATTTTTTGTATGCAGTGATTCTATTGTTCAAAATATCTTTATGATGTGTGGCATATTGTGTTTTTCAAAGTGATATTATATTTCATATCTCCTACAATGTGACCTTGTCACCCTAAAAACTCTGCCCTCAGTCTGGTGAGATCTTTATCAATAAAATAAGCAGAAGTGATACAGTTCCAAGTTCTGCTCCCTGCCTTTTGCAAGTCAACTATATTTGCAAGAATTATGGTTTCCCCATGAATCCCATTCTGTAAGATACCTTTGGATAAGTCCTAAATATAGAATACTATGGGAAGAGAGAGAACATGAAAGGGAACAATAGACCGAGGAAGACCAATGTGCCAGAAATATGTGCTAGAAAGTAATGTAGCATTTTCACGGCTTTGTTCAGTCAAGACTTTACGAGCATATAATGTTGGGATTGTAGTATGGAGATAACAATCCTAAAGGAAGAGATTTTAATGGAAGCTAGAGATTTATTTCTCCACATTCATTTCTTTACATTATGATTGGTAATGGACTCAGGACTAGGGGTCTTTTCCTCCTTTGTCTGTTTCTGCTATGCAGACAGGATAAGGTATAGCTGTACCTGCTGTTATATGAACTCCAATAATTCATAATTTAATGTTTCTTCCCTTTTCATACAATCCTCTGTACAAATACATTATATCTCCTTCTCTGAGTGTTACTTAGTAGGGGACTAGAACTTTATGAGCTAGTGCTAGAATCATTGTGTGAACAAATACTCAGTTTTTCATTCTAGAAACATATCAGATTTCTATTGACCTGATAGTTGCCTGTCAGGGTCAGGTAATAATTAGATGTATAAGTTAATATCATGAAGTCATTTGAAAGGAATCCTCCAGTTGAGTGACCCCAGTTACCAATAACGGGATCACAATTTGTCCTCCCTCAATTTCTGACCCACAAAGTCATTACAAAACAAAATGTTTGTTTCAAGTTACTAAATGTTGAAGTAGAATTTAACACATGAATAAATAATTGGAAAATAGTAGGTGTTTTGTCTAAATTGGACTCTTCTCTATGTCTATTCTTATTCTTAAAGCACTTCTCTTTACAACTTATTTTAAAATATTGTATATTTTGTATAGTATTGACTAGGTTTCCACATAATACATTTTATATTGAATTATGTTCCACCATGTCTTCTGTTTAATTTTGTGATATCTAATTTTTCTTCCAATAGATTCTTTAAAAGTACTTAAGAGAAGCTACCCTTCTTTTTCTTTAAATCCTACACACTCCTTTTATATGAAGGTTTCTGTGCATCAATATGTGGTTGTATAAATAAAGATGGATGTTAATAATATGTTTATTTATGATGTCATGTGTTTATTTATTACTAGAGTAAAATCTGTTTTGTCATTGCCAAGTGAATATGAAACACCCAGAAAAATACATTTAATATGTTGGCATATATGTATGAATTATGGAGACAAGACTATCTTTGAGTAATGGAATTGGATGTACACTTATTTACATAAAATATCACTAGGCATATGAATCTACCAATAGAATGCAGAAAATAATTGGAGCAACATAAATAGAAGTTGTGAATTTTTCACATATGGTACTTTATTATCCTGGTTACCTGACCAATATTCCATTATCATAGTGCTATCCCCATAGACAAATCAATCCCATAGGTTAAAAATGAAAATGAAAAATTGTAAGCTTCATCAGTGAGTTTAACATTATTGGATTCTTGCATTAGTTCTGTTTGTCTTACCCCAGGGATTTTGAGCAGACTATACGAAAGTCATTTCAAAGTTTGTTCACCTAAAAACTAGAGGACAGATTTATGCAGGAGTAAAATTCTAATACTTGAATTTCCTTTGTGGATTGATAGGAGATAAAATGAACAAGAACTTCAACAAATGTAAATTCCTAAGAAAATGATAAAGAAGATTTAAGTAGAGGACTAGGAAAACGTGATAGTTCATAGTTTCATCTTTCATAGTTCAACCTAGAACTGACCTTGAGAAAGATTAATTTTCAAAATAGGCAATTCTCTGGACAGGATTCCAAATTTTGCCTCAATAAGTGAAAATAGATGATCACATAGCCTTTTAAAGGGATATGTTTAAGCAAAGGAAGATATTTTGTATAAGAATGCTGACAAATTAAAAATAGAAATGATATTATAATTTTAGAGGACCTACTTTCATGTCTTACTCACCTGCAATTATAAACAAATTAATGTCAGATGTCTATGTTCTTTGAGAAGATTTATATATCCTTCATCATATGTTTGAATACCCTGAATTGGAAGTGAAAATCTTCAATTGATTTTTATAATTTGATGAGTATTCAATTATCCAGTGAGTATTAAACTGAGTCAGTGAATATTGTGGGAAGCTTTATACATGCACCATATAACTCTTTTACTTCTATTTCCTAAAGCTAAATATAAAAATTTGTAAGCTTAAAGCATAAACTTATAATCAAATACTGATTGAATAAATTTTTGTACAAAACTGAAAAAAAATGGAGTACTAATAAACCATAATTATATTTTTGTGTCACATCTGTTTCTCAAGAAAGTCAGGTTTTAATGCAATACCATTATTTTACCAATTGAAGTAGCCAAAGAGGAAATATTATATTCAGTAGTGATGGACACCTGATTAATCAATGAATTTAATAGAGAGACAAGATCTTTGAAAGCATTTACCCCCATTGCTTTCATTAGAGATACTGCTGTTGAATTTTGTTGACAAAAATCTGCTGTTATATCAGCTATTGTTAAAGGCAAAATTTTTCTGAAAACATAATAAAGGGAAAAATAGATCAATGTTTATTTCCCCTTTATGTATGAAAACTGAAACTTCATTTGAATGAATGGATGTATGAGTTTATCAGGATGCTTTTAATAGGACAAATCTTTCTAGTAAAATGCACTGAATTATTCCCAGCAAATATTGAATAAAGTACAATTTGAGTTATAATTATCTTCAAAAAATAAGAAATTTCAGTCTGTAACTACTAGTTGTATTTTTTTAAGTGAAGTGCATAGGTAGTACTACATTAAATAGTTAGTACATTTTCAGTAATTATTTATAATAACAGCCCAGTCAACCAGTATTAAGTATGGGGAATTACTTGGATGTTTCAATAAGGTCATTTTAAAAGGTTCAATATTTCTTGTCTAGGAAAAAAACAGTACAAAGGCCACCTGGGTACAGAGAATTTAAGGATATTATTACTTAATTAGAATAAATAGATATTTTGCCTCATCTCTTCATTTTTATTGTGATCAAAATTTTGCTTGTGGGAACATTTCATTTACCTCATTCTCTTTCATAACTTCAGAACAAAACCAAAGTTGTTTTATGTGTAATGTTTCTTGTAAAGTAATATTATTACTCCATCAGCACTCAGTGGGCAAACATATTTTTCAGCATTCCTCTTTTAATTAACTTGTCTTACAAACAAAGGCAACCAGATGAACACAATTTCTCCACAGCATGTATTTTCAGCTAGGAGGCAGATAATTATTGCTCACTGCAGAAATAATGTTCTCCTACTTGCTCATGTAAAACAAACTTTAAATGTCATTTTACAGCAATAAAGATTACATAGCACAGAGCTGTCTTAAGAGAGGACAATTACCCAGAGGAACTTCTCATTAACCTGAAGGTCAGGGGTGAGAAATGATCACCAGTTCTGGCTAACACAAACCTAAATTGCCCTACTCTAATGTAATGTCCTCATAATCACAAAAGTGGCGACAGTAAAGACTAAGCAGTTATTGTGATACATTTCTATGTGGAATTATACATTGTGGAAAGTGGCTTGGTACTTGTAACCTTGCCCCTTCTGTCTAGGGACCAGAGTATAGTGGTTTTGCAGTGAATAAAAAGGATCTGGAAGCAAATTGCTTCCTTTAATAAACTAGTGGCAGCTCAGCAATATTTAAATGTATTGTTTCAATTAATCACAGCAATGGCAAAGTGATCCTTAAGCATTAAGAGAAAATTGTGCTTTCAAACAGAGTGCCTCAAGTCTGCCAACCATGCTCAGCTGCACTATAACTTTAGCGACGTGCGTGATAGCAGGAAGCACTAGAGAATATTAGGCTGACTCATTTTTAAGCTCTAGATTAATTTTCTAAGCTGTGAAATTCTTAAACTATTTTTTTTTTAGAACCAGGTCATTTACTTTCTTAAGTTAATCATCTAACCTTCCCCTAAAATTCTATCCACTTTTATTGGGTTTTTAGTAGCACAATTAATGTGGAATATGCACATTATAATGTAGACTATGCACTGAAACTTATGTAATGTTACAGTGCAATGCTGCTTCAATTAAAAAAATTAAAAAAAAATGAGTTCTGCAAGACAATACTTTAATTTTAACACTACTTATGTGGTAAGAGAATCGTTCCAGCAATGCTTTTTGGATGAGGGACATGAAGAGAAAAAGAAATTCAAACTGTACGCCTTGACTATTAATTGATAAATGTTTAGTGTCAAACAATTCAGGCTTTATGGAAGCTCGGAAAAGACTGGGTGTCTAGACGCTGTCCAGTCAGAGAAAAAGTTCTAGAATATGCAAGGGTTGCCAAACATTTGTGAGAGAATTAAACATTGATATGAAGAGGAAACATTCAGGCCCACTTGGCAGGTCATACAGTCAGCTAGTCAGTAAAAAGAACTTAGAGGAGGATAAAGACTAGTCTATTTATCTTACAACAGAAACTGTTTCTTGATCCAATGAGAAACATGAAAAAAGAAAATCATAAAGTTGATTAGCATATCTTGGAGACAGTTAATCTTAGATGAATAAAGTTAGAGAAAAAAAGAATAGGCAGATATTTCCTGGTTAATGTGAAATTGGAAGCAACGCTGGGAAAGACATTTTAAAAAGTCCTTAAATTGGTTTTGGGTCTTAGGATATTTTGAATGTCAGTTCACTTATCAGAGTTTCATGTTTTTCATTCTTCTGCATGAAAAAAATAACTAATAGGAAAATATTTAAAAATGAATTTCTAGCGAATACTCATTTGGTTATATTCCTATGAGAAAAGTCCAGTTAAGCAACAGACACACTGATTAACTGTAAACACACTTTTAAACCATAAATACACAGATAAATAATGAAAATCTGATTGGAGGGAAGCTTTTACCATAAAAAGTGTTACATATGAGTGAAGGGGAATGAAAGTAGAAAGCAGTAATAAATTGAATGAGAAGCTACAGCAGCTTGCATCTTAATCAATTGTTCCTGAATTTAGAATATTTTCAACTATTAGAAGCATTGAAGATATACACTTTGCCCATTCTATTTTTAACCATAGCCCACAAATTTTATAAGGTAATAGGTATGTATAGTTTTTAAGGCATAAGATATATTTTTTTCTTTTTTTTAAGTTCAGAAAAATAACTTTTGGAGGATGAAGTGAAAAAGAAAAAAAAATAATGATATATAATCTTGAAATGAAAGAAGGAGAACAGACTCTAATTAATATAATAGATAATTTGACCTGGAATTTCATGTGAGCTTCAAATTGAAATACAATATAATTTGTCCAGACTTTTCCCTTGAGAAAGATTTTGTTGTTGTTCCAATTCCAGGCCTTCCAATGTGATGGTTAGTTTATTTTAAGTTAGTTTGTATTGGAAAAATGAAATAAATAATGGGATATTCCATTTAATTCTACTTAAACATCTTTATGAAATAACTATGGCTGCCCACTAATACTACCACTTATTCTAATGTATATGAGAAATGGGAGGGAGGCAGTGCTGGCAGAGGTGATTGTATTTTCCTCACGTGGGGTCCTAGGGTATGTAACCAGTCTTTTCTAATTATCAACGAGCCCTTCTTTTCAAACCACAAGCAATATCCTAAGCCTTACCACCCAGAGGCTCAGGGTACAGGAAGCATGCTTTTCTACTGTGACCTTTCCAGGATGGGAGACAGACCACTACACAGGAATATTCTTGTCCCTTCTAAACATTTCAGTGGTTTTTAACTTCCTTACTAATTTACCTACTTTAGATAAAAAATAATTTCTATTTTATACAGGGCTGTAAAATAGACTTTTTTAATATAAAAAATTTTGAATTAAATTCTATGATTTTTACTCAGAGTGTTGTTAAACATTTAGTAAAATGTCCAAAATGTTACTTTATTTTAATTGCTCATTGAACAGCCTTAGCCACCTTTGGAAATAATTGTAATGCAAGCAACTCAGTATGAGACTAAATCCTGTGGAAACATCTCACTTGAATTTCAAATAAATGAAACAGATATTTATAGAAAAATAATTATAAAATATATCTGTCCCTGTCTTCATATCTTCATACATTACACATAAAATGCCATTATTGATTTAAAAAAAAAGGCACATAATTTTATGACACTAGAATGCATCTTGGTGTGAAGAAAATTAAAACATAATCCAAGTACATCTTTGAGCCAGTTGTACTTAAGCACATCTGTACGAATCTATGCGGATTTTCATCCTTTTCCTTTATTTAAACTTTCCAAGATATACTTGTATGTTATAGGATGGGCTGAATCTTTTCAATCTTAAATTAAAATGCATTGAAATAATTACTCATTTAAACACACCATATTCTCTTACTTAGAGAGGACAAAAAATACATTAATTTTAATAGTGAATGATAGTTACAAAATATGAAACATGACCAGATAACACCTCCTCTATAATTCATACTCTAGATTGATTAGAAATTGTATTTTTCTGTGCTTCATTTAGGGAAAGTACACACTGAAAACCGCCAAGGAAAGAAAGCCATCTTTGTTTGTTTTTTTTTTTTTTTTCATTAGTGCTTTTTATTCCCAGGCAAAAAATATTCTTCTGAGTTAAACAGAACAATGTAAAAGAAACAAAGGCATGAACTATTAATCTGATTAATGTCATATAAACTTATCCCAATTATAAATAATATACTATAGCTGGTTTTGCTAAAAATTAGATGTATTGTTTCTTCTCTTTTTTCCTTCTTTCTTTTCTATTTCATCTCTCTTGATACACAGACTACATTTTATCTTTTTTCTGAAATATATCCAAAGTTTTTAAAAAATAATATTTAAGAATAATTTAAGAATATTCCTAATATGTTGGAATAACTTAGTTACATACTGAAAAAGGAAAGTAACACAGTGTGAATTTAGTTGTAAATTAAACATGAAAGTAGATTTGTCTGCAAAGTAATAGAGGGGAACAAAAAGATTTTTTTTCTATTTTGCTGAAGAAACTTTTAAATTTGATGAAAATAAAATGTGTCCCTTTAATTATTGTGTTGTAGATACTTGTTAGGAATCAATACTTTAAATGTGGTATTGTGATTTTTATTTGCTATTTTATTATTTTTCACAGTTGGAACAATAACATAATACTAATAAAAATGAGTAAGGAATCATCAAGCATAATACAGTATGAACATTCTATCCAATTAAAATGCATATAGTAGGCCTCCCTGATGGTGCAAGGGGTTAAGACTTAGCACTATGAAGCTATTGTCAACCACTGCAGAAGGAGCTCAATCCCCAGTCAGGGAGGTGACCCACATGGCACAGCAGACCTCTCCTGTCTCACCCACTGTTTCCCTCAGCAGTGTATTTCAGTAGATCCACCACCTGTTCTCGCCACTCTGTCTCTGGTGAATCCTCTCACTACCAAACCCCATCTCTGGCCTATGTCCTAGTTCTTGGATGCATAAATAAAATAAATCTTTAAAAAAACAATAGTATACAGTAAGGTAGCAAATTATCTTCATCATTTCTTACTTCAATAGCAAAACACTATGCACTTCATAGGTTTAGAAAAATATCTACTAATAATTCTGGAGACTAGAAATTGTGAGATTTTTTTGTGTTGCTGTCCGATTCTGGTAAGAACCATCTTAAAGGTTTTATGACATATGGAGAGAATAAAGTTTGTCTCCTTCTCTCTATATAAAGTAATTAATTCCATCATAAGGATTCTACTCTTATGATATAATTTAGTGCTAATAACTTTCTAATGGCCCCACTTTTAAGTACCATTAGACTTGAGAGTCAAGTTTCCACATATAAATTTAGGGGAGCACAAACATTGAGTGGATGGTACAAATAGTCACAGAACTGATTAAAAATTTATAGTGAATAGTTGTGGGGTTTTTTTTGTTGTTGTTGTTATTCCTTCTGTTTTGCTCATTTCCCAATATTTTAGCAACCGTCTGTAATTTTGTTCAATTTTTTTCCTCAATCTTAGATCATACATTTCAGATGAGACTTTGCCAGTAGCTGCAGTGGTTGTCATATGACATAAATGGAGATCATTCAGCAAGTCCTATATTCTATGCCACAGTCATTGTATCTGTGACCAGCATGTGCATACTGGGAATGTACACATAGTCTTAGTGGACTTAGAGCTGAGAATAGGGAGAAGCAACAATTTGATGTTACAATAATGTGATACTTAAGAATAATGTTTGTTGAGAGAAAGCAAAATTGTTTTTTTTTCCAGTAATATGACCTGGTGAACTCTCTTTTTTCTACAGAATTTGATTTTGATTTTCAGTCATTCAAACTAACAATTATAATCAATATTTTTTATTATAACATCCAGAGTACAGTTTTTGGTTTGAAACATTCTATCTCATCAAATCAAGATTGTGAGATATTAAAATAGCATGTCACAGGTGGAATGGTGGTGGGAACTCCCTAGAGGATACAAATGAAGTCAAAATAATTAAATAAAAAATAAAATAAAATATAGAATACCCTATTAGAATTAGGAAGTCAATATTTATAATGTTATTTTCTTTGAAACATTGGGAAAAGATTTTAGAATGTTCCATTGACAACATTTCAGTATTGTGTTTTTCTGTTTTTTAAATGTGTAAAGAATTTAGAGGTAGATTGTTTTCTAAGATTTTAAAGAAAAAGGATTTCAAGTTTTTGGGATGCATTTAACCACTTAACATGTGATAACCAGAGGTTACTGCTGTACTTTCTTCCTTTGATCCCTTTATATTTGCAAACTTCAATATATATCATAAACCACATATAATTTCTATAGGCATAAATGAATCATTTTATATCCAATATTTTTTTTTAGGAGAAAAAACACAACACTTTATTAACATAAATATGAAGAGTTTATACAGTGGTAAGTTCTTTTTTTTTTTTTATTAGTTATATTTGACATCATTTGTAGTCCCCAGGGGGTACCCACCACCATTTCACCCGTGCACCATCACCTCAGTCCCTTGT